>OZ037760.1:7015000-7615000 GCA_964035475.1 Salix caprea
TACAAAGGTAAATGCACCATGACACATGCCACCTATCTAGTTCAAATTACTTCACAGTGAATGATGTTACAATCTGGATACCTTTCATCTATTCTCCAAAAACAAAATATATGAATTAAAGATGAAATTAACTTTTTCAAAAGAGGGAAAAACTTAAAGGTACGTGCCATTAGCAATGATATCTTGATCTAAGGCATGCAAACATATTACAAACTTGTCACTTTAGAGCGCGCGCGCGCGCATCACGAAGAAAATCAGCAGCCTTGATATAATAACAGGAAAGCATAAAGCTAACTTAAAAAATGAAACGTGGTAGTTTTGATATTAAAAAGAAGCACACTGAGCAAATCACTTCAGCAAATAAGGCACTTGATACAAACATTTGCAAAATGAAAACTTGTTGCCCTGATATGAATTTTTTTGTGTCTGAAAAAAGAGTATGAAATTCAAATTGCCAAAAACTCCCCGCTTCTTCCATATCCTTCAAGAAGATAAATATGGATGAGGCGGTGGGGTTGATGGTGGAAGATTTGAGCATCCGGCGACGAGTAAATTCAGTAGTGGCCAGTGTGACGTGGAGACCTTTATTGACTAAGCGTTTTCCTAGTCTAAGCATGGGGTTTATGTGACCTTGAGATGAGAGCGCCACCATTAGCACATGAACTTCTTCTTCTTTGGTTTCGCTCAAGATTTCCATGACTTCACAATTCACACAACGAGAGTGAGAGGGAAAGAGAGAATGTTAAGAGGGGCAAGCGATTGACAAATTACTATATATGGAAAAATCACGTGGGACAACTCTGCGAAGTATGACGCAGGCAATGACGCATGGCATTTTAGGTGCCCTGATTAGGAAGGTGAAAATAACAAAACTCAAAATCAAAGTATTTCGAATCTTTAGGGAAAAAAAATAATATTGTAAGATTTAAAAAAAAAACGTTGAAATGATATTTTTTTAAAAAAATATTTTTAAATACTAAAAATATTAATTTCAAATACAAAGAAATTTTTTTTTTTCAAAAATACTTGTAAAACAAAAAAAATAAACATGCTGATAAGTGATAAGAGATTCATTCTGACTGGACCACTTGTCTTATTATTTTCTATACTTTTGGGTTTTTGAACTGCACCATGAGATGGATGGTCCATTCTCGTCAATAAGAGATTCTGATTGGTATGCTCTAATTTTGAAAATCTCGGTCCACTTAAATTATTGGATAATGAGTCGATATATGAGAGGCACGTCCGTCCATCCCTGGATAGGCTCGAGTATAGCCCTTTTAGGGTGTGTTTGGCACAACTTTTATTTTTGTGGTTGATGTTTTAAAAAAGTAGTTTCATAAAAAGCACTTTAGTTGCGGTTCAAAATAAGTTTTGAAGTGTTTGGTTAAAACTGCTTTTGAGTTTGAAATTAATGAAAAACAGTTTCATGTCTTTGGTTACTAAGCTTTTCATATTGCTTTTAACTTGTGAAATTACTTTAAAGGGTATATATATATATATATATATATATATATATAATTTTTTAAATATTGTAGATTTAATAATTATAATAATATAATATAATTAATAATTCAAGTAAATTTTAAAAATTATTTACAATATTAGTGTATCAAAATAATTTAAAAATATCAAAAAATTAATTTAAAATAAAAAATATTTTAAAAAAATTCATTAACTGAATAAAAAAAAAATCTTCTTATTCCCTCACTTCGAAGAATAGAAATCTGGTCTAATGGGCTAGAGTTGTATAGTTTGATATTGGTATATAATAACTTTTTTTGCAATTGTTTTTCTTTCATTTCCATAATCTAAAAAGTTCTTTGGCGATGATCAAAAATCAAAGGCAAAATAACAAGCTGAGAAAGGGGGCAAAGAGAGCACTAGGCATTCCGATCAATTCGTTCGCTCCCAAGAAATAAAAAATCATAAGAAGCAGGTTGAAAAGCAGCTAATAGCTGCTTTTCTTGCAACCAAGGTTTGGGGTGGGGTCCACATGTTTCAAACCAGCTTATCATCAATTATCAAACACCTTTCCACTTTTTTTCAGACCACTTTTGCCAAACCTAGGATGAAAACGCTCTGCCAAACCGCCACTTATTCCACACCCGAAAAAAATAAAAAAATTAGCAGCCCGTCAAGGGAAACCACCCCAAAAGGCGGACGGCGTCTTTTAAACTAAAAGAAATACAGGGACTAATTCCATGTTGATTATTACCCAGGGTGAGTTTTAAACCGATTAGCCATATTTTATTCAAAATAAGACATTTAGCCGAACGATGCCGAATAAATTGTTGGAAACTTTACTAATCGAGAAGAAAAATAAAGACAAGATTAAAATAGAAGAATTGTCGGGACAGAAGTTAGACCACATGGTATTTATATTCTCAAATTTCAGTCGCGTTTGCTCGTGGTCGTGCTATCCATAGCGCGCGCGCGCATGTTAAAACAATACACTTCACTGAAAAGTTTGAGTAACTGAGTTCCTCTAATTAAAATCAAATGTACTTGGTTAATTAATTACCTAATATGTCACAAGTACATGTTAAAATTACAAAAACAATGAGTGAAAACTACTGTACCGAAAAACGAAGAAGAAATTAATAATCTGATTTTTTCTCCTGCCTATACATCCTAAAGAAATTTGAAAGGACCTTCATCCCATTGGCTAGGTACGTAAAATGCTGTTACGGTTTATTGCCGCTGATGGCGTGCTTATGAACCTCACCAGGACTCGGAACAGACCTCGTAGCCTCGCCTTCAATTTGAAAGTTTTCGTATTTATGACCTATACCTGGGCTTGGCCCTGACTTCTTCGCTGCTTGGAGAGAAAATCCTCCAGCAAAACCTTCAACCTCCCCAACTTTAACATCTTCATTCAGCTCTGACCCACTAAAAGGCCGTGCTTCTGCGCCGATAACCATGGCGATTATCAGGAGAGAGCCGAGAAGAAGAAGATGAGAAAAGAGGGTTATAGGTTTTTGTTCTCTCCCCATGCTAGACACACGTTTTCGAACCTTATGTTTTCGAACCTTATGTTTTCGAACCAAGTGCTGTGTGTTTTGACGTTAATGAATGGGAAGTTACATGTTGGGTTTGCATTTATAGGGCTTGAGAATCAGTAGTTTGAACTCTTTAAGTTAGTTTGGGAGATGGTTTGACTAAAAAGGTCGGGCGTCGCTATTCAAAGACATGTGATAATTTTGAATTATATATTGATCATGTGCCGCCTTTGGTTCATAGTATAGGGGTGCCATCTTGGCTGATCTTCGGACAGCGACATTTCTAACCAGCTCGGCAGATCCTTAGAGCGAAGAGTTCGATTTCTAAAAATGGACAGGTGGTAACATTAACGGGAATCGAGATATGAAACTGGCCGTGCGCTCGAGAGAAGTGCGAATTAAGTTTTGGTTAGTGAAAGTGACAGGGCGATGGCCAATTCGATTTGCTCCTAGCCTCAATAATATTTTGGATTGAATTCTCTGATCCCATCAGGAGTTTGCACCAGTTAAAATTTGGCAACCACTAACAAGATACTGATTTATAGTGTCAATCCATTTTTATTATGAGAATCTATTTGATATTATTTTTGAAAGTATTTTTTTTATAAATATATTAAAATGTTTATTTTTTAATTATTTTTTAACATTAATATATAAAAATTATCTGAAAACATTATTTTTTTTAATTAAAAATATATAAAATATATAAAATATTTTTTTTCTTCAAAAATACAAGTAATGAAATGGATAAACTAGAATCACCATACAAGCAATGTGGTGGACCAACATGGATCGAAAGGTTTGTGGCTTTGTGCAACGATTTTACCTAGTACAACGACACGATTATTAAAGATCAAAACTTGTAGTGCTAGCTAAATTATTTTGTTTTCTTTCCCATTTTCTACCGACTTTTAGGAGCTAGCCCGTGACCAGCAAAGTATGAAAACATTAGCCAGCTGTCTTCTTTTGAGAACTCACTCTAGCTAGGATCACCTGAATTTTTGTGTTTAGTCAAAACTTAGGTTATCGAGACTGTCGTCGCTTGATATTTTAATTAGATATTATAGCTGAATGGGAAGAAAATTTTCTAATCACTTTTCTTTCCTGGTTGATTTGGGGGGACGTATCGGGTTCTGCGTGGCTCATTCTTGTTTTAGGCTAGCGAGATTTATTCAAATTGCTTAAGACAATAAACAAATATTTTACGTCTAATTAAGTCAGATAGCACCATAAACGCTTGTTTATTGACAAATCATCAAGGCGCGCGGAGGATCAAAACCCTAATTAGAAAAATCAAGAACTACGCAATTAGTCCCTTACTTTAGAATCTCTGAAAAATTATTTTTAGATTTTCTAGTAACTATAATACTAGATGGCTACTCTTTTTTTTACAAAAAAAAATAAGGATAAAACCCCAACATGAATCCCCAATTCACGGGGAGGGTCGCAGAGACGCCACCCTCTCGCGGATGGGGCGACACCCATCATGTATAATCAAGATTTAGATTAATATTAAGTCTTGTGGTTACTAATATAATAATCACTGAAAATTTATATGATCGTTAACTTTAAGGTCCATAAAATTAGTCAAGATACACGTAAATTGACCCGAACAATTACACTAATAAAAAAGAATTTAGACGGTGAGGGGACTTTCTCAACTGAGAAAGGCGATAAATATTATTTATCGTGGAATAAATAAATTAAAATGGTAAACCCATCATCACATAAAATTCATTCGTTTGTGGCCTTTAAACTCATCCTCCTATCACGTGGTTTTTTAAGAGGTCAACTCGGTAGCCAGTGATGACCATGATGAACCATGAGCAGCGGAAAGTTTGGACTTTGGCTATCCTTTGCAGGCAGACAAAGAAGATAGATGTAGGTGTTTGTGAATGATTTTGAAATCGATTTTTGAAAGAATTTTTTTTTATTTTTAGATCATTTTATTTTATTATGTTGATATTAAAAATAATTTTTAAAAAATAAAAAATATTATTTTAATATATTTTTAAATAAAAAACATTTTAAAAAACAACACAACCACAACAACAATCATAACCACAAACAGCAAATCAATTTTTTCCAGCAGGTTGCGTGAAACTTTATTGTTCTCCTCTGAAATACGTTTTAATTAGGGAGATGAATCTTTAATAATTGTTTGTATTGCTCCTATCACATGCCGTGTCCTAATCATAAGAAGTCAAATAAATTAATGTGCATTAAATAGAGTTAATTGCAATTTTTATCTCATGAAAAAAAAATCCTTTAATTATACTATATACTAAAAGAGATCATGATGTAGTTACTATTCATTATAAGACAAATCATTGTGAATTACAATAATATTGCTTAGTTTTCGGATCGATTCGTTAGATTCATTTGGTTCACTGGTGTACTAATATTTTATTATATTTTCACAGCCTGTAGCTTAGTAAATAAAATGTCTCTTTACTAACCAAAATTCATTTTTTTATTTAAATATAGTTACAAAAATTAATAATTAAATTTGTTGGAGAATTTTTTAAAAATATTATTTAAACTTACTCTTATTAATAGTATAATTAATTTCATAATTAAATTATATACAAAATAATTACACTATATTTAAAATAATATATAAAAAAAATAACTATTCTAAATGACTTTTACCATTAGAGTACACATAAACAAAAAAATTATATTTATACTATTCAAAAAACTATTTTAGAAATTTAGCTCTCCAAAATAGCTTTTACTATCAAAGATCCTATTACATTTCACTAATTTTTTTTTTGCCTTTTAAAAAAAAACAAATAAAAAAACCGGTGTAGCCAATTCTAAAATATTACCGTGAAGAATGGACGTTCCGTTGAGTTTCGGTTAGAAGCAAAATGATGCGGGATGGGGCCGGCAACATTTTTTTCCTTTTGTCTTTAATTCTTCTAAATGCTTGTTTAGTAATTTTTTTAAAAAATATTATTATTTTTAACATCAGAAAATATAAATATAAAAAACCCTAAAAAACATTATTTAAAAAAAAGAATTTTTCTAAAAATAAATTACCACCCTAATAAAACTGGCGCTGGGAAAAAAACTTGGGGTTTAGTACATAAATAGTGTAAGTGATACATAACGGTAATGTCAGTAAGACTGTCATGTCATTTTATTAAAATAACAAATGTAAAATAATAAAATACTCAAATCGATCTTTAACCATCTTCCAAAAATATATATTTTAAGCTGAACTTCTAATCACTAAATAAAAAAATTATATTATGTAAAGAAATTATTTTAATATTAAAAAACTAACATAAATTGCTGGATGAATTCTTATCATGGCTATGCATTTACTTTAAAAGCCAGCCAAGATCTATCCTAAAACATGTTTTCTTAATCGATCGTAAGTTATTTGTAGATGAGAGTAGACCTGCTGGTACATGCTTTGGAATGGTGGGTCTCTTTCAGCATAAGTCAGCAGGTTTAAGGTACTGTCTAGATTTAATGATTGTTTCTAAGTTTGTTTAAGGTTGATTTTAAAGTATCGTTTTGTTTATAATATATTAAAATAATATATTTTATTTTTAAAAATTATTTTTATATCAACCTATACATCTGATTTTATGGTTGAACTCTTGCTGGAAAATATAACGAAGTCATCGCTCCCCACCAGAACTCTGTTAAACCAAAATAAGAAAATTATGGCACAAGAACTGTGTATGTCAAAGCCCAATATTAATTAGATAAATGCAGATTATTAACCACCATACACATGGCACTTGGCCTGTACTATATATTAAGCTTTTTTTAATAGCTAATTAAAAGAAGTGAAAAGTAGACAACTACATAAAGTAGTAATTTCATCACACTGACACTGGATTAAGCCCGTTCCATATCCACAGCGTATATGGCAAGTCTCCTCATGCCGATGACCCTGCCAGTTCCACCACTTTCTCGTTGGAGCTCACCACTACCGATTTAGGAACCTCATTATAACCACCATTGCACTTTCTAGCTATCTCTACACTCATTTCGTCAATAAAACATCGTATATTCCTGTCGGAGGAACCACCCTCGGCCACCGCTGCCTCGGCCGCCTCCTTCCATTTCATTGCATTCTCCTTCATTTCCACCGCCTTAGGTCCCGCTGTGGCCTCCAGCAAGCATTTCTCTATTTCATCACGAGTAATCAGTCTGTTCTCTGCTTCTCCGCGGCACATTCTCGCACCAACCTTGAAGATGTCGACCAAATATTTTGCATTGGTTACTTGATCACCCCATTGAGGAAAAGCCACCACTGGCATGCCTGATGTGAGTGCTTCCATGGAAGAGTTCCACCCACAATGTGTTACGAAGCATGCAACCGATGGGTGAGCTAAAACCTTCTCTTGAGGACTCCATTGCACCACTTTGCCCTTGTTTCCTGCTTTCTCCAAGAACCCATCTGGCAGAACATGGAGGTGATATTGTCCTGCATCTTTCTGGGGTGGTGGTTTCATAACTAACAAGAAGGAGACGCCCGAATTCAATAACCCATGAGCGATCTCGTTCCACTGGTCTTGCTTCAACTCCACAACGCTACCGAAAGACACATAAACAACTGATGAAGGTGGCTTTGTGTCAAGCCATTCGATGCAATCATCTGCCTTCCGGAAGTCTCCTTGGACCGTTGTCTTCGGTACCTTAGGATTTCTGAATAGTGGCCCAACGGCCTTGATGGGGAAGATTTCGGACATGTGCTGGATAAGCTCCGGTTCAAGCTCTTCGAATGTTTCCATGAGGATGCAAAATGGCTTGTCAAGATTTTTGTACTGACCTAAAATGGCCCTCCTAAAGAAAGGATACGGAGTGGTAGGATGTAAGAAACTAGGGACTTCATCGTATTTTAGCAGAGGCATGCATGGTAATTGGACATCTTTCTCGGGGTGCTCCTGGTCAGGGAAAGGAACAGTACCATGATGGTAATGGTAATATGCGGCAAAACAAGCGCAAGATTGAACCCAAAGCATTGCAGAAGGGAGACCTAGACCTGTGGCCACGTCTGTGACCCAGGGAATGAAAGGGTTGTTTATGAGGCAAGAAACTGGCCGCCCTTGCTCTGCATTTTTCCTGATCATTTGAGGAAGTACCTGTTTACCAACAAGCTCAAGTTGAGTCAAGTATTGATCAAGATCTTCGCGCCTAGGATCGTCATTTTCCCATCCATCTTCAAAGAATTCAAACCGGATAAAGCCATCACCAAACGGTGTCAGCTCATCTGTGATGTTATTGGCTTTTCTCATCTGTTTGCCGATGGTTTCTGAAGTGGAGAAGGTGACAAGGAATCTTCTGGAGGGAAGCATTTTTCCAAGTCTAAGTAGAGGATTTACGTGGCCTTGGGCTGGGAAAGAAACAAGGAGCAGATGGCCAAGAGTCTCGGCAGCCATTTTTCTCTTCTGGCTTTTTTTAGAGGCAGAGAGATACAATAGAATGAGAAGAGAATGATGTGCAGGGTAGGACTGGATGAATTTGGGGATGGGTGGTGAACATGGAATGAAAGAATGCGAATATATATAGATCATTTATAAGGAGCTGCATTCAAAGTTTTAGTGATGCACGGATATTTAGAGACTGTTAGTTGGCTGACGATATTGTTTTACCACATGACTAGTTTTTAAATAAACGTGTTTGTTAGGTGTAGATTAAATTAACCTGATTGTTAAGTGTAGATTAGGTAAGATTCTAGCGGTTATCATATTATTAACGATAATTAAAACTACAAGGAAAACAAACTTTTTAGTCTCAAATTTCTATCGCCAGACTACCTTTTTTTTAACCATTTAATAAGTAGTATGAACTTGAGACTAAAATGTTTGCTCCCCTTATATTTTTAAGTTTTTTAGTCATGTGGTTGCTAATATGAGCTGTTAACTTCAAGACTCATGAAATTAATCGAGATGTGTTCAAGCTAGCCCAGACACCAACGTTAATACAAAATTATTTTTAGTTTTTATGTAGTTATAACTATTATACGGATCGAGCAAGAAGAAAATATATGTTTCCCCTTCATTATACGTAATGTCTATACTAAAACCCCATTTTATTCTCCTAACTATTTTATTTTTTCAAGAAACTATATATATTTTAAAAGTTGGCTACACTCTTTAATTATGTTTTAATTCTCTATTTAATTTCTTCTCCTGATAATTATTTTTGAAAGGATGTTTTAATTCTCTATTTAAGTTCTTCATGGATGTTATGCGTTCTAGACTTGTGTGTGTAAACACTTGATTTAAAAAATAAATACAATTGATTTTAGGTTGCTTAAACTAAAAAAATAATTAAATATCCAACACATCAATGTTATTCGTAAACATCTTATATTTTAGGACTCATTACCTCTATTCTAGCTTCAACCTTTTAACCATCTTATGCTGTGAAGACTGATTGCATAAATTTATCATAAGAACAAAGCAACACAAATCACATGGTTTTTATTTAACTCAATAAGAGACTGTAATATTAATGAATGTTGTACCTCCATCTAAAGGAGCCAAGGTTATATAGCTAGTTAGGTTGCCCAACAATTGTCTTCGCAAAAGGTACCTCCATCTGCATGCGATGAGTTCTAAGATGTTCTGGAATAACATTAATAATTTAATATGTTATACAATAGATTAATCTCCACGTTCAAATAATTTAATCTATTTTTTTAATCAAGTGTTTAATGGCTTGATATAGAAAGTCTGAATGATTGGCAGTTTGTAGTTTCAGGTGAGTCAACGTAATTGGGTTCTACAAAAATCTTTTTTTAATGAATGTTGTCCCTCTTCAATGTTAAAGTGACTTTATAAAAATAATATTATAAAATGCTGAGGTATAATTTTATTCTTCTGTTATTTGAGTTATGTTTTATTTAAAATAATATTTATTGAATTAGTTATGAATTTATGTATGTTTTGATAGAAGTGACCCGACACCTTCCACACGAAATGTTATTTTAAAAAAAAAAGAGCTTTCAGGTTGTCGGTGCTGAAAATATATTTTATGAATTTAAATAAAATAATAAAACCTTAATTACTCCACTTTTTTAAAAAAATTATAAGTTCTGACTCGAATTTAATTGATCTAATTTTTTATTTTAAAAACTACCATTTAACTTACAGACTATAAGATTTCTGTCAAATCACGCCCTCCATTGAAGACTTTCAGTTTTTAAATATTACACGTTATGATTCGAATTTAACTTACAGATTATAAGATTTCTGTCCAATCACGCCCTCAAGCATTTTTCCAAGTCTACGTAAAGGGTTTACGTGGCCTTGGCCTGGGATCTTTAGAGACCGTTAGGTGGCTGACGATATTTTATTCCACAGTAATTGTTTTTAAATTAACACGGATGACCGGATATTTTAGTTTCATCGTCTCAACTAATTTTACACGCTATAAAATTAACAATTAACGATCAATTATTAAATTAATAATTACAGAATTTGAATCTGATATCATACAAAAAATAAAATTTTTAATCTTAAACTCTTAATACTGGGCCACATATTTTTTTTTGTCATTTAGCAGGTGACTCAGTGATACGAGTTTGGGACTAAAGGGTTTACTCCTCCCGTGATTTCAGGTTTTAGCTCTGTGGTTGCTTATATAATGGTCACTGGAAGCTTACATGGTTGTTAATTTCAAGACTCGTGAAATTAGTGGAGATGCACGCAAGCTGGTCTGAACACCCATATTAATAAAAAAAAATGTTTTTATTATATAGTAATAACTATTATACTGGTCGATCAATAAGAAAAACTATGTTTCCCCTTCATTATACCAGGCAATGTCTATGCTAAAACCACATTTTATTCTCCTAACTATTATTCTCAAGAAGCTATTTATATTTTGAAAGTTGGCTACAATCTTTAATTATGTTTTAATTCTCTATTTAATTTCTTCTCTTGGCAATTATTTTTGAAAGGCTATCTACACTCTTTGATTATGTTTTAATTATCTATTTAATCTCTTCATGGATGTTATGCATTTTAGACTTTTATATTACAAATAATATAAAAGTCGTTGATGTTCCGCTGTGTTTCTAGACATAAAGCACTGTGAATTTCAACAATAAAATTATTGTTTTGCCCCCATACCAAAAAAATTTAACACTCAAAACCGAGGGTATTTTGGTTATTTTTAGGGGACTTGTATGTTATTTGCATAATATTTAAAGGTGTTCTGATCTTTTTCATATTTATTTACACAATAAAACTACTGTGACTCATTCATGTTCTAAGCTAGCGAGGTTTATTCAAATTGCTTTAGACAACAAACAAATATTTTACCGTGTAATTAAGTCAGCTAGCATCATAAATAAACTCTTGTTTATTGACAAATTGTCAAGGCACGCGGAGGACCAAAACCCTAATTAGAAAAATCAAGAACTACAAAATATTTGTAGTGGTTTTCTTGTTAAGTTATTGCCGACAGTTATCTTTTCATATTTGGTGAAACAATTGATGGAAGTTCAAGAAAAGAAGCAAGCTCGCTAAGAGATGGTCGCATACTTCTCAAAGGCAAACAATTAATAATTTCTAAGCCGAAAACGAAATGTTCCAAACAAACCCATCCTTTATAATCAAGATTTAGATTGGTATTAAGTTTTTTTATTCTTAATATAATAATCATTAAAATTTATATGTTCATTAATTTTAAACTCTGTAAAATTAGTCGAGATACACGTCATTGACCCGAACAACTATACTAATAAAAAATATATATATAGATTGTGAGGGGACCTTTTTCAACTGAGAGAGGCGAAAAATATTATTTATCGTGGAATAAATAAATTAAAAAGGAAAACCCACCATCACTTAAAATTCTTTCTTTAATGGCCTTAAACTCATCCTCCTATCACGTGGTTTCTTAAGAGGTCAACTCGGAACCATAAAGACTACAGGTTGATATGCATGGTAGCCAGTGATGACCATGATGTACCATGAGCAGCGGAAAGTGCACAGACAAAGAAGAGAGATGTTGGTGTTTCGAAATGTTTTTTTAAAAAATAATTTTTATTTTATTTTAAATTTTTATTTTTTTATTTTAATATATTGATATCAAAAATAATTTTAAAAAATAAAAAAATATTATTTTGATGTATTTTTAAATAAAAAATACTTTAAAAAATAAGCTAAATATTCAAACAGTGACTTATTTTTTTCCAGCAGGTTGCGTGAAACTTTATTGTTCTCCTCTGCAAGTACGTTTTAATTAGGGAGATGAATCTTTAATAATTGTCTGTAATCTGTATTGCTCCTATCACATGCCGGGTCCTAATCATAAGAAATCAAATAAATTAATGTGCATTAAATAAAGTTAATTGCAATTTTTATCTCATGAAAAAAATAAATGTCCTCTAATTACTGTCCTGTTTGGTATTGTATTTTAAAAATAATTTTCAAAAATTTGATTTTTTATATTAAATTAAATTTTTTGATGTTTTTAGATTATTTTTATGTACCGATATCCATAATTTTTTTTAAAAATAAATAAAAAATATCATTTAATATATTTATAAATAAAAATTACATTTAAATACAATTTTAATCACACTTACAAACAGGACTACAACACATTGCTCCATAGAGCCTAATTTCTAAAACATTACTAATTGGGTCGTCTATTTTTTTGAATATACCCAATTAGTCCTGGCCTTAAAATCTATGTCTTTCAAAACAATACTATTTTTTTCATAAAATATTTTTTGAGGGGTTACAGCATCAGTAGACGGTGGCTTGATGCGCCTCGATATTGAAGGTAGGAATGTCAATGGACGGAGCTTGACTCGAAGTCAACTCAGCTCTGATTATAATTAAACAGATATTGCATATTATTTTTTATTGTTCAAGTTTAATTACACTATGAATCCATTAACCAATTTATTATATGGATCAAATATAGATTTACTTTCATATGGTATGATAATAATCTTATATAAAATTGATATTAATATTTTTTCATACACGTAATATGGATTTTTTATCTGCTTTAACAGATATTGCCCAACAATTGTCTTCGCAAAAGGTACCTCCATCTGCATGCGATGAGTTCTAAGATGTTCTGAGTTCTAAGATGTTATGGAATAACATTAATAATTTAATATGTTATACAATAGATTAATCTCCATGTTCAAATAATTTAATCTATTTTTTTAATCAAGTGTTTAATGGCTTGATATAGGAATCTAAATGATTGGCAGTTTGTAGTTTCAGGTGAGTCAACGTAATTGGGTTCTACAAAAATCTTTTTTTAATGAATGTTGTCCCTCTTCAATGTTAAAGTGACTTTATAAAAATAATATTATAAAATGCTGAAGTATAATTTTATTTTTCTAGTATTTGAGTTATATTTTATTTTAAATAATATTTATTGAATTAGTTATGAGTTTATTTATGTTTTGACATAAGTGACCCGACACATTTTATTAGAGAATAATATAAAATATATTATAATATCTCATTTAACAGATTAAGTTCTTAGTTGAGATGATTTCTTAATATAATTTTTAGGCGAGTTTGAATCTTACAATCCATATTCTATTTGATAAAAAAAATTATATACAAGATAATATAAATTTATACAAGTTTCAAACTCAAAAAACTTTCTTTCATGTGTCTGTAAGTAATAACCACAATTCATAACCAATATTGAAACTAATAAAAAAGTCCGGTTATTTTCAAGTAATTTCAACCATGTGTCTGTACCTAAGTGTCTCTCCCAGAACACATGCTGTGATGTTTAAAGGTTAGGTACACGTTACCTCTCAATGTTGGCTTGTCAACTTATGAGCCTCTCCCATCAAATTCTGAACTCGCTAGGATTGTGCGTGATTTAACAACGGCGTGCTTCGTGACGTAACTTGGATTCGAATTTCAATGAATTGGGTGAGGTCCCATCACATATTTCTTGCATGGAAATGATCAAGATATCAAGCAATTACCAGCCGCTGGTGTAGCTATCTTAGAACCCCCCCCCACCGGAAGGGTTGAAATTGCAAACAAGTTGAATTTACGAGGACCGTCGGCCAGCCAAGAAAAATGAACGACATGCAAGCAACAGATGGCGGACAGTCACCCTGATGGCTTCGTTATTATTTTAAAATGGGATTGACTTTGATTTTCAGATTAATTTTCAAGATTAAAATGTTTTTTATTCAGAAAAGTAGTAGAATATTTTTTTTTATTTTTTAAAAATTATTTTTAATATCTACACACTAAAATTATATAAAACATAAAAAAAAATCTAAAATAAAAAACTATATTTTTTCAAAAAAAACTTTTCGAATACAATATCAAACAAGAACGATGGATAAAAGCTGTCATGACATTAATAGACAGGAAACCATCAATCAATCCACGAAAAGAGACTTTTTTTGACTGATAAAGAAACTTTCAGTTTGAGTTCATTGAACCGTTCATCCCTCGCTTGATTTGGATTGTCTAATGATTGTTTGATTCCAATATCTTTTCACCTTTTGGGATTTTATTTAAAAACATATTTGGTTCATTAACTGAATGCTCGAAGAAATCTAGACAAGTAACAAGAGCTAGAATGTTTAACGCACCTGGTGGAAGGATTTTAAGGTAAAATTAAGTTTTGCCAATGGAATAATTATAATTTTTTATATAATTAAATTTAAGAAGTTTTCGAGGAAAAAAATTGAAAATGTCAATTTAGACATGGATGGATGTTTTCATGTTTAGGACCCATTTCTGAGTCCAGTGAGCTTAGAAATCAATTTGTCCAGTCGAAACTAAATGAATTTTCTAAAATATTAAAATAATACCAAAAAGAAAAATAGCCGACCAAAAACATGTTTTGAATTAAAAAGGTATAAAAACTGAAAAAAAATATAAGAACTAAATTACCATAAAAAAATACCCAAAAAAACTGATATATGATAAATTTATTTATTTATTCTTGAAAGAAAAGGAGGGAAATTATCAGAGCACAATTGTTCTGCCACAAGACAAATGGGCTCTGAAATAGCTAACTCTTGACGGTGGATGTTTTTGGATCCTTAGAAGGCTTAGACGGGTTTTCTAAAAAGATCAACAGAAGCCCAAGCCCATGTTTATGTCAAAACCCTTCTTCTCCCCAACATTCGAACTACCAAAAACCACGAATTCGCATGATGATGGTGCACCCCACGCTCCTCGGCCGTGTCCTCCTCCAACCATCACGGTCAATCTCCTCACTCCGTTCAACCAATCCGTCCATCTCAGCAGTCCGCGTATTCCATTCTCAGTACAACACCAACTCCAAAAGCCAAAATCATTGTGAGAATGAGAGAAGGGGGAAATGGTTCACTTTACCTCCATACACTCCAACTATCAATGGCAGCGTTTTGGGAAAAGCGCTTTCTGCGAAAATCCCCGCAAAGGTAGCTTCTGAAACGACAGCTCTTAAGTGGGTCCTTCGCTGTTGCCCTGAACTCCCTAGAAACCTTGTACAAAAGCTGTTTCGCTTAAGACAGGTTTGAAGTTTTCTTTCTTGAGCTTTTAATACGCATCTGTGTTTTTTTCGCATTGGATTTTCCCTTAAGAAACAATGGCTGTGGACTTCAAGTTTCAATCATTACATGCTTTTGAATGTCAGAGTCAATTAGTATTGTTCAACGGTTGCTGAAATGTTGGAATTTTTGGATTTTTTCCCAGAAAGGTCTTTGTTACTGAAACTGAATTGTAACTTGAAACTACCTAAATAAAAGGCTAGGTGGAGGATGACTGATTTGTCATGGTGTGTGGTTACAGGTACGAAGAGAATCATCTGTCATGGAAAGCTGTAATCTTGGCGATCAAGGTCAGGAACATCGGCTTACAAGAGTAAGAAATTACTCTAGTGGATTTGATTAAATTCTTAAAATAGCTTTTCTCATGATTAAAACTGTTTGGTTTTCATTTTAGGAATGCACTAAAAGAATTGTTTGTCTTGATATTGTTTGGTTATGATTTCTGTCTCTGATATTTGAAAAATACTGAAAGGTGGCAGCTAAGGATTCGATGGATGTAGGAGATAGAATTTTTCTTCCTATTAGTGTGAAAGTGTTACCTGCTTCGAAACAAGACTGTCATTGCAGTGAAGAAGAAATAAACTTTATTCGTGGCCTTGAGTTGTTTAAGGTTATTGACTTAAACTCTCTTGGTTTGTCAAAAAGTTATGCTTCTTGCTTACAAAAGTTGACCCAAAACCCTTTTTTTGTTGCCAGGATACTGCAATTATTGTTATCAATAAACCTCCTGGATTGCCTGTTCAGGTGACCTAGAGAATGCCTGCTTCTCCATAACTTCTTTATGCTGTGTTGGATCAATAATGGTAAAAGTTTAACTGTGTTTGTCTTATATTACTTTAATCAGGGTGGCATTGGCATCAAAAGAAGTTTAGACGAATTGTCAGCTAGTTGCTTAAGTTCTGACTACTCCGAACCCCCTCGGCTGGTGAGTTTCTGGTGAATTCATGCTGTTTAATTTCAGTTACTTCAGAACCACTTCTTTTACAGGTACACTCTACTTGCTAAAAATATTTCTTGTGGTCATCATAAAAGCATGTGTTCTATTGAATATTTCATGTAACTGATCTGAGGCAATTTCCAGAAAGCAGCATGGAGTAAAAATGATATAGTTAGTAGAGTATTTTTTTCTTTGTGTAAAAGTTAGTGGTCTTCATTTCCTTGTAGCACAGAGGCTCTCCCCTTTTGTTCATATGGTGCCTTACAACAAATATTTCCATGAAATCATTGTGTTTATCAGGTTCATAGACTTGACAGAGATTGCAGTGGTATCTTGGTGATGGGAAGGACACAAACAAGCGCAACAGTTTTGCATGCCATCTTCCGGGAGAAAACTCTTGCAGCATCAAATGATGTATTGTCTACTATATTGCATTTCCTGTCTTTTCTCTCCTTTTTATCTTAGTCTATAAATGCCCTTTTGAAGTGGAAAATTGTTAAGTCCATCTCAGTTTCAGGCTAACTATATTTATCTTCTCTCTTAAGGATGTGGGTAACAAAAGATGAATCCTGCAAAGAAAATACTGGGCACTTGTCATTGGTTCTCCAAGACATCTAAAGGGATTAATTTCAGTACCATTGGGAAAGGTTAGAATAAGTTTAATGCTTAACACCATTAATAGGAAGCCTGTGGTTTTTCAATATCATATTGAATATCTTTGTGCTCTGATTGCTTCTAGGTAGTTGTGGACAATGGAAAATCTGATCGAATAACAGTGGTTGAGAATTCACAGAACATGTCTTCTCAGCATGCAGTTACACAGTACAGAGTGATTGAATCTTCTCATGGTTAGCACGTTACCCCTCTTTCACATCCATTACATGTGATTTGTTTAATAATATATGTCTAGGTTTGTATTAACAATGAATATCATCTTGTCTGCACAAATATGTAGTTAAACTTGATCTCTGGGCAAATCTCTTTTAACTGAATTTGTCGAAGAGCCATATAATGCTCTGGTTCTGAATTTTAGGGGGCTGTGAACGGCATGCGGGCAGTGCTTTACAGGATTTCAGACTGAAAGTTTGGTAGTTAATTGCTGTAGGATTGATTATGTACGTGTGGGAGGTTGTTGAGGCAGTATTAGTAAGTGTTTTGCTACTAGTTGTGCTGTTTGTTTGCTGAAAGATGTAGGATGGTTCTTGGGAGTTACACCAAGGAGAAGAGCATGACCATGTTTGCTACAAATTCACTGAACCTGTCATCTCTCTCTTTTAAAGCATTTGACGAGAGCATAATATTGCCAGCCAAAGAAAATTCCACTTACTGTTTCCTGTGCTTGTCCTGGATTGTTTTTAGTCTTTTATATCTCGTGTCTGTTTTCTCCATTTTCCCTTGGGTAATTGAAATGGAACATTTATTTGAGAATTTTAGATCTTCTGAGTGTCATTCTTAAGTTGTTTGTGTAATTTTTGGTTCATAGTCTTACTATGTGGCTTAATGCAGGCTTCACATGGTTGGAGCTGTCCCCGCTCACTGGTAGAAAGCATCAGGTATGAAGCAGAACCAGCACATATCTTGAATCTTTGATGTCTGCCTGTATCTTTGTCCTCTTACTCCTGCTCACTTTCCATGTCACTTTCTTTCAACCATTTCTGGTCACCATCACAGCTCCGTGTACACTGTGCTGAAGTATTGAAGACGCCGATAGTTGGAGACTACAAATATGCGTGGCAAGCTCACAGGAATTGGAAACAGTTTTCATGGTCTAATATTGAAGATAATTCAAATGAGAAGTCCCTAAGTGAGAATATACTCCCTTTCTCCCTTGATTTGGATAGTGGTAGTATCTCTGAAAAGCACCCCCGCCTACATCTTCACTGTAAACAAATGGTTTTACCCGATGTATCTACAGCTTTGCAAGATGTACAATTATCTTCAGAGTATGACTTCTCACAATTGCCTAGCCTCAAGTTCGATGCTCCTTTACCTTCTTATATGAAAAAAAGTTGGGATATTTTGAGATCATGAATCAATTAAGGATCTTGCAAGCTTTGGGATCTTCATCTATAATGTGCCAACGTTTGAGGTCAAAATGAGAGGGTGAAAAATCATCTCAGGAGGTTGTCTCATCAAGCTTTGAGGAATGCATGTTGAACCAGGCATCTCTAATTTGGGGTTTCCCTTCTCTTCTTTTTTTCTTGAGGTGGTAGCAAGTGCTGAGAGCGTAATGAGACGCATCTCTCATATTACTGCTTATAGTAGATTTTGGTGGGGATAAGGAAGCAGTCTGGCCAAGGAGTCAGGCATTCAGCACATCATATCTGGGGGGATTGTTTTTCTTGCATCAAGGGAAGATGGTTTGGTTTCCAGCAGGAGGTAATTGCTGAAATGACAGATTGTGACAGCCAGGGAATGCATTTATCTCTGTAAAGAATTATCGAACTTGTTGCAGAGTGGGATGCAAATGATATAAACCAACTAGGAAAATGCCGTCGAGGTCATATTTCTTGAGGTATGTTGTGATAGATGCAGGAGAGGAGAATAATATTCAATGAACGAAGAGTTGCTAACAGTTAAAAGAAAAACTAGTAGATAACATGTGTGATTTTGGCAATGCATTCGCAAAGTGTTTTTGATTGTGATTCAAGTAAAGGGAGGAATGGGAGAGCATAGTGTCTATGTTTTTGATTATTTTTTTAAATAACAAGTAAATAATTGTTATGAGCCTCTGGCAATATTTGTAACTTTTAGAATCAGCTGTCTATGTTTTGTGAGGATGAGGGTTTTGTAAGGCACCAATTGAAATCATGCTACAAACTTCCTTTCCCATTATACAAGGTTTCTCTTTATAGATCACCTTTCTCTTCTCTTCTCTTCCAAGCCTGTCCCTTGAGCAGGGCGGGCAGGCAGAAAAGCATAATATTAAGGGTTAAAAGCTCGGAGAAATCCCCACTTCGATTGTGATTCAGGTAAAGGGAGGAATGGGAGAGCATGGTGAGGTTTGGCATCCATGTACAGCAATTATTTTAAAGACAAGATCGGCACCAAGTGGCACGACCTTTTTATCATAAATCTTGCTTTTGGTTTTCTTTTCTTTGAGGAGATCTACATCGAGCTTCGTGATTCTTTTCAACGTTTAATTTAATTTAATTTTATCTAAAAAGCAGAGGTAATATCAGCTGTTTCACACTATTTTCTTGAGGTTAGAAGCAAAAGAAGCGCATGTTTAACTTTGAACGAGTGCTAGGTTGCCGAACCTTCTAGACAGGGTCCTTTCCCTGCATCAACATTAATATTATACAATTTAGCCCATAACGATCAAAGTCGAATCGCAGTAACATTGCTGACTGGTGCACTAAACCAGGATGATTTGTTGGGTCATATACATGCATATGTAAGATGTTGCTTTTACAAATGCAATTATGGAAGCCTTTTCTTAACCTCCAGATAAAATATGATTGCTTCATGTTTAATTTTATGGATGGCTCGTACCCAGAATTGTTAAAATATTGTAAAATCATCGGTAAAATATTTTTATATAAAAATCATAAAATTAAAATTAAAATCATGTAGATAAAAAAATTATAAAATAGTAAGTAAAATATTTTTGAATATAATTATAAAAAAAATATATTCAGAAATAACAAGCTCTCATCGAATAATATTCAACATGTCTTTCTCTGTCTCCAATCGCTCTTACTTCACTTCCAAGTAGTTGCACCCAATATAATAATAATAGTAATAGTAATACTAATAATAAATAGGTGGGTCTTGCTGATTTTGTCAGCCCCCAACCCCACCTTTACTCAAATTCCCCCACGGCCCCACCCTTCCCCTTCCATGGTAATTCTTCCCGATTTTAATGAGATTTAATTTTTCTATTCAATTTTACAAGTTTAATTTTTTAATTTATAAAATTATATGATTTTACGAGCTAAATTATAATTTCAATAACAATGGTCGTACCCTTGATTAGATTATGACATTTTGCATCTTCATGGTATCGTTTGTCTTCCCTGAATATAGCTGCTGCGTGATCAATCTTTTAATCACCTTATTTCGACCACTCCCTGTGATATTTTTTTCCATTTCGCTGTGTTCTAGTAACGGTAACAGCACAGACCTGAATAATCATGGGCATATTTCTTACATATACGTACACAGCCTGGGTTGGACCGACGACAGAAAATGTGACGCTGCCTTCTTGTTGGTCAGTATATTAGTTGTTCTGTCTGAGAAGCAGGGGTGTCATATGGGGTGGCCGGAGAGATGAGTTGATTTTCAAGGTCCACTTTAGTGACGTCGTTTAATACAACTATATCGAGTCTCTTTCGGTTTTGTTGACAGGCTCTCATCATGATTAAGATGGGAGACGTGCAATGGTGGAGTAGTCGCCTCCCTCAGCGAAGCCATCTTGAGCAGGTGGCGCTGATGGCAAGCATGCGAAGATAAGGATGATGATAGAAAATACAGGTAAGAGATTATAGAGGGTAAGAACAATTAGTGGGGGCTATGATTTTTAAACTCGCAATATCCCACCAACCACAGATGCGTCTCGTGCAGACATATAACGAAACTCTTTTTCTTTCTTTTTTAATCTTTTCCTGATATGATTGTCTCCTTTGCTTTCATTCCTTGTTATCTAATCTTGGTATTTTTTAAGAAATACTTTATATGTTGGGTTAGGTGAGTTAGATTCTTCTAGGATATACTTTACATTGATGTTTTTATCATCTTCAGTATATTAAAATTATTTAAAAAAAATTAATATTTTTACATTTTAAATGCATTTTAAAAGGAGTTTTCAAATATAAATGAATTACCAAAATTTTGTAGTCTTAACATAAAAGAATTTGCCGGAAAATACCATGACCATAGCAGGAAAGTATGGATTGGTTGGGATTCTCTTATCACACATGAAAGTCAACGGGTGCTTAATGAATTACTTTGTGAGTTAGATTCATTAGATTAATTTTTATGTGGTTTAAAATTGTTCTAATACACTATTATATATATATATATATATATATATATATATATATATATATATATTCAATGAAAAAAACAATTTCTACAATATTTTCAAACCGTAACATCATAATAGATGCTTTATTGTGCACAATTTCTCATTCTAGAAGTTTGAACTCAAATTTTCCCATGCGAATGCTTCCATTTCTGACTTATCATAGCTCAAGGAGCAGATCAAAACATGAGTTGGTTAGCATGGTCTGCCGAGGCGGTGGCATTTTAGAGCCTCCCGATAAAGCGAAAGCAGACGAAGCTTCTGCTGCCTCATAAATTGTCAAAGTAGCAGGCGGTTGGAAAGATGCGAAAGCAGACAAAGGAAGTGGAGCCATGCCTGCCCGTGACCCTGAAATTCCAAGGATGAAAAAGATGGTGGCGGAGATTTGGGGCTGCTGACATTTGATGTCTTCCCTGTCGAGTCAATCATAAAAAGAAATTAGGGATGCTTCTTTATAGAATCTTACAGGTCACAACTGGTGGCATGGATCTATCATGCATGCCTCCTATGTATAATGGCAATGCCAGATTTATTTTATAGTACCATGATTAAGGATTCCCGCCTTATAAAATTATTAATCGATTCATTTTAAACGTCGAGGTCCTAACCCACAAACCAATTTATAATATGAATTTAATGTAATATATATATAATATTAATTTATTTTTTCATTATATTCTCGATTTATTCTGAAGGTTTGAGTCCTCCAACCCTCATACTATACGAAACACGAGTGGATATTATTAAAAGAGATTCCGTATTCGGAGAGGCTCCAGCCCTGGAAAAAAAGTCTCCATGCCACGATAAGGCCTGCAAAGTTTAAACTATGATATGATAATTAATGGTAATCATGACCAGCACAAATCAAAATCACCCCTCGAGTTTATTAATTATGCCGAGGTCTGCGAGTTTTTTGGATCATGGGACGAGGATGGTGGCTTGGTCGTATGGTATATCCTTTCTTCTTCACCGCTGTCGTTTTCCAGTTGTTGGTCGTCAAATTTAATATCCTCCATTGTTTCTCCTTGACTTGGTAAAATAAAAAATAACCTAACCACTCCGATTAATATAATCCCAAGTGCTAGTTTCTTTCTCCCTTCCTCGATTGCTGCGAATAGTTTATTGAGAGGGGAAGAAACACGGAAAGAGGGTGGTGAATTTACTGCATTGCCCCTGCTTTAAAAAATAGTAAGGCATATGTTTAGGGGTATGGCTGTGTTTGCAAGAAGGTATTTCGGCATCTTACAACCAATCATGGACAGGAGGGACGTTTACTCTCTTTTAGGATTTGAGAATGTTTTACCCCTCCGTCAATTTTGCTCTTATGGGGCTTTATCCTTATTTTATTTTTCGCTTTGTGAATCTTTCTAGATTGATATTATTTAACTTGAATTTATTTCTAAATATTTAATTGATTTTGATTCGAACTTTCTAGTTAAACTCTTACCCAATTTTATTTTTTTATCATTAATAATTTTATTTCTGATTATTAATACATACAATTCTTAATTTATTTGATTGTATTTATGCAAGAGTTTTCTGAATTACATGAATAAAACACGTTAAAAAATTAGTATATATAATTTATTCTTAAATATCTGTACCGTGTAGAGCGGTGGTAGCTATCCTAGACAAATACCAAGGGTACACTGTCATCACTCCCCACCAACTACATGAATTAAGCAAAATAGTATAATTAGCCAACTGCTTTACCAACATGGAAATTAAGATATTCCTTTCATGAAATACTCAAATAATGACGTGTGCGCGATGCACCAAACCTCATCATGATTCAGTGCTCTGAACTATCATGTTCCCTTTTGTTTCCCAAGAGCCATGAGTTAATCAGAACCATCGATACGATTGAGGCCCCACCAATGGTTTGATCTTGCGGACAATGTTCACTTGGTTTTTTGAACTCTCGAGAAAACGACCCATGTTTGTGGAAGCAGAGGATGGCGCCACCCAATCATATTTCACCTACCACCACCCGTAATATCTGATAAGATGTCCTTGTCTTTTTCAGTGCCAAGTAACCTTTTCCTCTTCTTTGGTGTGCTTACTGTATATATACTCATCCATAGTGGCGTCCAATTCTTCAAACTCTCCACAAAAACTTCATCCCTCTCTCCTAGCTTCATTGTTTCAAGAAAATGGGCAGCCTTGAAACAGAGAGGAAAATTGTGGGATGGGCAGCAACAGACTCAACTGGGCATCTCGCTCCGTACACCTATAGTCTCAGGTAAAGATTCTTGAGTTGTCTCTTTCTCCGACACAGTACTCATATTTGTATTCCATATGTAAGTAACATGCACTACTGGTATGCCTCTAAATTCTTATCTTGGATTTTGTTTTTTGTGTTTTTTTTTTTTGGTTTCAGAGATACGGGCCCAGAAGATGTTTTCATCAAGGTTATCAGCTGTGGAATTTGCCATACCGATATCCACCAAATCAAAAATGATCTTGGAATGTCACACTATCCTATGGTCCCTGGGTACTTATAATCAACCCCCCCCCCTCTTTTGTTTTCCCCAAGATGGCAGAAACACATAACGAACACGCACGCAGTATTTAAATACTGCTCTGCATGTTTCTTTTTTTTAGCTTTCCCTTTTCTTTAACGATGTTTATTGGTATTTTGGTGCAACCTATAGCCATGAAGTAGTTGGCGAGGTTGTCGAGGTGGGATCGGACGTGACAAAGTTCAAAGTTGGAGAGGTTGTTGGTGTTGGAGTCATTGTTGGAAGCTGCAGGAATTGCCATCCATGCAAATCAGAGATCGAGCAATACTGCAACAAGAGAATCTGGTCTTACAACGATGTCTACACGGATGGCAAACCCACCCAAGGAGGCTTTGCTGAATCCATGGTTGTCGATCAAAAGTAATCATCGAAACATTTTAATCCCTTTTAAATTTGTAATTGCTTGCTTTTAAGTTTTCTTGATTTGGACTTCATCATGACCGACAAGCTTCTCTTTTCTTACTGTTCCTCGTACATGGTTCCGTCAAAGAAATCCAAATTGCAGCCTGTGGAGAAAAAATTATTTCAACCCATGTGAATTTTATTCACAAATAAACAATTAGTCCTGTCTGCATTTAATCAATCAGTGAGTTGGAATGCAATAATCGAGTTTAGTAGGTCCAAAAATGTTACTTCTTGCACTAGAAAAACCCTCTTCCAATCCAAAATAAAACAGAACCTTTTTCGATTGATTAAGCAAAACCAGTGCCTGTTCTGATAAAAATTCTGATATTTTCCTTAGGTTTGTGGTGAGAATTCCTGAGGGGATGTCACCAGAACAAGCAGCGCCGCTATTGTGCGCTGGATTGACAATTTACAGCCCACTTAAACACTTCGGACTGAAACACAGTGGGCTAAGAGGAGGGATTTTAGGACTCGGTGGAGTTGGGCACATGGGGGTGAAGATAGCAAAGGCAATGGGACACCATGTAACTGTGATCAGTTCTTCTGACAAGAAGCGGGAGGAGGCCATGGAACATCTTGGTGCTGATGAATACTTGGTCAGCTCGGATGTGGAAAGCATGCAAAAAGCTGCTGATCAACTTGACTATATCATCGATACTGTGCCTGTGGTTCATCCTCTCGAGCCTTACCTTTCCCTACTGAAACTTGATGGCAAGCTGATCTTGATGGGTGTTATTAATGCCCCATTGCAGTTTGTTACGCCTATGGTTATGCTTGGTGAGTCTCCTTCTATATGCTTTGAAGATTAGCTATCTATTTTCTACTTAGTTCTCAATTAAGAAAAAACCTGGATTTTTCGCCATGATCCACAACCCCTGACGAGGGTGCTTTTTTTCTCGTGCAATTTTGTGTGTAGGGAGAAAGTCGATCACCGGGAGCTTCATAGGGAGCATAAAGGAAACAGAGGAGATGCTTGAGTTCTGCAAGGAAAACGGATTGGCCTCCATGATTGAAGTGATCAAAATGGATTATATCAACACAGCATTTGAGAGGCTTGAGAAAAATGATGTGAGGTACAGATTTGTTGTCGATGTTGCTGGTAGCAAGCTTCTTCCCTGAACAACAATACTTTTCAAATTTGAAAAAACTCGATATACATTAATTCCTGTTTCAGATGTGACTTTACTTTCGAGTGATTTGTGGTTGAAATGTGACAATTTGTCTTTGCTTTTAAAATAATAAATTCTCGAGTTGCTTTTTATTTGCATTGATGGGTATGCGTTACCTTGTAATTGAATGCGCTATGCTTCTGGCGATCAGTCCCATAAACAAATCTCTTGTGGCAATGAAGATAGCCAACTTGCCAATGACAATGACTAGCTAGCAGCTTCATTGAGTTGTCAATGAAGTCGTAGTTAGGTGGCCGAACCAGCTATCAGCCTGTTTTTTCCACGCCACCGTCACTCGGTTGATATCTTGAATATGTCAGGCGACCACAAAAGAAAGATGAAACCATCGATATATCCTTTTTACCTTGACATCATGATGGGTATTTCAGACCAATTTTCTCCAATAAAATCTTAAGCATGCTATTAATATCCAAATTGAATACTGGCCAAAAATTATTTCTTATGATTTTATTTTAATTTAAACCCTGGGTGATAACGCCGCGAGCAAATCTTGATATAAAGCAGACCACTAAAACCAATTTACTCAATTATTAACGTCATTTTATTATTATTATTAATTATTAATGAAAATAATTTGTCTTGGTTTATTTAAATTTTAATTGGATTTATTGATTTATTAGATTAACTAATAATTATATATATATATATAAAAACTTAGAATAAATTGATATTAATTGATTGCTCTTAACAGCACAATCCATTGAATCGCATTACCAACATGATCTATATAATTGTGTTATTCTTGATAACATAACTCATTAATATACTATTTTTGTAATTATTTTTTCAATTCCTTGCTTCTCTTTTTTTACACGTGCTGCTTTAAGAACTGGAGTCAAAACAGTCAAAACGACACTGATTTCACAGTCAAAACAGTTAAAAACGATTGTCGTGACTGATTTTACATATACAAGGAGTGGAATCCCAGATGACCATTGCTGCTAACAGGCTAATATCAAGCAATTCACTACTAGTTGGATGGAACATGTTCTAGGACTATTTTCTATATAAGCTACCAATGTTATCTTAACGAGGATCCTTGTTTGCGTGGTTAAGATTAAGAGAATCGAAAGCCGAGATCACCACATAATCTTCTGCATTAAAATATATTCCACGCCTTGTTTATAAGAATTAATGGCACAAAGCAATCGTGGCTACTAATCACAGTAACATTTATCAAGAGTGTCAGCACCAAAAGAATTGGAGTTTCAGCACTGGATCCATTTGATGATAAGCTTCTGTTTTAGAATGCAGATGCATACAATTTCCAAAGAGAAGGGATTATCATGATGGAAAAAACTGAATTGACATGCAATAGATCCGCCGGAACAATGATATTGACTATAAAAAACGCTTCTTGCCTGACTTGAATTGGTTTGATTTCCACTTGCATTGGAAAAAAAGACTACAATAAAGCTACAAAGATTTTCATTTTGCAATCCTGCCCTTTTACTACATGCATGTGAAAAAAAGTTGGCCATCTCATAGCTGATGCAGTCTCTGAGCTATCCCCCCATCTCATATATGTGTCATCCGAAGTGTTAGCTTAGTAAACCCTTTGACTAAAGTACACATTCATAAAATATCTTGAAGGATTGAAGCCACTTAAAACCACTGCAAAGTTGAAAGAACTGAGAGGTTGATATACAAAACAACCTGATACGAAGGTGAAGTCAGAAATTGCATTTAGTAACTTACAAATAGGAGAAAGGACAATGACAACACCGATTGGATAGAGGAAAAAAGTTGTTCTCTCCAGAAAGGGTAACACTGCAATAATAAAAACATGTTATCAGTATCTTAATTGATCAAGGTGATCAGCAGCTGTATCATTACCGCAAAAAATTTCAATCGCCACCCAAGTGTGGAACTATATCCAAGCAAAAGCTTCTATTACTCATCATAGACAAAGAAAGGCTTCGATACAGCTTTCTTTTTCTCTGGAAGTGGAGAAGCTGGATTTCTGGCAGTGAGCTCCTCCCACTTAAACCCAATGTTTCAGAAACTGACCCAATGATTAAACAAGAAAGAGCAGAGGCGAGGTGTCACAACTTCATCCAGGATTATACTGGAGGAGAAACATGCCACGGATCTGTGTCAGCTCATTCAACTAAACCTATATCTAAATGTCATTCACGTGCACATAAAACCTATTATTTCATGCAAAAAAGTTAAGCAACTGCAGTTTTTAATTTCTATCTTTTAACTCCTCTCATTCATGCACTACACATGTGCGATTTACTTTACAGCTGCAAGTGCTTAAAATATCTCATGTAATTTATTTCTAAAAAAGAATAACACATGATGTGATTACTTCAAACATTCTTGGCAACAATGCCATTGTGTTTAATAGCAGTGTTCGAGTAATTTAATTCCCAGAGCCTTGGTTCAAGGCTCTAAGAGCGTATGCAACAATGATTTTACTAGACAATAAGTTGGAACCCTGGCAGATCAACAAGGAGGGTTTCCACCTTGGTGACCATTCCGACCAGGTCAATACAGTCCGGCTCAGGCTTAGATCAAGAATAGGCAGATGCCCTAAATAAGACTGGGATAAGATGGCACTTTAAGGCGACCAGATTTCATATTAAAGTCCATTCTGTCTAAAAATGCTGCTCAGAACACTTAATCGAGGTAATGACATGGACCTCAATCCATCCATCCCTTTGAGTTATCTCTAATAATTCGCATACTAGTGATCTCCTTTAAAGGATATTATACCCAAAAAAAACCCTGCTCATGTAAGTAGTAAATCAGATCTATGAAAAATCAGCTCACCGTCATAGCCTAAAAAGTTGAGGTAATGATAGTATGAGGCTGCCACCATGAACAGCAGGTTTGACAGCAATGCAGGCATGAACCCATGGGCAACCAAAAGAGGTGACAGGAAATAATGTATAACTGCAACCAAACCGAGACATCAGTAAACTTTAGTGACATAAACTGAGGTTGAAAATTAAAAGCCGGAACACATGTTCACATAACACTCACCATAAAGCATGACAAACATTGGGAAGAAAGAATTGCAGTGCACATCAAATGCATACAGCCTTAAACCAGAAAGCAGAATAAAAAAAACAGGATCAGCACCATCTATGAAACATCTGACACAGACATGGACAAGATTCTATAATGATTTCCAAACAACAAATTACATGCATACAATTGTTAAGAACATATTTTTTAAACAACCAAGAGCAGAAGATTCTGGACTTGCCATTCAACCCGTTGCTCAACAACATGACTATTTGGAGCCTCCTCCCGAAGGTATGCATTAGTTAGGAACCTGTATGGAATTGAGAAAGGGAATAGCTATCATGCCAGCTTAGTGTAGCAAATACGTGCAAGCTCTAAACACACAAAGCATAGGAAGGAAATCAAGAGGTGAAAGATCTAATTATAGACGAAGGAAAAAATGAAGCATCAATGAAAGAAATTCATTAGTTTCTTAATTTAGGATTAAATTCTCACAAAAAAGGGAAGGCATCACTAGGGCAAGTAATGTCATTTCCAGATGGTAAAACAATATTTTGGAGAATGAAGACTTTAAAGTGACAGATGCTAGAACAAGTACTTCAATTATCTAACCATGCCGAAACCCTTATAATCACCAATGGTACACAATATCTCAATCTCTCCATTGCAGTAACACATATGTGAATATCATTCTTTGACCAGTTTCAATTGGCAGCTTATAATTTTCAACAATTAAATATGTGCAAACCTTGTAGCATTGGCAGCAACAAATAAATTGCAGGGTTCTTTTAAGATAAACAAGATCTATTTATTAAAGTGCAAACTTCCACATTTACATGGTAATTTAACTTATCATTAAGGGCATTCAAATAATGGGAAAGCTAAAAAACAAGATAAGCATCGTATTACTACCATGTGGACAGTGGTTCTTACCAACAAAATGTAGCCAGACCAGCTCCTGAAATTAAAAAATGAAAAAATAATATGGAAATAACTACAAAAACAGCATGTCCGGCACTATGGTCATACCTGAAATGAAAAGAAGAGACCAACAAAGATTTAAACCAGAGGGATCACTCAAAGAACTTGTTGAATGCAGCAATGGAAAGAATAATAGTCTAACAGTAAAAAATGGATAAAAAAACAAAATGCACTTATTTTGGCCATGACATAGCTAACTTTGAAGAAGTTATACATACAAAATGCAGCCTAGCCATGCATATGCAACGTTACTTGACTTGAAAGCATTGCCTCGTCATGCATACTCATAATTAACAACTGCAAGTTTAAACTTTAAATGCATTCAATTATCATGAAAAAAATGGACAAGAACGTGAAAACTATTCATCATTCCTATCATCGCTATGACAGTAAATCTTGAGAAGTTGTTTAAGGCAGGAAACTTACGCAGCACAATAAGCCAAAGCTGCAACTACCAAAAGGAGGCTGCAGATTACAATAAAAGCAGGATCGTCACGTGCCCATTGATTCTTAGTTTCTGAAACCAATAAAAGAAAATGAAAAAAAATTGTAAGTGATTTTCTACAGAAAATTTCCTAGCTCTGGAGCTCCAATGAGTGCATAGGTAAAATTCAAACCATAAACATGATCAAATATACAGTCCAAGTCTGGCAATATTGCATTTGAAACATTTGGTGCATAAAAAACAATCACTGGTTTTCAATTGACACAGAGATCGTATACTCTTAGGACTATGCATTAAGAACTAAAAATAAAAACATTTAAAAAAAATCAATAAGGTTTATTGATTTCAAAATAACCACTTAGCACAGCAAAATACAATTTATCTTCATAATACAGGATTTTTTAGTTGGAGATGAACTTACGTTTGTGATACTTGGTGTGCTGATAGCTGCATCCATTGTATAATGTACAGTCAACATGCAAAATGTAATAACTCAGTCAGAAACTTGCCAGCTAGAAAGTACACAAAACAATTATACACGCTTGATCCAAACTCTGAACTAGCATTGCAAGTAAAGTTCCCCTTCTACATGCGAATTTTGCAGCAGATAACAAAAAAAAAAAAAAAAACAGTATAGCAGTCTCAATTCTGCAAACTCTTACCGATGCAACACTCATCTGCCAGCTATACACCGGTAAAAAGATGACATGATAGTAAAAGCAAGGGCAGTGACGAGGAGTGTTCAAGTGAAGTAATTCTTACACAACTTTTGGTGAGGTGCACAAGTTAAGCATTTGCCAGAAAGTGTATTCAATGTCCATTTGTTGCCACTGCAAAACACAATGGTTTGTAAATGCCGCAGCAATCCACACTTAATTTTAAGCACCATCGAAGAAGATATTAACATCAAAAATCTAGGATCGATGCACGCATTTATCTCAAACATTGATGAGCGTCATAAACTAAAGAATGAATCCTCCTAAACTCGCAATTAGACACCAAAATTTGCCCCTCAAAAAAATGAAAAATAGTTAATTCATAATAACAAGTGCCATGAATAGTTTAAGAATTGTGAATGAAGCAAACGTCATTGCATCCGATTTTAATCACAACTTAAAATTTCACATTGCAAGAGTAATTACAGTATGTGAAAGTAATTAATAAATTCAAAGGTGAAATTGGAAATGTTAATAAATGGATGGAGTAAAAAGAAAACAAGCGAAGAGAAAGATTATTATGGAAGTGAGATCTGGAGAGAGGAGAGGACCTTGATGATTCGACGGAGGTATTGAGGGAAAGTGGAGGAGTTCGCTCGAGAAGTGGAGGACGATGGTGCACGCCCTCTCGATGTTGTAGGCAACATCTTTTTTATAATTAATATGTTTGATGATTTGCTTCTTCTTGGTGATTTCAGGTCTGGTTTTTTATTTTGCTTGCTTGTCGGAGATCTGCGGAGAACTTCTCACAGCTTTCTGTGGAGATGGTGAGAGGAAGAAACATAAAACGACGACGACTCCACTTTCTGCAGGTAGTCTTCTCTCTCTCAGACCAAAAGGAGCAAGGGAAAACTGGCCCAGGATTTTAACTTGTAATGGGCTTTGGCTCTGAGCTGTGGAAAAATGATTGTGGCTTTTTTCCGGCCTATAGGGAATTTTTTGCCACCCACTGAAATAGATTTTTGTTTTATGAGACCTTGTTTAAATCCAATTGTTCACTGTGTATGGTTCTCGGGAAGAAGAAGAATAATAAGTGTGGTTAAGATTGATTTTGAAAATATTTTTACTTAAAAATGTTTTAAAATAATATTTTTTATTTTTTAAAAAAAAATTATTGACATCAGTAAGTGAAAATGATCTAGAAATATTAGTTTTTTTTTAATTTAAAGTAAAAAATAAAAATAAAAACTTCATTTTTTTTCAAAAGTGTTTTTGAAATACAATATCAAAAATTATTTTTAAAAATAAAAAAAATTATATTAATATATTTCTTAATAAAAAAAAATAATTTTAACCAAACAGTCACTTAAACACGCCCTGCCAAAGAAAATCAATTTATTATCCTCGGAACATGAAAATATCTTACCAAATTATGGTATGTGTTCAAGATGTTTTAAAAAAATATATAATTTTTTTATTTTAAATTATTTTTTTTGAATATTTATATTATTTTCATATAATAATATCAAAAATAATTTTTAAAAAGTAAAATAACATCATTTTAATATATTTATAAGTAAAAAAATACTTTAAAATCAACCAAAATTAACTATAGTCTTTGTCTCTGTCAATTAGCCCGTCACAATCTATCAATTACCAGTGACCCCGGTGACAGGCATGCCCATAAATTGCAAAGACTCTCTCTCTCTCTCTCTCTCTCTCTCTCTCTCTAATTTGTTTGGAAATATTCAAGGCCTTGGGCCCATAGACGGGATAAGAACAAGAGTTTAGCTGCGTTTCTGGTAAATGTCACCAACCGCCGTATCAACAGTATCCAGACAAATCCATATTACTATCCAAAATCGTACAGCCAAAGTACTCAAACGTACCCTGATGCACCGCTCGCTCCCATGATTTAAAATTAAAAGATAACAGTGCATCGAAAAATCACTGTTTTTTTATTTATTTTTATTTCTAGATACCCCCGAACATACTTTAAATTTCTCAAGTCATTTACCGAAAATACATAAGGCGTTGAGAAAACATTATAGCAAAATAATAAAGAATTTAATATAAGTTATAATAATAAAATAATATTTTTCTTTTTCCTCGAATCAAGCCGAAGATTAAATTTAAAGCTAAAATAATATTTTATATGATCCATTTATCATTCTCATTTTTTTAACATGAAAACTGTCCTTTAAATAAAATACTAAAACATTTAGCTGTCGTTTTCTCTCTTTATTTCATGTGTTTTTGTACAGTTTAATCAGTATATCATCCTTTATATCGTGATTAACCAAGGCTTCGAGGGCATTTGTATATTTTTATTATTCGTAACACAGTGAAAACACGAAATCAATCTTTGTATCGTGATTTATTTAAAGCTTGATGCGAGGGCATTTTTGTGTTTTCTCGTGAGTTTTTTTTATTATAAGTAAATTAGTTGAGTGGTGGATTGATATTTTAAAATGATTAGAAAAAATTGTCAAGTGCGTGACGCTGTATTTTTTTAAATATGTTTGATACTGTATTTTAAAAATATTTTAAAAAAAATATTTTATTTTTTATTTTAAATTAAAAATAATAATATTTTTATATATCAAAAAATAATTTTAAAAAAATAAAAATAATTTTAAAATATTTCGTCATTAATTTCCTGACACCATATCACTAGATTTCTCTATGCATCATCTTCCACCTCGGGTGTCGCATATTGCTTTTTTGTGGGTAAATTGTCATTGAAAAAGCTTTCTTTGTTTTTTTTTTGAAATTTTAAGACGGTCTCTTTGGTTTCATACATTTGCATATCGGTCTTTATTTTATGAATTTGTTAATTTTTATCCCTGGTTTTTTTATAAAAATTTTATTTTTTTCAATTGCATCCTTTAATCTATAATTTTTGTTTTTTTATTTTTCAAAATTGGTTATGGGTCTTTTCTCTTCATTTTTCTCTTGCTTTTTCTTGTAAATTTCCATTTTTTGATCCTCCATTTTTGTGGTTTATCACGTGGATTTATTTTTAAAAAAATCTAGCCCTTCAATCCAAGATTTTTGTGGGTGGGACCAAGTTTTTTTTACTTATAATTTCTATTTTTTAATCTTTTTATCTCGTGATTTAACATCCAACATTTTGAGAGGTGGGCTAATCCAAACAGCCTCGGGTCTTTGTTTTTGTTTTTAAACTCATAGGTGTTTTTTTTTTTAATTTAATCAATGTTTGATTGGTTGAAAATCAAGTTTCAATTTTCAAGTGTTTTTTAAATTTATTGTTTTTTGGTTAAAGGAACAAGATCACGAGACTATCAAGTTAACGAGATTGACAAAAAAAAAATCATTGTTCGGTATTGCTTTTATATTTTTGAACATGTTTTTACTGATAAAAACATCATTATTATTATTCTTATTATTCTTATCCAACCAACAGTATAACACGAGTTACCTGTAGCTAGTTTATAGCTTTATATATATTAAATGTATTTTCCTATAATTTTTCTTGCAGAAATTTCTCGGGGATATCTTAACCAGCAGTTTAAATTCAAAAACCAGTGATATCTTAACCAGCATACCAGAAGGGGCAGTATTCTTGTACATCTTTGAATTTCAAAACCATAGCGAGCTCAAAAGCAGAAAAAGAAAATGCTAAATAAGAAACAAATAAATTTCCAGCAAACCATCAACGAGTTTTGTCCTTTCAGCCAAGGAGCAAAATCACTGCTGTGATCTAATCCTTTCTTTCCCTACAATTTTGTACGTGCAGATTTGTTTTTCTCACACACCCGACGGAACAAAACCAGAAACCAAACAGCTTCTTTCATGCCCTCTTGTCAAACCTCAAACCTCCCTAACCTCTCAACACCCGCATGATCGATCCATCCAATCTCTAATCTTCTCCCTTAACAACCCATTTGCTAACTAATCTCATAATTAATCTTGTTTCCATTAATATTCCTAATTAGCCACTTTTCTTCCCAATCCCAACCATATAGTTCCTCACCTCCTTTCTAATCATCTCCTGCATAACTGCTAACAACTCCGGCGCAAACGTCATCGTTTTCTCAACATCTCCCGTTAACAATTCTTTAGCAGTACCAACCCCATCTCTCCCCAACTGTCCAGACTCCATCCCGGGAGTAGACAGCGTTAGTTCAGTCGAAACGCCGTCGTTGTTGCTCATTCCAGTTTCTACAACTGGCACGTTTTCGCGTACCAGCATAGATGACGTCACCGGTAACCCAGCATCGCTGACGTCAGATCCCGAAGGAGAAATAGTCCTCCTGTGAACCGAAGACGACGACCCTGTTTTGGCAGATTTCTCCTTCACTCCGTCTTCATTAACCACTCCATCATTCTCAAACAAGTCCGCGTATTTCCTCTTTAACGTGGAGTTCCAATGATTTTTGATTGCGTTGTCCGTACGTCCATCGAGGAGTCTTGCTATGGTAGCCCATTTATTACCATACCTGGCATGAGCATTGATGACGATCTCATCTTCTTCGCGTGAAAACGCTCTGTGCTCCACCTCCGGCGACAGCTGATTACACCATCGTAACCTGCAGGATTTCCCGGATCGGCCCGGCACTGCTCTTGCTATCATCGTCCAGTTACGCGGCCCATGTTTTATCACCAGATGCTTCAGTAGCTCGTCTTCTTCCGGGCTCCATGGTCCCTTAACCCGGTTATTATCCATCAAAAACCCTAAAAGAGATGAGACGATGGTTTTAAAGTGGAGAGGTTCTCTGTATTGAATAGGTGGGGGAGGAGGAAGCGGGGGCATATATAATGGATGGGTCGAGAGAAGGGATTAAACAGGTTAATAAGGAAATACGTGGATATGGAGAACGTGGATACTGGTATTTTCCAGTAACCGGTTTTAATTATACAACTGTATAACTGCCACGTAGGTCTTCGGATTACTGAGAATCTAAAAAAGAAAAACTCGGGAGGTTCGGGAATTTGAAGGATTTTTCTCGCGGTAGTTACCATAACTGATAACTCCTTTTAATGAGCTGTTTTCTGTATGGTATCGGCGTTTGCTGTGTGGCTAGTTGTGGTTGTATAAATCTCATCATTAAAATTAAAAGGTTTTTATAATACTTGTCAGTTAAAGTGTTTTTATATAAAAATGATAAAACAAATTAAAATATCTTTTTTTTATACGGTAACCAAAATTTAGTTTAAAATTGAATTATATAACAAACAAAAAAAAAACAATGCGGTATATAAAATAATATTTTATTTTAGTAAATACATTAAAAAAAATAGATAAGAAAATAAAAAATATTCACATTAGTATTTTATTTCATGAAACCATGGTTAAAGTTGATTATTTTATTCAAATAAGTGAGATATTCTAAAAAATAATAGATCTATTCTTTTTGTCAATAACTATAGATGGCATACAAATCTAGATTTTTTTATCACCATAAGAGAAAAAATTTAAAAAACAAGAAAGAAAGGAAACTTCAAGAAATGACATGTTTATTTTTCCTGACAATCATCATAAATGACTTGGATCTGTTATGTAATAATAAATTGATAACTAAATCATTTTATAATAATAAAACTCTTATATATTGGAAACTTATTTTACTATATAAATATAATCCGAGCTATTTTTCAAACAGACAATATAAACAAGTGTAATCCTACGTGGAAAAAGAATGTCTAGTTTGAAAAAAAAATATTTGAAGAAATAAAAAGAAAATGCATGTGTTTTGCAGGGGAAAAGGAAAAAAACACTCGTCAAACGGGGCAAAAGATTAGTTATGGAAGTTAAGTCTAGAAGGGAGAAGAGGAGGAGTTGAAAGTGGAAAATATCGCGAGAAAGTAAAGGGCGAATAGTGGCGGTTAAGAGGATAAGTTTGACTAGACAGGCTGGAGGGCATTACGTGAGGGATTTTGATTGTTTGTCTTTTAGGTATTGTTTGGTTGTGTAGTTAGTAAGGGTGCACGGTAGTGATGACGTGGACAAAACGACAAAAGGAATTGGAAGGCTATGATTACTGACAAGTTGACAGTCCAGGCTGTCAACCTGACACATCATGGACATGCTAACGGCTCTTCTTGTCACCGACACGAAGCGGTCACCGACTCAACAGAATATTATTTAACTGAATACTAACATCGAAATCTGATTCACTGTTATATTCACCGTGCCAGGCTGCACGTGCACTTTGGTGGACAAAACATACTCTGACTTTCTGCTACTCCTCCTTAGTGATCTGTAGCTAATTATTTCTCATTGTAGTGTAAGTTTTTTTTAAAAAATATATATTATTTTATTATTATTCTATATAAATACACCAAAAATAATGTTTTTTTACAGTGGATTATTATTGCTTTTAAGATTCCACAGAAAAGGAATTCAGTAACCTTAAAAACAACTGACTCCTTAATGATACCGACCTTTTCCATCCTGGCTGTATTTAACGAGTCCGACGTCGCACAGGGAATAAGAGAGCTTAACCCAGAAAAGGAAAAACAAGAAACAAAGAGTAAACTCTCACGCAATTGCATAGTTTATTAGCCACCGTTTAGATTTTGCGAAATTGAGTTTCTGCTTTGTACAATTGTTTTTGTTGACAAATAAAAAAAACAGCAGTGCGAGTTAGCGCGTCAGTGCATGCACTGTAAAAAATATATATCAGGTTGAGATACATGGGTCGTTTCTTAAATCGCTTGAAATATCACCAAAAATATCTGAATGCCCTTTGAAAGCAACTTATTTGCTATCGATAATCTATCTTTTATGATATATAAAATCATCAAACTTTATATTTAATCGTTATTTTATGATTATAGGTGGGATTCATTAACAATTACAGTAGATCAACCATAACGTCATGGAATGAAATTATATACTTTTTGTTTTTAAAGTTTATTTTTAACGTCGGCGTGTGAAAACAATTTGAAAACATTAAACAAATAAGCAGAAATATTTTTGAAATATAAAAACAAAGCTGGCCAAAAACACTGCACAGGGCACTACAAACAATTTACTGCTGCAGCACCGATGAACATGGAGCAGAGCTGGACATTGGATGGCTGATGCATAGCTATCTCTCGGAGATGGAAATCGTAATCTTATTGCATAAAATAAGATGTGTTTACATTTGCAAAGTGCATCGAACTATGTACAGTGCTGATATGAGTAGATTATCATGTAAGCAAATATGTATTTATAAGAATCTGGAATAGTCAAGATTTTACTTGATTATCTAGATATATAAAATACACTTTTGGGGTGAGATTTACTTTGAATCCAAAAAAATAAATATGCACGTGTAAACGAATAATCAAGGATGTTTCATTTTCAGAACAAATTGGTGGGTGCTGCTTTTTCTAGGTGTTCACATGTTGCTGCAATCGTTGCAGATTGTCGGAAACGAATCAAGACGGGGATTTTATCTATGCAATATATATCAACTTGCAATTTTTATTTTTACCAATTAATTATGACCCCTGATCGACCATATTGAAGCTTGCAGAATCATCAGCTCCCTGAATAGAAGACACGTGGCAGCAAAAAAAAATTGAACCCATCTCGTATATAAAAACAATATAAGCAAGTGCAGTTAGGTATGTTCTGATTTTGAAATTGAAGTGCGTTGGACAATGGGGTGTAGGATATAGAGACAACTATAAAAACGATATTTTCATGGCAGGGAACGGTAGAGGATGTTTCCCTTGCTGAATATTAAACATGTCTTCCTACAATTTAATAAATAAATAAATAAACAAATAAATAAATAAATAAATAAAAACAGAGCTTGCTTTTCCCGAGCATTGCACATGTTGCTATCTTGATTGCAATCCAGAGTGGTGATAGTGCTTGAATGTCTCAAGCCGGTGGTTAATTGATTCCACTTTGAATTTGTATTTATGTGGTTAAGAAAGTTCAGGGAAAGGGGGGGAAACGCAGATCGAGGTGTTCGTTTTTCGAAGACCTTCTGTGTTGAAAAGAAGTGGGCAAGTGGGTGCTTGGCATCATGAAGTTTTTAATTTTTATGGTCGTGGACTGAAAAAAACAGGTTTTAACAAAGGTTTTCCGAGTGAGTTCTTAGCAGAACTCGTAAAAAACTATGATATATATTGATTAACTAGGATTTTAAGAGGAAAAAAAATTAATTATACATTTTAAAATTATAATTGAGGTAGAACATATTTTCAACCACGCCACACTAGATCATTGAGGAAAAAGATTTGTTCTCTGTTGACATAAAAGTAAATCAGAGAATTATTTATATTGCTGCTTAAAAAGAAAAAAATAATATTTTTTTAAAATAATGATCCTAATGAACATGATAGAAGTAGATCATACATTTATCCTAGTCGATTATTTAATCGAGAGTGTTTTTCACAGTAAATTCAATATTGGTGGGGGAAATGATGTAAGAAACCAGCGACCCTCTGTATTCTGGTGATCGGGGAGGCTCTAGAAGTCGCCAAGGAGATGGCCCGTCACACCTCGGAGACGATTCGTAGCCCACCTTTGTTTTTTTCTAGATTCCCCGACCCGGCCTTTTTTTATATATAAAATTTATTTTTTCCTGGTTTTGTATCCTTGAATTTGCTCAAAAATTTTTTTTTCTCGGTATTTAATGGTTATTCTATGATTTTTAATATACTCATTAATAAAATTAAATACCGTTTCAGTATATATTGATCTAACACCCTTTTCCGAGTGGATTTTTGCTTCTTCCGATTATCAACTCTGTAATTTAATTTTATCCATAGTGTGTATTTAAACTCAGACATTAAACACGCCCGTTATATTAAATGTTACATGGTACATGTTAGACTTTAATCACTGTAGCATTCCAATGGTCCTCCGCGTTTTATTTATGGACCTGTCCTGGGGCATTTTAGCTTCATGTTCTTCAATTGGAATAATTGAGATGTGCTAAACTAACCTGGACATCATAATTATTAAAAATAAAAGTTTCGATTGGGTTGTAGTTGGCCTCAAATCATCACTTTTTTTTTAATATTAATAGCAGTAGTTAAGAAAAACAACAAGAATTTAATGAATTTTTCTCATAAAAAAAAAAGCAAGGGAGTAAACGATACACACTCACACACACATATTCAAGAAGTAATTCGATAAGATTTGGTTTTTTTAATCATTCTTTGTTAGCGTAGTTTTAAGCATTTTAAAGTCCTAGTATGCAAAATAAAATGTCAATTGTTGTTTGAGATTTTTTAAGATGAGACGTAGATATATTAAAGAAAAATAAAATTAGCGTCATTTTTAAAAATCATATTAATACTCGTTTTTTTTTCTTCTTGTCGTATAATTTATATTGTGATTCGTCATATAAAAAACTAACATTTTTTTTGGATAGCTTGGTGTTTGAGCAGCATCAAATGACTCCAAAACCAAACCGAATTCAGAAAGGAGAATTCCGATACAAACGACCACCACTAAATTAAATCCATCTAATATTTTTTCAATAATAGTTATTTATTGATTAAAATTAAAATAACATCTAAACCGATATTCAGACAACAACAGAAACTCTGAACCAGGGAATTAGGGTTTTGGATCAGAATGTTGACGGGCATACCCGAGGATGGCGAATTACAGGTAGCAGCTGCGCCGGAGAAGAAAAAACCGGCGCTCCCTCCACTTCCACTAGCGGCACGCACGGGATCGACGGCGTTGGTGGAGTACAAGGGGCCTGTGCTCAAGGAAGAGGAGGAAGACCTAGAGGTGAAGCTTCGAAGAATACTCGAGAACGTGCCGGTTCGAGTTAGTAATACCTCCGGTAGTTCTGCTGGTTCTGGTTCCGGTGATTTTCACCAGGTAATTTATCCTTTTTTATATATAATTTATTAAATTATTGACCGAAAAGTTTAGTGTTGGTTTTTTCAAACTGCAATTTCTTAAGTGTTCCGTTTTGGTGTTAAAATAGATAGAATGAATGATAATTGCAATGAAGGATTAAAGCTAGGGGATCGGGGGGTTTATTTGTTTGAAACTAGGAGAGATCGATGCTGAATTGATTGCATTTTTCTAGAGGAGTATGTTTTGTAGAATCTGGATGTGATTTGGAACCTTGATTTTAGCACTGTCGAGTTAGCAGTTGGTGGCAGGGTTGGTACCGAATGCAACTAGCATGGATTCATGCTAACCTTTTCCACCATGACCATAGCACTGGTTATATCTTGTCACAACATGAGAGTAGTGATTCGAGTCTAAAGCCTTTCTTCCAGTAATTTATCAAGTCCTTTTTTTATCTCCTGTTTCAAATGGAGTCTTCTCCTGCCATTTATTGTTTGTTGGCACTACTGTAAATTTAGGTATGCAGACCTACAGGGTTTAAACGAACAGGACATCTCTCTTATTTGTTGGTGATTTCATGACGTGTCAATGAAAGTAAAAAAGGGCATTAGTGAAGCCATATGATCACGCATTCTTTAGGACTGAATTGGTGAAAAATTAAAGTGAAGAGCCAGGTATTGAGCTGGTTTAAGAATTTCTGCTTGGTTGGTCTACTGTGGAAGTTTGTTGAAGATATTATTCATTGGAGTCTTGTGGCTTAGTGCCTCGCAGTAAGATGCAACCATCAAACGAAAGAGATTCGATATGCTGATTGTCTATACTTTTTAATCAAATAGTTAGGCTACTTTTTTGTGTTATAGTATAAACTGACATCATGGAGTGTGTGCTATGTGCGCACAAGGGAAATGTCTAAGGTGTTGGTTCTAGTGAAGAGGGAGCTTGGGTTTCTTCAGAGGATCTGCCTCCGAAGGGGGCTCTTTCTGCTGCTGCAGTGGTGGTGATGGTCTCATGTGTCCATGTGCTATTGGTAACTGTCCATGTTTGGATCTCTACTTTGCTTTTTGTGGGGTTGTATTTATATTATTGCCTGCCAAGAGATAAAAACAAGGGTTTCACGTCCTGGCTAGGTTTGATGGTGAAAGTCCATAAAAAAGATGAGTTTTTTCATTATTATTTTTCCTGTTCTTTTTGTTTAGTGAAGTGAAGACAGGGATAAACACAAAAGAACCCGAGGAATAATAACAAATACCAGGTTCTTTTTTATCACAGAGGAGATTTCTGTGGTTCAGGGGTTTTTATTTGAAGTCATTGATACGAGACTTTAGTTGTTAGAAGTTACTAGATGTGATTGTTTCTTCTCAACTTTTTTGTTCATAGCCATCAAAATAACAGGCTCGTAATGGACCCAGGCTTGTTTGGAAGTTGTATTTGGTGTCATTGAAAGAAGAATCATGCCAGTTAAACTTATCTAAGAATTCCATGTTGTTTTGTATCTTCCATGTGCTCTGCGTTTAATGTGCAAAAATGTCAGTTGATGAAGCAGCAAAACATGCGCGCGCGTGGAATGTCTGTGTGAGGATGTACATTTGCATATATTTGTGGCTCAGTATTTTGTTCTTATAGATTGTTTTGGTGGCAACAGTATCGGCAAATGAGACGGAGAGAGCAGGACAGGCTTGCTAGGATGGATGTAGATTACCAGAGAAGAAAGGAATTAGCTGAATTTACCATGAGAAGAGAGGAAAGAATGAAAGCTGCAGAGGAACGTACAGTGAAAAAGCGTTTGAAAAGGCAAAAGAAAAAGCAAAGGAAAAGGGAGAAGAAGACGGAACCAAATGGTAGTGGAGAAGAGCACCGGAAAGAAGAATCTTTGGATGATGAAGCGAACTCTGATGATTGCAATTAAAAAGAAGAAAAACTAGCTTCTTGCCTAATTTTTTTATCCCGAAGTTAGATTCAAGCTTGGTTCCTGCCAGAATCTTTAGAGGGCTAGGGAAATGACCTCAACTAGCTGATAATTTTGAATCAGAGAGTGCAATTAGTTTTTACTTTCCGTCATCGGCCATGGAATCCGATGCTCAAAACCGGTGTATTTAACTGCTACGGGTAGGTACTCATGTGGTGGTTGATCTGCACTGCCAAATCCAATCGACCTCACCTGATAACACCTCGGGGATAAATTTAAAATTCCTGGCGTTCCGGTATATTTTTCTCCACGAAGAGCCAATATATATACCCACGAACCAAGCAAGAATTATTTTCCGAAGCCTGACATAAATACTCATCACTACGTATTAATATAACAGAAGCTAAAACATCTCAAGGTTTCGACGCCCATGCACTTATATTTCACTGTGAAAACTCACATTATTATTTTTAAAAACATTAAGCATTGATTAATGCGCCTTTTAGTTTTGACTTAATTTTAAAATATTTAAAGTACTTCATTTGACTTTGAAATTTAAAAAGCTTCGCATTTTATTTGGAGGTTCTTTTGTTTTATATTTGGTATTTATTGGATATCATTAGAGAAAATAAAATAATTTTGTAAATAAGTATTTTTTTAAAAAAAAAAATATAAGCATGTGAATAATGATTGCTAGGTTTAGACAACGCACCCAATATAATTTTTTTTTTCCTGTCAAGTTTGGTTATTGTTCTTTTAATCATTATTTATTTTATTGGATATGGTTTTTGAAATTGTTTTTTTTTTAACAACTTCATCATTTTTTAGTTTTTTCCCTATTAAATCCAATGCCTTATTATTATTATTATTATTATTATTATTATTATTATTATTATTATTATTATTATTATTATTATTATTATTACCTTGCAAGCTTTTTAAAGATTTTTTTATTAGTATTTCATCCTATAATATGTAATTGCTCGGATGTTTGGCTTCCTGGTTAAGTTCGAATCTTGAATTTAATGAATTACAGGTTTAAGAGATTTAACACTGATTTATAAGAGTGACACATGCTTCCTTGTTTCCCCCTCCTTTTTAAACATTTTCTCCTATAAAATGTTGATTTAGCAGAAATATTTTCTGTGGTGGTAAAAATATTAACATGACTTGTAGCGGCGATATATTTATCTAGCACGAGCAGTAAATTCAAAGAGTAGTTTTAGTTTAGTTTAACCCTTTTTTCCTTCAAAAAGGGGTTTGCTGACTGTAAAAAAGAATCACTAGTAGTAGCTCATTTCTCGTGAACATGTAAATTTGGATTATTATAAATGACGAGATCTTACTTAAAGGAATAATTAATAGTTTAGTACAGGCGGGAGAGAAAACTTATCCGAAGATGTCTACATAATTTACATGGGCTGACTCCAAGTTGACCCCGGGCCCATTCTACTTTCGTGCCCATTGGACGTTAGTGAAGAAGTAGAAGAATTTGCGCTGGCCACGTCAGCTACTTCATCTGTGTTCTCTCTCGCTCCACTGTCTTTTAGAGTTGTAGACTTTTAGTCATCTCATCAGATTAGCCACGTCGACTCCTAAATTTCAGTCACAATGGGCGACTCCGTAACTGCTCCTCGCATCTCCGTCCATCAAGCTCTCGGTGGAGGTCCGGTTTTCCGTATATTTTATACATTATACACTATACACGTATTAAAACCATGCCTTCGTCGATCATTTTGATTCTAAATAGATATGCTATATGAACTCGCAATTTCATTGTTGGTGCAGTTATGGAAGAGATGGTATGCAAGTATTGGTGTTCTAGTTTCAGCGACAACTCTTTGGATCTTATTTGAGAGAGCTGGTTACAATTTGTCATCGTTTGTGGCCAACGTCTTGTCCCTTCTTGTTTTTATTCTCTTCTTTCGGGCTAAATCTGCTTCCCTTCTCAATCGGTAATTGACTTATGCCTCTCCTAACTTTTTAAAAAGATAGATATTTCATTGATACATTGTTTAAGAAGATTTAATGGTATTTGCCAGGACTTTCTGTTTTGGGTGAAAAAATCGAAAATGATGTGAATATTTGATTTTGGATTTTATGAAAACGATGAATATTGATTAGTAGTTGTGATTTAGGCCATTACCTCCACTTCCAAAATTGGAAATTCCTGAGGAGATTGTTGCCAAGGCAGCTGGTGTGATTCACGTGTACGCCAATCTTGCATTGTCGATTGCGCGCGAAATCGTGATTGATAAGAATTTAAAAGTTTTCCTTCAGGTTAGGAGCTATATGTATCTTTCCGTGTAATTTTGCTTTTTTTATTTTTTATTTTATTTTTTTGCAAGAGTTTGGAATTTATATGTTTGATGCGCATGTTCTTCTACAGTTTGTTTCTTGTTTGTGGGCAGCATCTTATATCGGCAGTCTCTGCAACTTCCTCACTCTTGTCTACATTGGTGAGTTCTGTACTGCTCTTTTTTCTCTTTTTTAATCAGTCCATACTTTGAGGGCAAGCATTGAATTTTTATATTTGAGTACATTTGCAGAGGTTCTTCTCATTCTCTCAGTTCCTTTGATGTATGACAAGCATCTGCACCGCATTGATGAAAAGCTATGTTTGGCCCATAAAATAATTCAAGCACGGTATATGAAAATGGATGATGCCGTCTTGAAGAAGATTCCACTGCCTTCAAACAAAGAAAAGAAGACTCAGTAGTTAAGTTTCTACGATTCTTTCATGTTATGAGCCCGTTGAAAATTATAAATAAGATTGCAGATATTGTTCTCCAAATTTGCGCTCTCTGTTGAAAGGTCCCTGGCTTGAATTTTCATCTTATGTTGATTCACAAGCTTGTAAGATTCTTATGGTGCCTATATTCCTTTTCTGATTTACTGTTACTCCATTAATTATGTTTTCCAGTTTTTCCATCCTCCCATTTCGTCTCCCATTCTAATTTTTGGTCAGCGCATTCATCTATGATTTCCCTCTAAATATTTCTACAGGGACAGCCTCGATAGCGGATGTCTTGAATTGTCAGTATGGTCCACGTCTTAAGTTACCCTTCTTCAGCACATGCTAACCTTCATCTTGGTCGTTCATTTATAACTTTTATTTGATCAATGGATATCCGTATATTCCTTTCAATGTCAGAATTAAAACCATTTTGGTAAAGGAGGTGATTGTTTCCCTAGCTCTGGATCTGCAATTTTGTCAGTCCTTGCTGTTGTTTTTATTTTATACTATTTCATTCCCACTGGATGATGTTCTTCGATAAACGAAAAACTAGCTTTGATCAATGAATGTTTATCTTTTAACTTTTCGTTGAAGAGTTAAAAAGCATCCTGGTATTTGTTATTGATTGCCACTGCATGTATAGGCGTAGCATTGTATTTGTTTTTGTCGCATAAATGAATTTTATGCTATTGCTCTGCAGTTCGCTCTTTTATATCTCGAGTTTTTGCAACAAGTTGAAGAGCTGATTTCTTACATGAGAGACAGCAATTAAAAACTCGGTGGTTTATCATTTTACTGCGTTGCTTTGTGTTTCGATCTTTCTGACTTCGAACACAACTTTCTTGTTCCTTGGACAGCAGTTTTTGTTTCATTCAATCAGAATATTGAGGGGTTTTATCGAGCAGAGTGGGAGGCTAGTATGGCAGCCCAGGCAGGTCTCCAAATGTCAAGAAAAAGCTGTGCCAAAACATCATGGGTAAAATTCTCACAGTTATTTAGCAACTGTACCATACAAACAGGTGTTAGCCTCCTTTTTAACTCTGATTTTGGTGTATATTATTATACTCAATCGTAGAAAGCATTGATTCGAACCCTGGGATCAAGTTCTCGAGGCTTTGGAAACAATTAAATTTCATTGACGGTAGGCTACAAAATATCACTATTAGAAATGCACGCATTTTGGAGTAATATTATGCAGAAATTTTTAACATCAAGATCTTCAACTGTCGCTACAAAAACATGCCTCTGACACTGGCTGGACAAGAAACGGCACAACTTATGCCACCTTAAAGACTGGAATATTTTCTGACGGTGGTAGAGTCACTGAGCGCAAGAGTTCCATGGAGAATACGAGCCCCAGGAAGTGAGAAAGGATGGTGTTTGCTGCCGCCTGCAAATGAGACAGAGAATGGTGAGCATAGACAAAAATCAAATAACTTGGACCTCTATAAATTGTTATCTATTCATTTTTTTTAATAGTCTGAATGCAGGTGCGGTAAAAACAGATAAAGCCATGGTGACCTCTATAATGCAACTCCACTCATGAGCTTGTGGTTAGTAGAACTTAAATATCTGAAAGTAGGAATTGGATCCGAACGAGTACCTGCACCAAAAACACATCCAAAGCAAGAACTGGACTGTAACCAGGAGAGATTTGCTGGTAACTAGGATTTGCAGAGGAAGTTAGAGCCTTTGCAACCAGCAACCCCACTGTGGCTTGCATGCCAAGAATGGCTGCTCCCATTCCCAACAGGTTCAGAACTATACCATTTTTCAAGCTTTTCACAACATCAGCACGAGGTGGTGCCTAAAACCACAAACAATTAAGGAACACTAAGCATAGAACAAATATTGTAGAATAAGGCATACAAAATATATCTGGTTTTTTAGTGGGTGAACAAGGGCCTTCGAGAAATAGAATGTCAATCAATACAGAAACTTAAATAGAAGGTGTTGAATTCTGGCACCATATCCTGGCCACATCCTTTTGAGGTTCTACTAGCCATAATCCACATTCAGTATGGTTTTCCTGCTCTTGTTATTGTTTCTCTTAATTGGAATGAACAGTTGTGCAAAAGAAGTAAACAATGCTAAACACTAGCAGTTTTCTAGTTTCATGATCTTCCTGCATTCAAGATTCCCGTCTCACGGTATGGGGTCCATCTTACTTGTATTATCCAATGAATCACAACAATAAAGACAGAAATCACGTGGATAGATGGGAAGTATGGAAAAATGAAAAGGCTAAGTCAGACTGCATAAAAAATCCCCACAATATGCTCTCCTTGTAAAATAAACCTCCCTGATCATGTGCATTCAAGAAGGAAACAACATGCAGACATCAATTCAAGATGTAAAGCACGTACGGGATCTGAATTCTCTAATTGCTCCGCTGTTATCCTCTCTCTTTTAGAGACAATATATTGAGGAAAATACCCACTGAATTTAATTTAATGTCCATTTACACAAAATCCCATGCCTCAGCATTGTGAAACCATTCAAGTTCTTACTTCAAGGGTGGACTTCCCAATAGATTCCTGCAAATGAAATTAGAAGACAATCTAGCCATTTCCCTAAAGCACCATTTCCTTGAATAGGCATAATTACCAATCAATTATTTGGGGTAAATAAACAATAGGATCCCTATGTAAACCAATCAATTCCATTGTGCATAAATTGTACTAGCTGAAACTAGCATGAAAGTAGTTTTCTCCAAGGTTAGCAAGCACAGTAAAATTCTTATATTGACCAACAGTTATCCATGTCAATCAATCAATTAACTGGTCCTGGGGTAATTTATAGCAACAACTCTACATCAATACTTGGTGTCACACAGCTGGATCCCTTTCTTTGCTCTAACATAGTGTGACTAGTAATTACCATTGGCATTTACAAAAGAACTTTAATTTCCACCTCTCCTTCTTTAGTGGGGTTATAAATCTATAATCGCCTGCTCTTAACACCTAATTTTCCATAGAGTAAACAGCATTCAAGTTGCTCTCTGACTCAATCCATAAAAGACTTTGACATGAGACCTCATTCAGCTTCTAAAAGACAAGGGCTGAATGAGCAACCTGTCATTTGCAATGATTAAGCTCAAAATCCTTGGAAACGACCTTTTTTTAAGGATGATCAGAATAGCATTGTTTATGACTACAAATAACACAGTAAAACACACTGTCCGCACCAACTTATAAAAATTATAATAAGACATTATATACACACCTACCTTGGAAGGATCATTAGCAGTTTTTCGCAGCTTCTCAGAAAGCCGAATATACCCAAATGACCAGAACACAGAAATGAATGCAGCTGCAATCCCACCAAGAGTAGCATAAAAAGTAGGAGGCGATGGGATCTTCCCAGTGACAACAACAGAAAACGAAAGAATCACAGCTGCCACTGTAGCGCATATTAGCTGCCCCCAGAATCCTAGATTACCCAACCGCTTAAAATACCTTGATGTGTTCTCTAATCTCTTTGCCACCTACACATGTACAATAATAAGAATCTCACTCTATCTCACATTTCACAAAACAAAAACTCCCATATTTTCTCAGTAACCAAGCAAAAAAATTAGCAAACTAGAATAAAATTTAGAACCCATTTTAAAGAAGCCTCTTTTCTGAACTCGAGTCTCACAATCAGAAACTTGCGTTCTGTATCAATTTCTCTTCATTTCCCTCGTTTTCTTGGTAACCAAACAGAAAACTTACCATACAATAGTCAAGACAAAAAACGACATTTAAAAATTAAAATCCCATATAAAACCAGCTCCTTTTCTTCTACACACAGATGGGTTTTATAGCTTCCCTAATTAATTAAAGAGAAGACAATGACTTTCGAAAAAAAGAGCCATGTAAAAGATAGCTCTTTTTTCTTTTACTACACAAATGGGTTGCCAAATAATGCACATGCAATCACGTAGCAAATCCAGATAGTAAATTAGAACTTCAAAGTCTAGAATAACTTCAATTAGAAAAATTCAAGCCAAGGGTTTTGAGAGGGTTTTTACCTGAACGAGCTTTGCCTTTTCTGTCTCGTCGTTTTGGGAATTGAAAGCAGGAGCAGTTGCATTAGAAGCCTTTGTTTGGGAAGACAAAAGTTTTGATGTTTTGTTCTTGAGAGGATCATAACTAGATAGTGAGCTACTGTGAGAGAATAATGGTAAAGGTTGTGTGGATTTGTGAGCTATTGGAAGAGAATTCGGAGAGAAGAATGCTCGTTGGCTTAGGCGGTGTACGAGAGGAGGGGTTGGTCCCACCGCCGCTGAAGACGCCGTGCCGGAACGAATCGTCGGCAGGAGTAGCGTTTGCATTTTATTTTATTTAAGAAAGTGAGAGTGAGGTAGGCGAGTTCGAGAAAGTTCCACTTTGCTTGGGACTTGTAAATAAGAATCGAAATTTTTGGATAAAAACGTTGTTTTCGAATAAAAATAAAATAAAAATCCAGCGATAGATAATTAAGAAGTTGGCGATTTTTTTTATATATAAAATGTTTTGAACACGTATTTGCATGTTAATGGAGTACATATCAAGGTTGTATGCTGACATGTTTGAAATCACATTTTCTGAAAAAAATGAAGTTTTTTTTCTAAAGATTTATTTTTTATATATTTTTAAATTGTTTTATGTGTTGGTGATAATATAACTTTTTTAAAAAAAATAGTTAATGCATCTCCAAGCAAAAAAAAAATAATTTAAAAAGTAAAAATTATCATACTCGTAAATACCTCATAATAAATGATGTACAAAAGTTTTTAGAAAAAAAAACATATGATATGATTGTTTATCTTGTATTCTAGCATAATGTTTTTTTTTCTAAAAAAAAATAGATTTTAATTAGGTTTTTTTGTATTGTGACCTATTAAGCATAATTTTGTGGTATACATCCTGTGTCGTTTTTGTTCATGTTAATTGATGTTGAAACTCATTGGCTCAGGAGTTGTATAAACACGACACATGTTGATGAATGAATGGCTAAAGTTGATACCTAGAGCTGCATTACACTTCACGCGAAGAAAGATAAACGTTTATTGAACATTCATAAGATCTAGATAAAAAATAATCTTAATTCGAGGACGAGTTTTTTCTAAAATGAAGAAATTGATGCATTGTTTTTTCCTTGAAAAATCATTTGTATTTTTTATTATTAATGGTCGTGGTCCCTCTTATTTAAATAAAAATACCTAGCAATAAAATTTTAAAATAGTGATTTTATTTAACACGATTCTATGTCCGAATCATCAAGTCAATTATTAGCTGTTTCCAAATCTGTAAACAACATCATGGTCGTGGTCCCTCTTAACTAATTTCTAAGGCAGATTCTTAGGGCCTGTTAGATGGGTTTTGTAGAGGATAATGAGGACGGGAAGTGAGGGGCGTGAGGCGCAGAAGTGAAGGGAGCAGAGATGTTGAGAGGGTTTGATTAACATTTGTATCCACGGGATATCTGGCATTCTTCGTCTCACGAGGGTTTGATTTGGAATTATAAATTTCAACGGTAATTTTCTTTGTTTCTGGCAGTTTGCAGTCTGGGATGGAGATGAAAACTCGAAGTGAAAATTTGGCAGTTTGCTCCGTGAAAAGTCGATGAGGGAGATGGGTTGAAAAAAGTTGCAAAAGAAATGGGTTGAAAAAAGTTGAAAAAACCTGCTGCACAAAAACCACGGGTAGAAACGCAAAAGTGGTGGGGCCTAGTCACTGTTCATGCGGTTTAAATTCTCAATTTTTCATTACCAAACATTCACAGTCCGGCTTTTTTGAAAACATGGGCACAGCCACACAACCAAACCAAACGGGCACTTAATCAGAGACACCTTCTGGTCCCGAAATAAGGTCACCCTTGGCCATGGTCCTCCCGTGCATAGTTATTACTTCGAAGTTAAGAGAGGGGCCCAATGGCCCATTGGGCTTAATAGTCAAACACCGAAACCAACCCAAACTATTTTGACATAGCTCGAGGCTTACAGACGGACCCCATCCAGTTTGTTTAGCCCATTACGATCCACTCTTCCCCCCTGCAAGCATTGCGCGTAGCATTTCTTTCCACTGCAATTCTCCAAACCATCCCCGACATCAACGACACTCCATGACAAAAACTTGGTGCTAAAACAAAGGCTCTGGTCATCTGGAAATGGAAGAAATGGCCCAATCGACCAAAACGATTTTCATATTAGCTGGACAGAGCAACATGTCCGGTCGCGGCGGCGTCATCAAAGACCCCCACAACAACCAGAAGCTCTGGGACAGGGTGGTACCTCTAGAATGCCAACCTCACCCCAGCATCCTCCGTTTATCAGCCAAACTCAAATGGGAACCGTCGATTGAACAAATCCACGCCGATATTGACACAAAAAAACTTTGTGGGGTGGGCCCTGGCATGTCGTTCGCCAACGCTGTGAAGGATCGGATCAATGGGGTTGTGGGTTTGGTACCGTGTGCGGTGGGTGGCACGGCTATCAAAGAGTGGGCACGCGGGGAGGAATTGTACGAGAATATGGTGAAGAGAGCGAAGGAGAGTGTGAAAGATGGTGGAGAGATTAAGGGTTTATTGTGGTTCCAAGGAGAGAGTGACACATCTACTCAGATCGAAGCTAATGCGTACCGGGGGAACATGGAGAAACTGATTGAGAATGTTAGAGAGGATCTTGGTTTGCCTTCCCTTCCTATCATTCAGGTTCGGTTTACAAAACTTATGATTTTCTTAATTTCTTGCATCATTTTTTGAAAGGGTTTTGTTAATTAGTCATTTACTGTCGTGATTCAGTTGCAAAGTATGTTTGTGATGCAGGTAGCAATTGCATCGGGATTGGATGATAACTACATGGAAAAGGTAAGAGAAGCACAGCTAAACATTAATCTGCCAAATGTGGCATGTGTGGATGCCAAGGGGTTGGATCTCAACGAGGATCATCTTCACCTGACAACCGAATCTCAGGTCAGGCTGGGTAACATGTTGGCTGATGCTTACCTCAAACATTTTGCAGCATCTCCGTAACCTTGTGTTCTTCGCATGCTTGCTTTCCTTGCTTGAAGAATTAATGCGAATCGATTCCCAGCGTGCTGTTGTTGGCTTCACTTTTCTTTCCTTTTCAAATTGTTGTTTTCATTTGGAAATGTAATGAAATAATTTGTTTTTAATATTCATATATATAAAATATTTTTAAAATGCTAAAATAAATATATAGATAAACCCATGTGAACAAGTTATGCTTACGGCATGGGTGTGTTCCCTGTCATTTGCCCCCTAGACTCGTAATAAGTAGATAAATTAATTATTTTTCATATACTTGTTTCGATTTTAAATCCTGTTATGTTTGATTGAAATAAATAATATAATGAATAATTTAAGCTAATTGTTTTTGTTATATCCTTGCAATTTCATTCTTGTGCTTGGCAATTCCCAATCTCAAATGGAGTGGTGTAAGATAAGATGCTAAAATTTGAATTTGATATTGAGGTGTAGCCGTGTAGTTTTTGTTTTCTAAATTATATTCTGTTTGAGAAAGATACTAAATTAATATATATATATATATAATAATTTTGATATTTTAATTTTACAAAAAAATTACTCTGATATATTTTTTATTAAAAAAATTATTCCACCACGAGCCTAACACACAGAAGTGTGTCCAATCGAAGATTGCAGTTGGTGTCGAGTGGCTTGGATGATTGGGATTTAAGAGATGTTTATAACTGTATTTTAAAAATTATTTTAATATATTTTTAAATAAAAAAACATTTTAAAAACAAATCTCGATTAACATCTCAAACAGTAATTCATAGCTTAATTGACTTTCTCGAAAAGCGCTATGAAAGCAAAGGAAAGTCACGGGAAGAAGAAGATTAAAGGCTTTGTATAAATGATTTGCTTGAAAATAAAAATCTTCAAACTTTCGGACGGAGACATGAAAAGTCGATGCTCGAATAATCTTAATCCATGAGCCTGGAGTTCAAAGCCTTACTACCATCTCTTCGGCTTGTCCGGTCCAACAAGCAAGTGGTCCTGATAGAAATATATATCCCATGAAGATGAATTTCCAAAAATGATTCAGAATCATCTCCCTCAATTCTCCAATCACTACAGCTTGAATTTAATAAATTTATTTCGTTTGTCTATTTCTGGTATTAAAAAATAATTATAATAAACAGACTCAATAAATATAACAAGGTAAATATTCCTCTAAAATATTAAATATCTTAATTCAAACCGTCAATACCACCTCGTTAGCAAAACTAGTAGCCATGATTACGCTGTGCAACTCTTTTCCATGGTCTTTCCTCTTGCCAGTACATGCATCCCCCCCCCCCTGTAATTTCCATTATTGACTATATATACCCGTTGTTTGATTCACCTAATAAAAAATGATTTAAACTTGATTAAATCAATATAAAATAGTTTTTTTGAGAGCAAGATATTACTGTTTTGATAATAAATATTAACAAGAATTAAACTGGATAATATTATGAATTGATTGATAATTCAATAAATTAAACAAAATTTTAATTATTCTATGAAAGTAGTCTGAAAACCATGCTCTCGAGAAACTAAACAAGTTGTCATGCGAACCATAGTATTGTTGTCGACAATCCAAAACGCAATAGCACCACTTTTATCTATTCAGACTTCAAAGATAAAATAACAGATCTGTCCAAACTCCAAAGCCATCCAACGGCGGTTGGGTCCACCTCCTGGAATATCCTCTAAAGCCCTTGATTCTCGTGGGCATAAACCACAACGCAGACCTTCGATCTCTGGATCTTGAAACCATTCCACTTATTTAAATCACTTTTAAACATCTAATTTCATTGTTATTTTCTTGAAAAAAATATAATATTCAAGTAAGAATCTCTAGTGGTTTAAATGATTTTTCAAAATTTATTTGAAAAATATATTTATACTTCAATTTTAAAAATACAGGAAAAATATTCTTTCTGTTTAGCGGGTTGCAATAATGGGTTTTTGTTCTTTTCATTTTGACCTTTTTTTTATTGTTGTTATTTTTTTTTTAATTTGGCCTTTATGTTAGTGTTGTATTGGTATTTAGAGTTTATAAAAAAAAAATTATATTGATTGAGTAATAAATTGCATGATTTTATTCTTCAATCTTCCTTTTAATTTATTTGATTTTGCTTTTTATATGTTTTTTATAGTTATTATTATATTTTTGTTATTGTATGGTTAAATAAACAATAATTAGAAAAAAAATAAGTTATTAATTTCACTAGAGTCTATTATCTAATTTATAGGTTTGAAGTTTTGGCATGGATGACCCATTTCATAGATTTGACAAGTTTATTCATCAAACCTTGCATATTTTATTTTAAAAAAAATATTGTATTTCTATCAATCATCTAAATTAATTTTGAACCTGTTAAATTAATTTATTTATTATGGATCAGTTCTCACAAGGTTTTATTAAAAATTCAAGGTAAACATAAACTTGAATTGATAGATTTTAATATCAAACCGTTTAATTAAATTTAACGATTACTCTCTGTTTATTAATTTTTAAAACTAATATGACGCGCATAAGAGCAAATGAATTCTTTAGTGGTTACTAAATAACGTGACCTCCTGGCTTTTGTCTGTTAATTATTACTAAAAAAAACTCTAAAACATGTGGGCAAAATACTCTTATTCTATAGCGCATGACTGCTTTTACCGTGGACTTGCGCAGTTCTCTTGGTTCCTCTCCTTCCCGCGAGATCCTGACTCCTATTGTCACGTGACCTCCTGGCTTCTGTCTGGTTAATTATTCTACGCAAGGGACCCCGACACAGGAACATCACCATTCACCACGCCCGTACCATTTAAGATTCTCGGACTCCGTTTCCCTCTGCTTTCGGAGTTTGTTTTTAAAAAATTAAAAAATATATTATTTTTATTTTTATTCTAAATTAAAAAATTAGTATTTTGAAATTATTTTTATATTCTAATAAAAAAATAATGTTTTAAAAAAATATTTTCATATATTTTTAAATAAAAAATATTTTCAAAAACAACCACTTCTTTTTTTCCGTCTTCCTTTTCTATTTAGAGTACATTAATTTACTATTAACTAAAAAGCAAGAGGTTTTTCTATAAACATGCACGGTTCATACATGCACAAAATATTATAAACCTCAAGTTTATTTTCTGGTAATTTATTTTAGTTTTCAATTTATTTGATGTGATTTAATACTGATTGAATGTCAATTACTTGTAAATTTTTAATTAATGATAAAAATTTAAAAAATATTAAAATGAAAAGATGACAAATACGGATGTCATGCAAATATTGCATGAAAAATACACTTGGATCCTTGATTTAAAAAAATAACATAATGTGTATAATCTAACTATCTAGGATTTAAAATAATAATTTTGTTACGCAAGTTATTATATTTTCAGTTTATGGTTAGATATTTTTTTTTGTTGAATTCTTGCAATAAGAGAAAAAGTAACTGCTCACTCAATTTCCATCTACCGAAATAGTTTTTTTTAATATTCACAAGTTTCATGAGATCATAAAGATTTTATGATGGTTGTTTAGAGTCTAGATATGGTGTGAAAAAACATATTTAAGCCAAAAAAATAAAACTAAATTGGTTTGATTTCATATTTTGAATTTTTTTTTTGTATTCGGAGTTGATTGGATTCGTTTTTGATACTACGAGGGAGTTGGCGAGGTGTGTTTAGATTAAAATGGTTTGAAATATATTTTTCTCTCTCTCTTAGAATACTAGTTGCTTTGATTTTTCTAAAATATATATATTTTTTAAATATCAAACCGGCTGAGTTTCTATTCAACAAGAAATCCAAAAATTAATTTTTAGCTTACAAACTATAATTTGCATTATATTAAGTATATGGAAAAATATTCCATGTCATTTTTATTAAAAATGTTTTTAAATTTCTCATCGTGTTGAGAGTATGATTTTTCCCCCCCTCATAGGTTGTAGCAAAAATCCATTTTATCAATCAAAATTACCATCTACAATTCAAAAATAATGAATATATAGACATGTTTAGCTTTATTTGCCGAGATTTGTTCTAGTTATAAACTTGTCTCGATTCATCTGGTTATTTTTAAAAAATAATTATCTAAATTTAATTTCAGTAAATTTCAACTCAAATAAAAAATAATAGATTGATACATCACTTGTTTGACCCATTAAAATTTAGAATAATTTTTCCATAACAATAAAAATATTATTGCCCTGAATTGATCTAATAATCCAAAATGTCTTGTCAACCATACATTGAACCTAGCCTGGAAACCATTCCACCGAGAAACACACAGATAAATTAATGAACCTGGTCTGCGTTGAACCTGGTCTGAAAACTCTGCCATCGAGAAAAAATGATAGATTAAGCTGTAATCAAACCATGGTATTGTTAATGATCCAGACCGTTCATCTAATCAGGTAGCACTGGTTTTGGACTTCAGGGCTCGGGTGATAGTCAATAACGGAGGTGACGGAGCTTCACCAACCCAAATCCGACGACGGTCTGGGTCCACCTCCCTCTATCCCGGTGTTGAAAAAAATTAAAGTTTTTAATTATTTTTTTTAGATTATTTCTAATATCAAAAGTATTTTTTTTTTTTTAAATATTTTAATATATTTATAAAAAAAACTTGTTTAAACTCCACGCAGCTGTGAAGAGCGTGGAGCATTTATATATTTCAAGGACCCTGTTTTCCCTGTTAACAGTGGCAGACATCGGAGGGGAGTTAAAAATTACTGGGAATTACCAAACTGTAGATTCTGACTATAAAGTGTACATCATGATAATTTTTTCCAATTCAACTGTAGATTTAAAAAAACATTTCTTTTTTTAAATTTTTTTTTAAAATATTTTAATTTGTAAGCCCTCTGAACAGCCGGCCGCCTCATTCTAGCAGGGTACATCTATCCTGCAAAAACTCGCCGACACGAGATTTTTTTTCCTCTCTTGATCGTGCAGACGATGTTTTTGTATCCTTTTCATGAAATTAATCGCTGAAGAGAGATAATTTAATTACTGCATTAGTTGCCTGGGTAGCTCTAGCTTCCTTTTTTTTAGTCCGTCATCATCAAAATAATCCACTGATTTTCATTTGCTTGTTTGTGATGTGATTAAAATTAGTTTTTAAAGTGGTTTTATTTATTAATAATATATTTTTTAAAAAATATTTTTAATGTATGTCAAAATAATTATAAATTCTTTATCTATATGATTTTAAAGGTATTTATACTTCTATAATCCTATATAAAAAATATTTTTTTATTGGTTGATGAGATATTTTTACTCTTATAGAATTCATTTATAATAAATATAATTGACATCAATATTAACATAGCTCACTTGAATATTAATCAATGACAAGAGACGAAATATCACTGTAATTATTATTAAAACGACGTGTCGCCAAGGCGACGAGCATGAAATCTGACAGCCTGCAAGACTTGACTTATGCCCAAATTTATGCTGAAAAGTATACTATAAAAAAGCATCGATCCATCACACATGACAATATTTTAAATCGCCATATATATATATCAAAGTATTTTTTTTATAAATAAAATAATCCTTGCATGCTAAATAATTAACGCAGCCCGTACACTGTCTTCAAAATTGACATGAACCTGGCAGGAGGGATTAAAAAGTGACTCCGGTCTATTTGCAACTACAAGATCTTTACGTAGACCGTCTAGAAAGAAAAACAAAAAAAATTAATTTAAAATATATTTTTTAAAAAAACGCCCTACAAACACCGTAGTCATGAGGGCTGTAATCAGGTGTGACTTTTTTGATTTTTTTTTTTTATATTTTTAGTTTTGCTATTTCTTTTAAACAGTGATAATTAAAGAAATAATTTTCATCAGCACTCCATAAATTCCCAACCCCCACTCTCACCAATCACCGCGCGCTTACACTCTCTCCCGCCCCAATCACTAGCACTCACGCGCATGCACTATTTTTGCAGTTCACATCCCCCAAAACCCTCACCAAATCCCACACATATAAAATCCCACCTTAGATCCTCTTTTCTGTATGCAAAATCTCGATCAAAATGGCAGCCACCACATCCACCGCTTCTTCCAACCTCCTCACCACCAAGAAAAATCTCTCCTCCCTCTCTCTAACTTCCACCAACAAACTCCTCACCTTCTCCCCTCTTTATACCTCCTCACGCAGACAACGTTTCATAGTCCTCTCCGCAAGCCTAAACTCAAAACCAACAGTGCTAGTTGCAGAAAAACTAGGAGAAGCGGGCATAGACCTTTTGAAAGATTTTGCAAACGTTGACTGTTCTTACAATCTAAGCCCAGATGAACTCTGTACCAAGATCTCACTTTGTGATGCGCTTATTGTACGTAGCGGTACTAAAGTGAGTCGTGAGGTTTTTGAATCTTCTGGTGGTAGATTAAAGGTTGTTGGTAGAGCTGGTGTTGGTATTGATAATGTTGATCTTGCTGCCGCAACTGAACATGGATGCTTGGTTGTTAATGCTCCTACTGCCAATACTATTGCTGCTGCTGAACATGGAATTGCTTTGTTGGCTGCTATGGCTAGAAATGTTGCTCAGGCTGATGCCTCTCTTAAAGCTGGTAATCAATTTATTGCATTTTCTTTATTTTTTGTGCTTCACTGAGTTTGTTGAGTGGTTAAGGATTAAAAGAGATACGGGTCTTGATTAAAAAGTAGGGATTTTTAATAGTTGGTTCGTAAAAGTACGTTCTTTCTGAATTGATGCTTTTTTTCAGGTACTCTAGGTTAAGGGTGGATCTAGGTTTGCTGTCCTTTGTTTTTTCCTTTTCCTTTTTTTTTCTTGGTGAGATCTGGTTCGCATGTGTTTTTTTAGATGCATAAGAGATTTATTATGGATACTTTAGTCTCTTTAAAGACCAAAAAAGCTGATGTTCCAAAGCATACTTAACATATACGTAAATGGGGATGTTTATTTAATATATCCAGGAAAAATAGTGGTGGGGCGGGTTGAGGACGGGCTCTAGGAGAAGCATGTGATTATTTTTTTGTCATCATACAAATTTCAAAGGAAGAATCAAACAAAAACGTGGACATAAAAGTCAGATAGCTGGTTTTTTTCTTTGTAAATAACTTTAAATATAGGTCAAGGAAAGTTATGATTAAACTATGTCCTTATGACAGCGCAATATCTTTTCGCTATGGCTATGATAAGTTTATGGTTAGTGGATATATTAAATGGGCACCATAAGATTACAATTATTGAGTTTTGCCTTGAGTGCTATTATTTGTTTCTGGTGCAAACTTTGTTAATTCGAATGAACTTTTAGTATGGGAGGATTGGATTTGATATACCGTCCAGAAGCACTTATTTCAATTGTTTCGTGATTAATGCAGGAAAGTGGCAGAGGAACAAATATGTGGGCGTGTCGCTTGTTGGGAAAACACTTGCTGTCATGGGATTTGGAAAGGTTGGATCAGAAGTTGCCAGGCGTGCTAAGGGGCTTGGCATGCATGTAATTGCTCACGATCCATATGCCCCAGCGGACCGTGCTCGTGCAGTTGGCGTGGAGCTTGTGAGCTTTGATGAAGCCATAGCAACTGCAGATTTCATCTCCTTGCACATGCCACTCACTCCTGCCACCGCAAAGATCCTCAATGACGAGACTTTTGCAAAGATGAAGAAAGGAGTCAGAATTGTCAATGTTGCTCGTGGAGGAGTGATTGATGAAGATGCCCTGGTAAGGGCTTTGGATGCTGGAATCGTTGCTCAGGCAGCGCTTGATGTTTTCACTGTAGAGCCCCCACCGCAGGACAGCAAGTTGGTGCAGCATGAGAGGGTCACTGTGACCCCACATCTTGGTGCTAGTACTATTGAAGCTCAGGTGTGGTTACTGATATCATATGATGACAGTCCTGTTGCTTTTTTCCTTTACCATGGCATGAAACAAAACTCCTGTTTAATGTGCAGGAAGGGGTGGCTATTGAAATAGCAGAAGCTGTTGTCGGAGCCTTGAAAGGGGAGCTTGCTTCCACTGCAGTCAATGCACCAATGGTGCCTGCTGAGGTATCATTACAAACTTAGGTCATCTTTAATTCAATTCACTGCTTAATTCACACAGCTTTTAGGGTAGTAAGAAATTAAGGAACATAATCTTTTCCCTTCCCATTGCTTTTACTCCCCTGCAGGTTCTGACCGAGCTGAAACCATATGTCGTGCTTGCTGAGAAACTTGGGAGACTGGCTGTCCAGCTAGTGTCAGGTGGGAGTGGTGTGAAAGATGTAAAAGTGACTTATGCTTCTTCTAGGGCTCCTGATGACCTTGACACCAGGGTGCTCCGTGCCATGATTACCAAGGGTCTGATTGAGCCCATATCCAGTGTCTTTGTGAACTTGGTTAATGCTGATTTCAGTGCTAAACAGAGGGGGCTAAGATTAAGTGAAGAACGCATTCATCTAGACGGATCACCTGAGAGTCCACTCGACTCTATCCAGGTTCAGATTGCCAATGTGGAATCAAAATTCGCCAGTGCCATTTCGGAGACCGGGGAGATTAAGGTTGAGGGACGAGTGAAGGATGGAATTCCTCATTTGACCAAGGTTGGATCTTTTGAGGTGGATGTGAGCTTGGAAGGTAGCATTATACTCTGCCGACAAGTTGACCAGCCTGGTATGATTGGCAAGGTGGGAAGCGTATTAGGAGAGCAGAATGTCAATGTCAGCTTCATGAGTGTAGGAAGGATCGCTCCACGTAAGCAAGCTGTCATGGCAATCGGAGTTGATGAGCAACCCAGCAAAGAAACTTTGAAAATGATAGGTGATATCCCGTCCATCGAAGAGTTTGTTTTCCTCAAGTTATAGGGTGGCTAAGTCATTTTGGTACATTTATTTTTCCAGTAATTCTATTCGAATGGGTAGCAAAACTTCGTTCCAGTGCCCGATTTTGATGAGTGTTATCTAGCAGGCAGCTTAGGGGAGGGAAAAAGAATAATCATGGTTACGCAACTGTGCCTCTTAATTCAACTTGCAAGTGTGCTCCTTAATTCAGCTTTCTTTTCATCCTGGACGTATTCATGGATGAAATAGTTTCTTAAATGTTTTATTGATTCTTGTGCGTTTTAATGTTTCGCTTTTTGATAAATCAACATGACGAATGAACAGCTGTTGCTTGCTCCTCGTATTAGATTTGCTGTTTGCCCCGACAACGATTGGCCCATAATATAATTAGTACTTGCATGGTACCATCTCTGATGACCAGGATGTTTGGGATCTGTCATATTATCAGTCATTAGTATGGTTTCATTTTTTATTTATTTAAATAACATTGTTTTGATTAATTAAGCCAACTTGTTTAACCCGTCATCCACGGGTTGAAGGTTTTACCGGTTATATATTTACCTCTAAAAATTTAGTTTGATTTTTTATTTAAATAATATTTTATTAGTTTTTATTTTAAAAATTAAAATGACATCACATGCTCTCATCGAAACTGTACTAAAGAACAAGAGATGTTTTCGGCTTCTACCAGGTCGAAGGCAAGCCGTCGACGACATGTATCTCTAATGAAAACACAATTTATAGTATCTAATTCATATTCGTTCGTTCAACTATCTTTACTTCCCAGAACTGTTTCACATCAGGGAATCCATTTTCCATTCGGGTTTATATAAGTTTAATCAGATGCAGATGGCCACATCCCTTTAAAGGCAGTGAACCATCAGGGGCCGAGTACCAGAGTTCATGAAGCTGAGAGGAAAGGAAGCTCAGCTAGAGTTGTTGGTAGGGAGATGCTTATGTTATGAATTGCTAAATAGGCAGCAATACCAGCAGCATAACCAGCAAAAGCAAAGCCACTCACCTGAAAGAAGACAGCAAGTTCGTTTACTCAAAAGAAGAAAAACATGTTGACTAGGAATGCCATTCATCCGGAACATACCTTCCGCAGGTACCAAAAGAAGTCAACCTTTTCCATCCCCATTAGAGCAACTCCAGCGGCAGAACCAATAACTAGCATGGAACCACCAGTTCCAGCACAAAATGCAACTAACTGCCAAAACTCATGATCTTGCGGGAAAGAGGAGAGATCGTACATTCCCATTGTTGCTGCAACCAGCGGAACATTGTCTATAATTGCTGATACAACTCCTATTGCACTTGCAATCAGTTCAATATTTGGAATATGAGCATCGAGGTAATTTGCCAGTTCACGAAGAAGCCCTGCTGCCTCCAGACTGGGAAAAAAATATTATTCAAAATTATTATAATCAAGAAAACCATAACCTTCTACCTCCCAGTGGCACTATGGATTTTTCATGAGAAAATATATAGAAAGGTGGAACACTGTATTTGCAAAATGAAGAAGAATACAAGTCGCTAATCAAACTTAGTACAGGCATGGAACCAGAAAATCCATGCACTGTTTGCATGTATACCTGCTCACAGATAAAAGGATTCCAAGGAAGAAAAGGGCTCCTTGAGTGTCAATCCGCGATAAGGCCTGTGGTACTTTTAACCTTTGCCTTTCTGATTCGCCATAATGAATAGCATCTGTGAGAATCCAAAGAACTCCAAGCCCAAGTAGCATACCCATGAAAGGAGGCAATCCGGTCAGGGCCTTAAACACAGGTACAAAAATTAAAGCTCCAATACCCACAGAGAAAACAAGCTGTCCTCGAGGAGCCATCTGCTCAGACGCCATAACATTCGGCAAGTCCTGTCCCTTTCCGTTAACTTCACTGAATGAGAAACACATTTCAGTCATTCATAATATGTGAAGTTAAACTAAATCTTTCAGTGCTCTAATTCTTATTTTTCTTTAATGTGTCAAGAAGAAAAGTACCTGGTCAGGGACAATAGAGAAAGCGGGACAGCTAGAGAAATAACAGAGGGTACAAGCAAGCCCTGCATGCAAAGGTGAAGTGCTTTTTAATTTATCCTTTTTAGTTAATTTTTTTCAAAGAACTGGGCATGCCATTTCCAAGCTTTAAACTAAAATGCATGTCAATCCATCAACTGTAACACAGATTCCAAGCGCTTTCCATCTATATGTTGTAAAATGTAATGTGAGGTTGGTTCAAGAAGAAAAAAAATGTAAGATGATTTTTTTTTTTTATCTCATCACAAGACCTTGTTGAGGTATCAAAATTACCAGCCACCAAAAAGGAATAAACCTTATCCGGTCATTTTGATTTGAACCCCCAAGTTAACCAGCCTATTTCAGGGTAAATCCAATGTGCACTTGATGCATGATATATTTCCCTGCCTATGGTGCATTTTAGCTTATTTGCTACCGAATCCAACTGTATACTAGGGAATACATTAAAACAAATCATGGAGAAGGACAGCAGAAAATGAAAAGACCTTCATGGTTGGCAATGTGGATATCTGCCCATGTATCCATAGCATGGTGGTCGTAACATCACCAATTGGAGTCCATGCACCACCAGCATTTGCTGCAATCACAACAACAGCTCCAAGAAGCCTGTAAGCAACCCATATATGTAAATGGACCTCTACTAAGCTAAAGAAGTTTTCCAGGCTAAAAAAATGTAGCAGTTACCAAAAATCAAAGGAAGTACGACGAAGTAAGAATGCAAACAAAACATTTTCCCCTCTATGGAAAGAAAAGGAAAGGGATCATTACTAGTACATTAAGATCCCAGCTGTTCTCGTTAAACTATATCATCTCAATAATCTATCAAGCAATGCCATTATGCAGATGCATCAGGGGGTTCTCTTCTTGCTGGAGATACTGAAACTCTATATTCAGGTTCTGATAAATCAAGGTTTGACACCATTCTAAGATCAAGGGAAAAAGGATCCACATAGCCAGCCTACACTAGTTTGGGATTTAGGCTCAGTTGCTTTTCTCTTCTTTATCCAAATAATCTAATGTAATGGTTCAAACTTATCCAGATTTCCACAACTTCTGATAATTTTTTCATACAAGAATCCTAAGCATCTTAAATAAAATATATTTTTAGGGAGTGTTACTTTCGGAAAATAGTTTGCTAGTGTTGTTGTTTTTCTTTCTCCTGCACATCACATATCTATTCTAAATTATTTCTCCGTGGAGAGATAATTAAAAAACACATATGCCCAAAAAAAACAGTTCTCATTTTCATTATTGAACATGTTTTCATAGTTAATTCATCTTCATAAAATTTCCTACATAATTGGAAAAATTGCCACAACTAAACACATCCTAATTTTGTTAAGGTGGTGTTAAACATGGAAACATCCAGAACTTTCCCAATTAAAAACCTAATAACCATTTTCAACGAAGCATGCTAGTTTCCAGCACATACTTGCAGTATTCCTATATGACACTAGGAATTCAAGTCTGGATGAGAGACTAATATCAAGCTACATTCTACAATATTCTCAAAAGGAAGAAGATAAGTTCATGAAAATTCCAGCACGTACTTGCGGTATTCTGATGGAGGTACTAGTTTCCTCAATAAAGAAACCATGACAATAGTAGATGTCAGGTTGTCAAGGACTGAACTAAGGAAAAATGTCACAAAACCAACCTGCAAGATCCAACAATCACTGGTCACAAACAATTCATAAGGAATCATGACACAATAATTATGAGGATAATAAGAAACTCCAAAATGAAAAATAGTTAGAACTAAAAACTAATCATTTTAGACCATAACTATTGGTCCTTCAAGTAACCATGTAACAGAGGAGTTGATGCTGCCTTAAATGGAAAAAAAAATGATTTTTTGGGTTGATGTATAACTGCAAGATATTTTTTTTTTTTTGGATAACGTGGGAACCACATGACCCGGAAAGCGCACTTCGTGGGCCCAGAGCATGTGTAAACCCCCGGCTGTCCCAGGCTCTTACAGGGGATCTCGAAAGATTGGCTGTCGAGGCTCGAACACCTGACCACCTCGGGTAATAACCAAAGGTGGCAAGGTGCTGTTGCCGCTAGGCCAAGCCCCTGGGGACAACTGCAAGATATTGAACCGCAAGAAAAAGTTATCATGCAAATATGCTACCTCCTCATCGAATAATATCTAATCTATCAAACATATGAAACAAAGGACTTGTTAGTATGCCCATGCCAGAAGAAATACAGCACTAACCACCCAAAGGAGAGTCCTCGGCTTTCGAGTGGTTATATTGTCTGTAACCAGCTTAAATCCTTGATGTGCATCAACTATCTCTACAATGGTCATTGCACCAAGCAAGAAAAATACTATTTCACTGACTTCTGCAGAAGCATGTGTCAGCTCTGAAACAGCTATATCAGGTGAAGGAGCCTGCACAAGATTATAATTACAAATATTTAGTGGAGAAGGCATGCATTCCAGAGAAAAAAGGAACTTAAAATTATAATCTAATTAAAAAAAGAAATAAAATATAGAAGCTAAATCAGTTTGGGTAAAAAAGCAAAGAGTATGAATCTTACCCCGATGCTTCTTATTACCCATAAACTCACAGCCATCAGTAATCCCACTCCACTTTTATTAAAGGCTAGAGACTCTTCAAAGATAATGCCCGCATATCCTATTCCAAAAAGCAATGCCATGGCAAGATCCTGTCTCAGCAAGATCATCAAGTAAACTACTAGCTTACCATTTTCATATTACCTTTCATAATATGTCCGGATGCAAATGTTGATAATTTTTTATTTAATTAATGAACCTGTACACATGATAAAGATGAACCTGATTGGCTGCCACCCAAGAATGGTTGATTGCCACCGCCCCTGTTCCAGCTGCAGCAAAAATTGCAAGAGCTTTCACCAAATCAGTTTTTGGCTGGTAGTTGGCCTCGAAATCTTGTGAGCTTGTTTCATCAACTGAGCACAAAGGATCACATGATCCAGATGTTTGTTCCAGCTCCTGGTTACATGCTAAAGGATCAATAACAAGCCTGACCAATAGCATAGAATATGAAAAGATACCGATAAGTTATAGCAGCGTTTTCAACAACATAAACACTATTGATTCTTGTGTTACAAAAAAATTAGACCCAAAGCAACAAATTAGACTATAATCAATATTTCAAGTACAAGCAGAGCCCATTGAACATTTTCATAAACTTTCCACTTGCCTAGCCACAAAGAAAAAGAAATCTGCAGACCGCATCTACCTTTAAAGATATAAGCAAACACGAAACCATTCATTATCCCCGACAAAAATTAACATATGAAGATAGCACTTCCCAGTAATAATGGCAGTCCCATATTAATAGATTAAACAGACACAGTCATAATAAACGCAGAACCTGAGTGGAAAAAAAATATAAATTACGTTTTCCAGTAATCTGAGAGCACTCCTTTCACACAGAACCAAATTCACATACATAATATGCCAAAACCTAACATTCCAATCCACCAGCCAACAAAACAAGTAAATGGGCCCTCGTAAAAACTGAGACTTTAACGAAAATGAAACATAAAAAAGAACCTGAAGCTGTTTATCAATGTTGAGCTGTTGACCTTGTTGCTCATTTGAAGGAGAAGAAGGTGGAGGTGATGACGACGACCCTTTAGCCTTGTATTCAGCTCTAGCACGTAGTCCATTACCAAGAGCTCTTGAACCTCTTAATTTACACAAAGATGAACCAAAACAAGACTTATAAAGTAGCGAAGATAGAGGGGTGGAAGATAGAGAATGGAATGATTGTTTCTTGAATCGGTTTGTTATGTGTAAGTTGTGTGTCCCAATTGAGAAGGATGCCATTAAAGCTAACGACTTGGGACAAGATTTTGACGACTGGAGAAGGGAAGAGGTTGTGCTTGGTTAATGTAACGCTAATGATTGCCCAATACAACGAGGGGAGAGATTTTGAGCTAATTTTTTTAGATAATATGGAAACGAAATGACTTGTTGACAATATTCCATCAGGGGAATGGAGAATCCACTGAGGAGACATGCTGACACAACGACTTGTCGTTTGTTTTCCTTCTCGTTGCAAGTGATTTTTATTGTCCACAATGAAAGGGCTTGTTTGGATTTACAAAAGAAAAATAATTATTTTAAGAAAACTCACATCAATATAAATTGAATTTCGATTCATATTAAATTATCTTTTCTGTTCTATGCTTAAAAAATTTATATTATCATTGTGATGTATTTTTACAAGTCTGACGCATAAATCTCTTCCGCTGAATTATCAAATTTTCTAGTGTTTTTTTTTTTGTAATAATAAAATTTTATGATTTAACTACATGATTTTTTTAAAATAGCTTTAAATTATTGCTTTTATATAATTTTAATATAATGATATTAAAAATAAAAATTTTAAATAAAAAATAATTATTTTAATATATTTTCAAATAAAGAATTATTTAAAAAAATAATATTTAACCCTATAACTGTACCAAGACTGACATGCCGTTTATTTCTACAACGACAAACTTTGTCAATCCACGTTACACGTCTCACAAAAATGTCTGGTCATCTTCAACCGCCACTAAAAATCAAAGAGTAGGATAACCGATTACTACAGTAAGGTGGTGTGGCGCTACACAAATTTTCTACTTCTCAAAATCACCAAACTATGGCAGCAGTGGCTCAAGTCTCTGCTTCTCTCTCCCTCTCCATTCACGGTATTTCTCTATGCCAGTCCCAAAGTTTATATGCTGTATGGAATTTAATGTGATTTGTGAAATGTTGATGTTGCAGATGTTAGTGCTGTTAGGTCATCAAGAACCCGCCTTCCCATTTCTCGATTACCCACTTCTAGTTTTGCGCGAAACGGGACTGCTTTCGCTACTGGGTCTCCACTCTGTAAGGATTTTCATTTGTTTCATGCCCCTTCTCTTGTCTTCTATTACTTGCTTTGCATTTGTTCCTTTATTTGTACCCTGTTTTAGCTAGCTGCGTGTTCAAAGTTCCAGTCTTCTATCTTCATCATTTAGTAAAAAGGCAGCATTTTTTTTTTGATTGGTGTCCATCGCAGTGAGTACAAAATGGGTTTTAAATTTAATTGGGAAAGTGATTGAAAAAGAAAATGAAATTTAAAGAGTACTTATGGAAGCACACTTGGTGTTATTGGTTTGCAAATCCCCAGGTAGAGTTGTTCGTGACCGAGTCAATAAACTTGAACCCCACCTTCGAGGTTTTTGTTGTGTTATCAAGGGTGAATGCGAAGTTAGTGCTGTCTGGATTTAAATCGTTAGGTGGTCTGTTGTTACCATTTTTCTTGCCGTGTTTTTTTTTTTGCCAAGAAGAAGTTCCACAGGAGTAGTTTTTAACTTTTATCGAACTCCTTAATGTAAACATTAAAAGTATAGGGAGCTAATACTCAATTTCTATTTTAGTGATATCAAGAACTTCTCGTCAGAAAAAGGCTGCAGGGAGAGCAACATTTGTTTCTGTAAGATGTGAGAAAAGTACCCGGGAGGACAGCGGTGTGGATGTATGGATTGGACGGCTTGCAATGGTTGGGTTTGCTGGGGTCATTGGTGTTGAAACAGCTACAGGAAAGGGACTTTTGGAGGTATGAAATGTATTAATTACGAGTTTCAATGTCTCGAAAAACAAAGGGCTTGCTATCATTTTTAAAAAGCCAGTCCTCCTGTCAATAATCCAATATACAACAAGGCATTAATACAATGTGATATGTAAGACTTCAAAACTTCTGACATGCAGCTTGGACTAATTGTGGTTGCCCATACTATATGATAACGATTCTACTTGTTAATTAGACTATCAAACTTAGAAATAAAATGCCTTTAGTGCTCACTAATGGATCCGATGCTGCTATCGCTCAAAACAAAGGAGATAACTTTCTTTTGGGATCATGAAAGATAAGTTAAAACATCGGCAGATTCTTCAGCAATGAAGACCGCATTCCACACTGCAACTGGTAATTATAAATTGATTCTTATGTAATGGAGCTTGGTTTATCTTTAGAGGTCTTGGCGATTGAGCCAAGAAAGTGCTTGATGCTACTTATGGCTGATTGGAGCTATCAATTTTGGAGCCAATTTATTCAAGTGTGAATTAACTATTGATGGAATAATTGGTAATCGTGAACAATTGCATATCACATCCATGCCCATTTTGCTTTTGCTTATGCAGAATTTTGGACTCACAGCCCCCTTGCCTACAGTGGCCTTGGCAGTAACAGGATTAATGGGTGTTTTGACAGCTTTGATTATCTTCCAGTCGGCCTCTGAGAATTGATTGTACATAGGTTTTGTTTTGTGTTTGTAAAGCTTGTGATTCTGAAGATATTGAAGTTACGCCTTTTGTTCATTGGTTCTAATGTTACAATATTTGAAAATGTAAAAGTCATGTCAATCTTTATTTGCTCAAAGCATTTTCCTTCGAGGTATTACAGGACAATTATCTGACAAGAACGTTTTATAATTGAAGAAGCGTTGTTTCCAATGCTTATCTAAGGCTCGTTATATCTTTGTCTGATGCAGCAAACAGAAGTGAATATATGTCTTTATAAAGCTAAGATATGTTCTTTTCGGTTTTCAGAAGAAGGAAATGGAATCTGAACCAACTCCACTTATCTCATTTGGTTATTTCCTATGAAATTTCATGGCAGCAACTCCAGATAGAAGAGCAACAAAGCAAACGAACTCCATTCTTTACTTCTTCAGAATTTATTCGTTTTGCCTTTTTCATTCAAAATCTCTTGCCAGCTATTCACATAAAGTATAAAAAAATCTTTCCTGCTATACTCTTCACTCTTCCACAAGTTTTTTTTTTCATATTTGATCAAATCTTGTTCCATGCATCTATTATCATTGAAAGATCTCTTCCTCGATGCAACATTTAAGCACTATTCCTTTTTTCATACCTACAACTGAGAAATTGTTCTTACAGTACCTACAATTGGTATCTACCCCCTACAAACTCTCCCCTCTCCATTATGAAGCTGGCTTGTTCTATTTTCCAATTGGTGTTTAATTCAATACATTTCTTGGCTATCTCACAGTTGTCTATCCCTTCAAATGCTGCACATGCCTAGGCCGAGTATAAGACTTGTGCTCCCAGCCAAAAAATCCAACAGTTGATAATCTGCTCGTAATGCAGCTGGAAGCATAGTATATACTAGATAGACAGCACATGTTAGAGAGCAGTATCTCCTTCGTTTAATACTCTAATCAGCTTTACAAAACATCTTGTTCTTATTCTTCTGCTTATGTTTCATTTATTCCTCAGACTTCCAACAAAAATATAGCGGTGTTTTGAGGATCCTGTTAGGAGCTGGATCTTTGTTTGGCAGGATGATTTATTTTCTGATCTTTTGATGTATAGTATGGTTCTGAGTTTGCTTAGTTTGTTTATCATACCTATTTGCCTTGCTTTGCTTTTCTACAGGTTTTAATGTGGAGACGGTGGTGTACAAAAATATAAGTTTCACAGTATGGGATGTAGGAGGACAACAAAAGGTACAAGCTTGGTGCTATTTTCTTAATTAAAGAAGAGAGTTTGCTGAATGTTTACACAAGCAACTACAGGTTTTTATTTTTAATGATTGGGGAGAATTTCAGAAGCTCGCAATGAGCTGCATCGCATTTTATCTGATGTTGGTGATCTCCATCTATCAAAAATTAAAGCTCTACCTTTTCTTGGGTGTCAGAAAAGAATAATTAAGAAAATAGAAGGAGAACGAATGGCCTAAAGATCCTGCTGATTCCTAGAAATCCAGATGACTTTCCTTTCCTATACATGCAACTCCTTTTCTATGAGATTCTTCATATGCCGTGTAGTCTCGATCAATCTAAACGGGTGTGCACATTTTCTATTCATTTTGCAGACCGAGCTGAAGTGGTAATTTGTACTTTCTGCAGGTACATTCAAAGCTCGTCAGCCACATCTGGAAGTGGACTAGACGAAGGTCTTGACTGGCTATCTAACAATATCTCTAACGAGGCAACATAACATGAGAAATCATTCCCGATTTCTGCAAGAAAACTAAAGGGACATTTAAGGTTGCAGTATAATCTTCCTTGCCAGATCGGCTAGATCAGAATCATTGCACGTTCAGAGGGCGCTCTACATGTATCTCGTAACATCCCCCCCTATTTTGAGATGCAATTTCGAGATCTCCTGTTTTTGACTCATCAATTACAAAAGGAAGAGATGGCAAGGGAATCTATCAAGTAGATTAGAACCTACTCGTGCACATTGTACACATTCTGTTTTAGTGTAGTTTCACTGCAAAGAGACCATTGTGATTGTAAGAGGTCCAAAAATAGAAATAGAAACATGTGAGGAATATGATTGACCATTCAATTTTCATTAAAATCTGAAAGCTCGGATACATTTGTGTCATCATTGCCTTCCAGCTGGAAAGTAATTATCCAGGGCATAATGCAGAAGGCTACAGCAAAAGGAAATGCTTCCACGAGTTACAAATTGTTAAGTTAAATGGGTTCGGAAATGGAGGCTCAATTACACAAATCCAGAGAAAGAGCATCCTATAGGACTGACCACTTGATTGCAAGTTTCAACTCAATTAATGCAAGGGCAGTGATAACCAAAAATTTTGAGTGAAGGAATTTTCAGGGAATTATATGGACATGACGACTCATCAAAATAGAAAATCAGAAATCCATAGACTGAGGTGTAGTTAATGATTTTGACTTTTTCCCCTTTACTTTCTTCCCTCCATTTTTGTTCATCTTTTTCTTAGGTTTCTCCTCCGCAACAGGTTGTGTGCTCAGTAAGTGTTGATGAATGGATCCAAGGGGGTCTGCCTGGAAAGCTGGATGGTTAAGAACCACACTCAATTGCTTCCCTTCCTTCAATCTGACAGAAGAAAACCAGTTATCACACAGCAAATACTCAATCAATAAAGACAACGTACAGGAAAACATCTCTATGAGATAACAACTAAGGAAATGAAGCACGCACACTAGTTTTTGTGTTGATTTAGAATTCAATTTAAACTCGGCAACAGGTTTTGATTGCTGAGGAGACTTCAACTCAGGAAGGAAATCTGTGAGGGTAGAGAGGTCATATGCTTTCAATTTCTTTTGTCGGCTCCGAAGCTTTTTCTTCTGAATGCATGCATTATTTGTTTAGTTCATAATATAATAAGGCAGAAACTAGCAAGATTCCAACAATAAAATTGTAGGAAGAACATTGCATAGGGAGGCATGGACACCAAGAGCCAATATAAAAACTCCAGCTGACATTTGCGCAAACATCGGTTTTTGCCCTGACTAATTTGCAATGCCAAAGATATATACATTCCTTTCAGTGCTCGAGAATAAAACCCCAATAAAAACAAGCACGCAAAAGTATCAAACCTCACAGGTTGTCATAAGTTGTCGCACTCAAAGAAAATAAGAGATCTAGAGATGGCTACATCATTTACAAACATCAAAAGCACATAATTGCAACTAATAAAAAAACGCACATGAAGATAGTTCTTCAGAACTCAGAAAAGTGAAACATTCCACTGGTAAGCTACCTGAAACTATGTACTAGAGACGCCATGGTTATATAGAAGACTTCTGAATATAATTTCTACAAATTCGACCAATTACGCAAGCATCAGAAGCACAATGTAGACCCGTATAATCCCGTTATAACAAGGAAAAAACTATACTATTCCGAGACAACTAAAGTGCAAACTACAAAGGGTTACCTTAGTAATAGATTTCTGAGCATTCAAAACAGAAACTGTATCTCTGACCTCTGCATTGAAAAGCAAATACAAGAAATATAATAGAGGATAGAGCTAGAAAAAAGAAGAGCAACCATTATTTAATAAATTAATTAAAAAAGAAAGAAAAAACACAGAATTAAAACTCACTGCTATAGAACTGAACCTTCTTCTCGAGTTTACGGTCCGCTTTAGACGAAGCATCTTCTCTGCAACCATGAAATAAAAAACAATCAAAAGAAGAACAATCATTAATTAAAAAGCCCAACAACAAAGGGTTACTCATTAATCAAAGTTACAATTCGAGGGTTGTTGAAGAAATTATAAAGAGCGCTAGAGAAAATCAATGTCTGGAAGCAAATCACAGGTCATCATTAGATGATAAGGAACTCACTGCCGAAACATGAAAAAAACAATAACCCTTGGAGGGGAATAAAAAAGAAGGAAACAACTAGAGATCTTGAGCCATACCTCATGTTTGAAACCTCTTAAAGCAACTCTCTTCAGAGTTCTACCCTGCAAATATAATAGCAAATACATTAAATCTCAATTGGTAAAAGTCAAATCTAAGCTCTTGAAGCGATAGAAGACCCACCAGAGAGCAGTGATGAAGGAACCTGGCGATGAGAAGAAAGCGGCTATGGAGTGTGGTTTTATATTTGTGGAGAGCATTTGAAATAATAAAACCCTAGCAAGTTAGCTACGTTTGATGGGCTGGGTCTGGCTGTATAGAAAAGACATCGACTCAGCCCATACATTTAGGCCATTTAAGAGAAAATTCTTTTTAATGTCTTAATTTAATTATAAATATATTAACAACTTTTCAATTTTATGACAAGGTACCAGAGAGGATTAGACTGAACTAAAACCCAGAGAGGATTAGACAAGGTACCAGCCTCGGCCCCGTGAGCATTGCGCCCGTATTACATAATACGGGTTGTATGGTCATCATTGGCCCATTAGGTTGTTGGGCTAATTATTGGGTTTAGTTTTAAGATCATGGACCGGGTAGATATCAAGGCCCTTTCAGCCCAAGTCCGCAACTCCAATTTCTCTCCTGACGAGTTTGTGTACGAGGTATGTCATTATAAAAGCATGTATTGTATGTTTTTTATGAGATGTGTCACGCGACATAACTTTGAAGTAGACGAAAACAGATATCATATTATGATGCCAATTCCAGCTTCTTCTCCAAGGTCCTTCGAGGTCCCGTGGGATGTGAAGACAGAATTTCTTCCAAAAAGAAATTGTTGCGTCAACAAGAACCCTAATCTGAGACCACTTGTTTAAGCAACGAGAGCCCTTCTACTGAAACGAACTTTTTCCTATAATGCAGGTGATATAATTTTATTTTTTAGATTCTTTCATATGTTTTTAGCTATAAAAAATCAATAATAATAAAAATTATGTGTGCATTTATTTAAATAAATTAAAAACTATATGTGTCAATAAATGTTAAAAAAAACTTGTTAGTGATAAGTAAAGATGGAACTGGAAAAAAAAAAAGAATAGGTGAATCAAAATATTTGATCCCGCATCACCAGGTATGTACCAAATTATATCAACAAGTTTTTTTATTTAATTAAATGATTATTTGCTCCAATAAAATGTTGTCCATCCAGAAACAATTTATTTTTAAGAAGAGAAACATTATTAAATAAGCATCTTATACTTATATTTAATCAATTGAATAGAGAAGTTAGATTTTAAAAAGAGTTACAAGTAAAAATATCTTATAGAAAATAAATATAAAAATTAATGGGGTTCAGTCTCTGATTAAAGAAATATTAAGAAACGAAACTAAAAAAATATAAAGTTAAAAAGGGAGAAAAATAAAGCAAACTCGAGCAAATCTTCTAAATCCAAGTTAATCTCCCAAACACGAAACATGTAAAATCTTAGAACCAAACTCAATCAATAAGCTAAATCACCAACTACTTTGATTAAATTATAAAAAAGAAAAAAAATCAATTGAAAATGCACACCAAAGTAAAAAAAAATTATAGTAGTAAAAAAAATAAGGATCAGATTAAATAGATTTCTTTTAAAGAGTAAGAAAATTGCAAGAAAATCAAATCATAACAACTAATTCAAATAAAATAAAGAGCAATCCAAATAAAGAACACCAAATTCGACATTAGGAAAATGTAGTAGGATGAGATTGAAAATAATTTCAATTTCATAAACTACTTCAAAATAAAATAAATAATAATAAAACATAAAAATAAAATTCAAATGAATTTTTGAACGTGCAATAGATTAAAAAAAAGATAAAAAGATAAAAAGAAAAGGGAAAAAGTTGCAAGCATAAAACTAGACGGCTTTTGGCCACATGCGTCACCTCTTCATAAAAGGGACACCAAAATAATTCACATGTTACCGTAAAAAACAATTATATTATACAATAAACTAAAAGAGCTAGGTAAATCACTGTAGCATGTGAGTGAAAACACTGTGGATTTCAATAGTGTTTTTTTTTTTTTTCGTTTTTGAACAGTAACTATATTATTTATACATTCGTTCAGAAAAAGAATCAAAAAAATGCATGTAGTCTACTGGTAAGACGCATTGCCTCTTACCAGTAGAGGCGCTGGCAGCGGTTCGACCCCTGCCAGCGCCTATTTTTTTCACTTTCCTTTATTTATTTTTTTCACTTTCCTTTTTTTTTCATTTTTATTTATTTTGTTTTTTTTATTACTTTTGACGTTTTTTTTATTTCTTTTTTTTTCACTTATATTTGTTTTTATTATTATTATTTTTTTCACTTTGCTTTTTTTTCTTTTTTCACTTTGCTTTTTTTTTTTTCATTTTTATTTATTTTCATTTTTTTTATTTTTTTATTGATTTTGACGTTTTTTTATTTCTTTTTTTTCACTTATATTTTTATTATTATTATTATTATTTATTTTGATTTTTTTATATTTTTTTATTGATTTTGATGTTTTTTTCACTCATGTTTTTTTTTTTAAAAAAAAAAAACAATTTATTGACATTTTTTTTATTGATTTTTTTCCAATTATCAACTCAATAAGAATAATAATATTAGTTTTTTTCTTGATTCCTTTTTTTTTATGTTTTTTATTTTTTTCATTGTAATAATTTAATAATTTTTATTGTTTTAGTTGTAATAGTAATAATATTCTTAGATTTTAAGACTTCGATGTTTTCATTTCGGCCCTTATATTTTTAATTTTGGATTTTAATCCCTTTATATTTAATGTTCATTTCAGCCCTATTACTTTTAATTTTTTATTTTAATCCTTACTTTTTTCCATATATATATATATATATATATATATATATATATATATATATATATATATATATATATATATATATATAACTGTACTTAGTTTTGATTTTGATTTTTTTTTATTTTCTTATTTGTTAGGCTGATATATTTTTTTCAAAAAAAATAGTTCTTAAATTTTATTTTATATCTATGATCATTTGGAAATTAATATTTGTATTTTTTTTGTTATTTCTTTTAGTTTTTTTTCCTTTTTCCTTTTTTAATTTTTACGTCATAGAACTTTTTTTACCTGATAATTTTTACTTTATTTTTTTGTTTGATCTTTTGTTAAAGTTTTTATGATTTTTTTAGTCTTTTATTTTTTTTCATAATAATAATAATAATAATAATAATAATAATAATAATTTAATATTTTTCTCTTACTTACTCTTTTGTTAATGTTTTTTAGGTTTTCTTTTCTCTCGGGATAATTTGATAATTTTTATTCTTTTAACAGTTACACAAACTTTTTACTCAACCCGCAAAGTAGTGTAATATTTTGTTTATAAATTTTCAGGTCAAATAATTTTTTTTTCGAATCAATAATTTTTATTGTTTTTTTCATTTATTTTATTTTTTTCATTTGCTCTTTTGTTAATGTTTTTAGGGTTTTTTTAAGCCTTTGATTAAATTTTTTTTTCTTCCCGTTATTAAAACAATAATAATATAAATATTAAGAATAATAATAGTAATTTTAGGTTTTTGTTCTTACGTGTTTTTTTATTTTTATTTTTTGGTTTTTCTCTGAGATTTGTTAAATAATGTTTATTATTTTGACAGTGATGGTGATGATAATTTAAGAAGTTAAGACTTTGATTTACTATTATTATAACAAAGGATGTTAATCTTTTTTATTACATCAAATTTTACATACTGAAATATTATATTTTAATCTCAACAGTTATGAAGATTATTTGTTCTGCCCGCACTATGCCCGCAACGTAGTGCGGGCAATCCAGCTAGTATTTACTATTAGATTTATAGATTACCTGTTTTAAACACAAGCATATTATTATTATTTTTTCTTTAAAAGATATTTAATTATGATTAAAATATAAAAAAAATATTGAATCCTTTCATATTAAAAGGTCCTGTCTAGCATTGCATTTCAAAAATATTTTTGAAAAAAAAAATGAATATTTTTTATTTGTATTTTTTACTTTAAATTATTTTTTTTTGATGTTTTTAAAAAATAAAAAATATATATTTTTGATATATATTTCTGAATAAAAAACACTTTAAAAAATAATCACAAACACATTCTCAAAGTGAGTTTTTTGAATCCAAGGATAGAAAGTGAAAGTAGTTAAATGTTCCTCTACACAATTTAGCAATGACTGGTGAAATGTAATGAAATTATCAAATTACCCCATGTGACTTTGTGTTTCTGAGAGTAAAACAGATATTTTAATAATTCAAGAGAGTTAACAGTGGCGGCCACTCTTTCCAATCAATTATTTGCAATATCTTATGTGTAATCAATCGTGAGCAACAACCCCTAGATGAACATGACCTATCTTTCTTCTTCTTCTTTTCTAGCTCCTACACTTCGCCTTTTCATTTTCAACACCAGCCTGAAGTTATCGCTTATAACAGCAATGGAGAGTTGGAGACCCTACAACTGGGTCCCTGCATTTTTGTTGCGATTCACAACTGGCTGGTAAAGTTGACAGTGAACTGCCCCCACCCCAGTGAACCACTCGTCGTGTAATAATGCACTGGAATTTCTTTTCCGGTTTCTACGATTCCCGGGAATCACTTTTCGGCACCCCCCTTTTACGATGCAGCTGTAGTTTATTTTTTTTACTTTTATTATTAGATATATCATTGGAATTTGTACATTAATTGAAACTTGTTATCTCCGAAGTTTTCATCCAGTTAATCATTTAATTTAATCACTCAAAAGGAAAGACTCGAAACTCTACTCCATTGTCCACGTGGCTCTTTTGTTGCACCTCAATTCGTCACTGAAAAGAAAAAAAAATCAGGGAGACGTTGTGTAAATTCAAGGCCAAGCAATTCATGGAGATGGGCGTTTGGGGCCTTTGCCAAACCTTCGAAGCGAAGATATCGCTGCGTTTTATTAAAAGAAAAAAAAGAAAAAAGTTGGTCGAAAAGGGTCCGGTGGTGTGGTTGGGCTTTTTGCAAACGATATTCCAGAGGGTAAATCCACCTGATGGTTGCTGCCGTTGCAACCACCTCTTTCCTTTCACTGTATCGCACCGAATTTTAAATAATCATAGGAATCAATTTTGTTTTGGGATCAAAAGGGTGGGCGGATAAATAAATTATTAAAGTCTTAAAGTCGATTAGAAATCTCCTGTTTTGGAGTATTTTTGAAATTATTTTTAAATCAAGTTATAAAAATCATAACAGGCTGCAATGGCTAGACACAAATATCATCCACGCACAATTAACTGGTAAGGATCATTTATTATAATGACAAAGACACAGCCAAAGGTATTGCTCCACCGACAGATACACACGGCTACAGCCAGACCGTACGAAAACAGAACAACGACGTTTCTCTGGTCTACTACCAAACTTTTCACACTTTTTTTTTTAATTAGTGGTTGTTCATCCTTGTGTTTTAAAATTAATTTTTTTTAAAATGATTTTTTTTATTTTACATTAAAAAATAATATTTTTAAATTATTTTCATATAATTGATGTTAAAAATATTTTTAAAAAATAAAAAAATATAATTTTAATACATTAAAAAACAACTTCAATCACACACCAAAACAAAATTAAGCTAAGAGCACCTCACCACAGGTGCAATATGCCGAACTATCCCGACATCTGTTAGTTGAAACTAGTAATGATAGATCCAAGAAAGTGGAGGTGGAACTGCTTTAAAGCCGGAGCCACCACATATATACCCTTTTACACAGCTGAAACGTGTTCACATTTCGCCAATTTCCATTACAATATTTGTGCTTTGTGTTCTTTGGATAATCAATATTTACTTGAAAAGGCCATGTTCCATTGCCGTTTTCTTTTTGCAGGAGAGACTTGACCCTAGCTAGTATCTTTTTAAAGAGAGAAACCTGCGTGCCATTAAATTTTAAGGCCGATGGTAAGGCAATTGGTCTTGTCAAAAACGAAAATCCAACAAGATCCTAACTATTACAGATCAAACTCAATAACTAATTACATGATCATCACCTTTATATCTCATTCACTGTTTTAAAAACTTCCAGTACACATTAGTAGAACTTTCTCTAAATAATATATATATATATATATATATATATATATATATCAACCTGACGCCTTAAGACCTTGGTTTTCCACCATAAGCTTGCTTGCATATAGAACTTGGCTTCTGCGAAGGCATGCACAGCTGAGACGAAACTGGACATGCTTGCAGACAATTATCCCCTATGCTACCGGAAACCGACGTGTCCTCGGCGAAAAAAGCCGGTGGTGGCTTTCCAATCAAGAAATTCCCATCAAGAAACAGCCTTCTCAAACTCTTCTTTCGACTAAACTCCAATGGGATCGTGCCACGTAATCTGTTGTATCTTAGTGACAATGATGACAGCAGTGGATAGTCAGCAAAATGCAAGGGGGCGTTTCCCACGATTTTATTGAACCCAAGATCAACAGCCACGAGGTCACTGTTAGCAGGCTTTGAGATCTCGATACGTGTCAGGCTGTTATTGGCTAAATCGACTTGTTGAAGCGCAGGTAGGAGAAAGAACCAAGATTCTAGTGTGCCAGTGAGCGAGTTTTCACTGAGTTCGACCACTTCTATCTGAGTTAAGCTGTCAAAGGATGATTTTGATAATGGCCCGGACAAAGAATTGGCCTTCAAAGCCAGTTCTAGCAAGTTATATGGTAGTTTTGGTAAGGACCCGGTTAATTTATTGTAACTAAGGTCAAGTCTTCTCAAGCTTGACATTGAATTCATGGTTTTTGGGAGATACCCAGATAAAGAATTATGTGAAAGGTCTAGAGATTCGAGGGACTTAAGGTTGGTGATCGAATTAGGAACTGGGCCAGAGAACGAGTTGGAACGGAGAGTCAAGGTTTGGAGGTTGATAAGAGAGGAGATGGAGGAGGGGACAGGACCGAAGAAGTAGTTATCAGCGAGGTCGAGGATAATGAGGCTGGTGAGATGGGAAATGAGTGGGGTGAGTTGCCCTGAGTAGCCAGCTGGATCAAGAGTGAGTTGTATGACTCGAGTTGAATCAGGGGAACAGGTGATGCCACAAATGAAGTGGGTTCGACGAGGTAAAGCACAGGGGTCGGCGATGAAGTCCCATGAAGCCAGGCAAGACCAAGGTTGAATTGAGCTTGGCTTGATCGAGGCTTTGAAAGCTTTGAGAGCTGAGATGTCTTGTGGTGAGGTGAGTGACAAAGCTATGAGATTTTTGGTGTTGAAAAGAACGAAAAAGGTGAGTAGGGACTGAAGGATGTTTGGCATCATTTTCGCAGTTCAGAGATTTTGGAACTTTGAGAGGATAGAGAGGGGGAGACGGAGGGTTGTGCGTGTGGAACTTGAGTTTCGATGAGTTTTATGCGTGGGTGGAGAGCACTTCGAAAGTTGGAGTTAGTGTATGGTCGGACAGCTACGTGTATGGATCAAGATATTTATAATGTGGGGGGTGAATTTGCTGTGTGTTAGGATGTCCGAGTGCATGATTTGTGATTTTGGTTGGTCGAGCTTAGTGGTTTTTGAATATAAAGAAATTGCATTGCTGGGGCTTCTAGCATTATAATTATTTGGAATTGTCGAGTTTTCCATTTACACAATAAAACATTTTCTAATGGTACTATGACAATACCCACAGGCCACAACTCTCAAGCATGTAAACATAGTTTCATGTCATTCAAAGAGCTTGACGTCAGATTCTCGAATAGAAAAAAAAAAAAGACCTGAGGTCAGCTATTCGGGTAAAATGATTGCAATTGTACTGTATTTCAAAAATATTTTTTTAAAAAAATATATAATTTTTATTTTTATTTTTATTTTAAATTTAAAATAATTAGTGATTTTAGATTATATTCATGTATTGATGTCAAAAATAATTTTAAAAAAATAAAAATATCATTTTGATATATTTTTGAATAAAAATTACTTTAAAAAACAACCTCAATTACACTTTTAATACTACATGCTGAAATCTATCTCCACCTCGCTAATCTATTTACCTATCTTCTATCCTTAATAAATTTTACTAGTGTTTGATATATTGATAAATGGTATCAGAGTGTGGCGTAACAACAAAAAAATTGAGATTTAACTTGTAGATCTTGAATTCGAGTCAGGATATAATTACCTTATAATAGTTAAAAACAACTGAGATTTTATTTATTTAACCCTGACTTATAAAAAATATATAAAAAATGAAGTTTCTTCAAATAAAAAAAATATATTTTAATTACTTTCAAGCTAAAATATCATGCGAGTGTGTAGCAGGACAAGCTGACATCGAAGTTTCAGACAAAAATAAAATAAAATGTGTATCTACGCCTCCATTAAGAATTAGCGAGACAAGAGCTACTTACTTAGATGATCATAGTATAGTTGCATGATGTCTCTCTGCATTTCCCATTTAATCATCTTATAATAGTTGCATAATTTCTCTCCGCATCATAACCCAAATTAATCCGATCGATCGCAAGGGACGGTCTGCATTAATCCATAATGATCATAATATAGTAACACATATAAATGCAGGTGTATTGTTGTATCCTACATTAAATTAAATAGTAAATATTTCAGTTTTTCTCAAGAATATTCAAGTAGAAAACTGTGAGACATCTTTGCACCTTAAAAACCAACCTCGCAGGACTTGGTCCCGGGCTGCATGGCCCAAGTTTGAGTTTTATTTATTTTGATTTTTAATTTAAATTTATTATAAAATACATAAACTCTTTTTTTTTGTCAAAACATTTTTTTTTTTAAAAAAAAACAACTAAACTTTTTAGAAGCTGTTTGGCACAAAATTTGAATTTTTTTTCATTTAAAATAAATATGTTTTGGTGTTTTTAGATTATTTTGATGTGCTGTGTCAAAAATGATTTAAAAAAAAATATCATTTTAATGTATTTCAGCACGAATTTTTTCTGAAAAATTACCGCAACCGTTCTCCTAAACAGCCTTTAAAAGCATGGTCAAAATTTCAAGCAGCAGTTTCTAAAACTCCAATTGATAGAATCGCGAGGCCCAATGGTTCAAGGTGGACAAAACCTTACAGGCTCGGCTATTTCATAGGGTACGCTAATTTTGATTTTGGATCATTGCTACTATTTAATTATCTGAAGAAAACTTAAGTTAAAAAATCAGCTTGATACGAGCATTGTGGGATTTTTATCTGGACGGAGCAAAATGGTTGGCGGAAAACAATGACATTAAGATAAGTGGTAAGCTCAATGTATATTCTGTTTTTTCTTGAAAAAACGGTTTTTCCCCGACAGATGCATTTGTTTAATTTACTTTACAAACCTAGGGATTGATAACTTACCTGTTGCTGCCTGGAGAGGTTTGACCACAGCTTATCTTGACCTTTTGGATAGCAGAGTAAGACTAATTTTTCGTCCATTGATTAAACTTAATTTAAAGGATGTTTAATTTGGACTAAATTGTGTTCAAGTTACTAATCATGTCTATAAATTTTTATTTTTCTATTGAGCTGCCCTCAAAATTTTAATAATTTTAATTAATTATATATATGGCCTGCACGGTAAAGAGAGCTAAAACGAATGAAAACACCGATAATTGCTTATTTGATTAGGCTTTGATTAGTATAAATTTGATGACTTGTTTGGCTTTTAGATGGTGTTTGACTCTGCAGTTTAACTTATGGTTGTGTTGAACCGTAGAGTCAAATATAATATTTACCAAATGGGATCCCAATTTTTTATTGTGAGTCTCACACCAAAAATAACAGTCCAGCCGCAGTTATAAAAACAGCTAAAAAATGCTTTTGAAACTGCGACGTAAAGTGACCACACACTAAAACATTATATATCACATTACCACTGAGCATTTTTTTAAAAAAATTTAACACACACCTAGTTGGGTTTTTTTCTCCAAACAGCAAATTAAGTATTCGTTAACATTTTTTTTATAGCTATATCATTTTTCATTAGAACTCTAAAAGTGGAAATTAAATATTTTTCCAAATTAGATTTAACAGGTTGTTTTACATTGTATTTCAAAAGTATTTTTTTAAAAATAATTTATTTTTATTTTTATTTTTTGTTTTAAAGTTTTTGGTATTTTTAGATTATTTTTATGTGCCGATGTCAAAAATAATTTTAATAAATAAATAAAAATATCATTTTAATACATTTATAAACAAAAAAACACTTTAAAAAATAATCTCAATCACATTCCCAAATAATTAACACTGTAAAACTTTCCACTAGTGAGTTAAATTTATGAAAGTTGTATGTGTAACGGGATGCCATGGGGGAGCTGTTTCTCGTCAAGATCAACATGTTAGAAAACTTTGTTTATGAATCAGATAATTCACCGGCTTGAGAAATCCCGAGCGTTAAAAGAAAATTATTAAATTGGTTGATTTTATATTACGATTATCATCCCGTTGATAATTGTGCCACGTCACAAAAGGAAGCAGATCCAAAGTTAGAATAGTCAGAGCCATCAAAGAAGACAACGAGTGACAAGAGAGTCAACAAGGCAAATCAAAACAATCAATTAATCATTTTTCAACTATTCACAAAGCAGTACACCCTTGACCTTAATAATTCAAACCCGCAACATCCGTATCTTTCCTTTCACCATTTCAGATCTTGCTATCGTTATCTGTTTCGATATTAATGGAGTAATGATTTATCACGATCATTGATATTGTTCTTACAACTAATCTCGTAGAAAGACTAATCACCAGGAGGATTAATATAAAAAATACGTGATTAGTTTCTAAATCCAAGACAGAGGTAGCCAGCCAATAGCTTTCCTAGTATTAATTGTCTGTTCAATGAATACTTTTTTATTCAAAATCTAACCATTAAATTTAAAAAATGGATACCATCTTGATTTGAAGATGATGCCCTAAATATCCAACAGTCAATATATATGTGCCTGCGCATCTACCTGCTTGCCAAGCACCAAGAGCTCTGATAGCCAAAATTCCTCCCTTTGACAGAACCATGAGGGCATTGCAACTTCTGCTGCTACTAGGCATGCTGCTATCTCCGGCCACCCTTTCAGTAGCTCGTAAACCTAGAAGAGAGAACAGAGATCGTGAGGTGTATGGTAATGGGAAAATCTTCGATATCACCCACGAGATCAATCCTAACATGCCCACATGGGAGTCCAAGGACGGTCTGGGCCAGTTCATTTGGCTTGTTGACAGCATGAAGAACGGTTCGAAACTTAATTCTTCTCAGTTTAAGCTGTCCACACACACAGGCACGCATATTGATGCCCCTGGACATGTCTACGAGGAATACTATGAAGCTGGATACAACGTCAATTCACTTGACTTGGATGTGCTTAATGGTAATGCAAATTTGCCCGTGCTTCTGTTTCCTTTGTTTTTGGCTGCTTAAATAGACGATCGCATATTTTTAGGACGGTATATGATGATTTTAGGAAAACAGAAAATTAAGCCCTGAATGGCTCAATATTTTTGTGTTATTGCTGGTATTTAAATATTGATTTTCAAGGTGTCAATCAGATGATTGTAAGTGTTTGGGAGTGTCTTAGTCCCTACAATTTCATGTTGGAGATCACCAGTTATTGTTTTATTTCTTTTTCTTCAACAGGCCCTGCACTGCTGGTTGATGTTCCAAGGGATAGTAACATAACTGGTACGTGTTTAAGATTCTACTCTGGAATCCATACTATTGGTTTGTGTGTTAGAAAATTCCAGTTTCTCAACAGCCCAATTAGACATGGTCAAAGTATTTCTTAGATTTTACCCATGTATCAATTTTGAATTATGGAATTTCTAGAAGGAAGTTCATGAAAATCTACTCGCCGTTTGCATTGATGATAACTGATAAGTCCCATCTTAATAATTTTTTAATACATCATGCATCAGCGGAGGTTATGAAGTCCTTGAATATTTCAAGGGGAGTTCGTCGTGTGCTATTCAGAACTTTAAATACTGACAGGTAATTTTTTACTTAATTTGTGTATTAAGTTTCTGCATCTCAAGTTTTAATATTGATAACGGGATCTAGAAATGTTTTCTGCAGATTCTTTTCTATACTAGTTTAGCAGAAACGTAGAAATTATAGTATTCGTTGATGAACTAGAATTGAAATTCTTATGTGCGTCCTGTCTTCACTCTGTCTTGTATCAGCAGACTTACCTGTTACAATGGCCAAGAAAAACAAAACAATGTTCCAGAAAATAATACCGAGAGAGTTGCTGGAAAAACTTGTATTCTCTCTTGTGTTCTTTTCAGCTTTATACAAGATAAGTAGATGATATCCTGTACATGGAACTAATCCCTAAATTCCAGCTTACATATCCTATACATGGAAGAGTTTGTGATGTGTATAACTTCCTAAGTATTAGAGTTCTAACAATTCTAAATCTCTGTACAGCTATGCTCAAGTTAACATAGACTGAAGTGATTAGAAATTCCTTAGGACAACCCTTGTTTCTGTCATTAGTTTGATTCAAATAGCATAAAATTCTGATAAATCTAAGAGAAACTACCCTTTAAGGATAATGAATCAATCGAATTTCAGGAAGCTTATGTTTAAAAAGGAATTTGACTCGAGTTATGTTGCATTCATGGAGGACGGGGCGAAATGGCTGGTTGAGAACACAGACATCAAACTAGTTGGTAAGATTAAATGAGTCTCCTGTTTTACCTATGGTATCCAAATTCTCTTCGCAATGTAAGATACTGTATGTATCATTATTTTACAAAACTGATGGTCTATCTGTTATGAAATGCAGGAGTTGATTACTTATCCTCCGCTGCATATGTTAATCTAATCTCACCTCATCTTATTTTTCTGAAAAAAAGAGTAAGAAATTATTTTGATCATAATTACTTCTGAGAACACTTTTTTTCCATTTATTATCCGTCTGCTCTTTTAGCTTACTGCCTTGCACGAATGTTGCAGAAAATCATTCTTGTGGAAGGCCTAAAACTTGACAACATTATACCAGGACATTATAACGTCCACTGTCTACCTCTGAGGATGATTGGCGCTGATGGATCACCAGCAAGATGCATTCTTGTCAAATGATATTTGAACATTGTAACGTGTAAGCTATTTATTACTCCTTTTCAACAGTTGCAAGCTATTTGATTGTTGAAGATGACGTATCATTTTATTTGTCAATCAATAATTATCTGGGGAATCACCTTACGTGTTCATTGTGAAACTTTGAATTTATATGTTGATGACAGGATAATGTTCATATTGAACGACAGCTGGGGAAAAAAAAACTCTGATATGCAGCGTTTAAGAATATAATGAGCATAAATAAAAGTTGCATCACTTTCCCATTCTTGTCCTTCAGCATTTAAGAATTTGTTCAGTAGATTAAGTCTGTAACCTGGGTAATGAGCATAAAAGTTGCATAAATAAAACTTTTTAAAAGCATGGTCAAAATTTCAAGCAGAAGTTTCTAATACTCCAATTGATAGAATCGCGAGGCCCAATAGTTCAAGGTGGACAAAACCTTACAGGCTCGGCTATTTCATAGGGTACGCTAATTTTGATTTTGGATCATTGCTACTATTTAATTATCTGAAGAAAACTTAAGTTAAAAAATCAGCTTGACACGAGCATTGTGGGATTTTTACCTGGACGGAGCAAAATGGTTGGCAGAAAACAATGACATTAAGATAAGTGGTAAGCTCAATGTATATTCTGTTTTTTCTTGAAAAACTGGTTTTTCCCCGACAGATGCATTTGTTTAATTTACCTTACAAACCTAGGGATTGATAGCTTGCCTGTTGCTGCATGGAGAGGTTTGACCACAGCTTATCTTGACCTTTTGGATAGCAGAGTAAGACTAATTTTTCGTCCATTGATTAAACTTAATTTAAAGGATGTTTAATTTGGACTAACTTGTGTTCAAGTTACTAATCATGTCTATAAATTTTTATTTTTCTTTTGACTACCCTCAAAATTTTAATAATTCTAATTAATTATATATTGCCTAATAACTAAAACAGGTCGTCCTTCTTCCTACTGTTCACCGTTACTCATTGCCATTGTGGACTGGCAATTTGTCACGGTGAATCGCGGGTGTATGTGCGTTTTTTTTTTTTTTTTTAAGCCGGGATACTTTTTGTATTTTTTATGGTGGAAATGGACAGATGAGAGGGTTTGGCCGAGCGGTTGTCGCGCGCGCTGCCAACACAGGCGCGCGCGAGTTCGAGACGCTCGGCCACAAATTGTGATTTCATTTCGTTTTTTTTTTTTAAATAACAGTTTTTTTTAAAAAAAAAAAAATTGAAAATGAATTTTTTTTAAATCGTTTTTTTTTTTAAAAAAAAAAAGTTTTTTTGAAAATGATTTTTTTTTTAAAAATGGTTTCTTTTTTTTAAAAAAATGTTTTTTCTTAATAACTGGTTGTTGTTGTTTTTTATTACAAATCTGATTTGCTTTTTTTTTTTAAACTGTTTTTTTTTTAATTTTTTTTTCTGGTTGTTGTTTTTATTTTATTTTTTTAAAATATTTGTATTTTTTGTTAAAAAAAATTTTGATAACTGGTTGTTGTTTTTATTTTTTTGCAAAAAACAATTTTTTTTTTAATAACTAAAGTGTCCAGGGCAACTTACGTGCACCACGACTAATCTCCGGATCCACTTTTTTTTATAATTATTTTTTACACGAAGACTCTTTTTGTATTTTTTATGGTGGAAATGACAGATCAGAAGCTTTGGCCGAGCGGTTGTCCGCGCGCTGCCAACACAGGCGCGCGCGAGTTCAAACCGCTCAGACACCAAAATGTGATTTTTTTTTTTTTTTTTTAAGAACTGAGAAAGAAAAAAATTTGTAAAAAAAATTGTTGATTTTTTAATTTTTTTTTAATAACTGGTTTTTGTTGTGTTTTTTTACAAATCTGATTTGTTTTTTTTTAAAGAACTGTTTTTTTTTAAATGTTTTTTTGTTAAAAAATGATTTTTTTTAATAACTGGTTGATGTTTTTATTTTTTTCCAAAAAACAAGATTTTTTTTTAAATAACTAAAGTGTCCAAACCAACTTACGTGCACCACGACTAATCTCTTAATCAACTTTTTTTTTAATATTTTTTTCCCTATTTTGTTTTGCTACTTATACATTTTTTTCTTAACCGAGGTGTCCGGGTCAGCTTACGCGCACCACGGTTCTTTTTTCCCAAGTATATTTTTTTTTCCTAGCCAACTAAGCGCGCCGCGAATAATCCCTGGACTTATTATTATTTTCTTTTATTACCTAACGAGCTAAAACAACTCGGTTTTCTACTGTAGCCCGTGACTCATAGTCACTATTCATTGGCAATTTGCTCCGATGCATCGCAGCGCACGTCTACCTTTTTTTTTTCAACAGTGTAATACATTTCATATAATAATACAAAAAATAAATCTTTTTTTAAAAAAAAAGTCTTCGAATTTTAATTTTGTGCTCTGTTTTTTAAAGTTTATTTCTTAAAAAATATTTATAATATTTTGGTTTTTAATATTTCATATCTAATATTACTGGACAAAAAATACAACTAAAAAAAATGACAAATTTACCTACATTATCTACAATTAAAAAATATTCGAGTCACTTCCTGTTTCGATTACACTGTTTTTTTAGACGACAGATAAGTAATTATAGCACGCAAAAAACTTGAGGTTTATTTCTAAAAACAAATTACAATATTTTTATTTATAATGTGTCAGATCTAATATTACAAAAGGAAAAAGGCAACTCATAATTTTTTTTTGACAAATTTACCTTAATTATCTACAATTAAAAAATCTACGACCTACTTCCCATTTCGATTACACTATAAAGTATGTAAGGCTGAGTATGTGTTTTAATATTTATTGAATATTATCGCCTAAAAATATATATAGAGAGAAAAAAATGACCTACGATTTCTTGCAAAAAAATAATTAATATCGGTATTCTTGAATACATTTAATATAATAATATGATTAGTAAATCTTATAAATATAACTTTGGCTTTAGCTTTTAATTTAGATTTCTATTTTATACTCTTTTTTTTTTTTCTTTTAATAAACGATAACCTTTTTTTCACATTTTTTTTTATTTTTTAATAACCGTCGTGTTCAAGTCTTTTTTTTTAAACCGGTTTCTTTTTTTGTGTTTTTTTTAACCAGAGTTTCCGTGACAACAAGTTTCTAACAAATCATTTCACCTTCTTAGTAAATTTTCTAACAAATTTTATCAAAAGTTTTTTAGCAATAGCAATATTCAATCATTTTTTAGTTGAAAAAAACCATTTTTAACAAATTTTATCAATTATAATTTTACCAATTAAATATTAAAATAACAAAATACAACATTTATAAAATTAATCAATTTTCTACATATATAAAAAAGCCCAGCGGAGCGGGAAAATTCGCTCGTATGGCCTAAAACGAATGAAAACACCGATAATTGCTTTGAGGTTTAATCTATGGTTGTGTTGAACCGCAGAGTTAAATATAACATTTATCAAATGGGACCCCAGTTTTTTATTGTAAGTCTCACACCAAAAATAATAGTCCAGCCGCAGTTGCAAAAGCAACTAAAAAATACTTTTGCAGCTGTGACGTAAAGTGACAACACGCTAAAACATTATATATCACATTACTACTAAGCATTTTTTTTTTTAAAAATTAACATACACCTAGTTGGTTTTTTTTTCTCCAAACAGCAAATTAAGTATTCATTAACCTTTTTTTTATAGCTATATCATTTTTCATTAGAACTCTAAAAGTGAAAATTAAATATTTTCCCAAATTAGACTTAACAAGTTATTTAACATTGTATTTCAAAAGTATTTTTAAAAAAATAAAAAATTTTATTTTTATTTTTTGTTTTAAAATTTTTGGTATTTTTAGATTATTTTCATGTGCCGATATCAAAAATAATTTTAATAAATAAATAAAAATATCATTTTAATATATTTATAAACAAAAAAACACTTTAAAAAATAATTTCAAATCAAAATCCCAAATAATTAACACTGCAAAACTTTCCACTAGTGAGTTAAATTTATGAAAGTTGTATGTGAAACGGGATGCCATGGGGGAACTGTTTCTCGTCAAGATCAACATGTTAGAAAACTTTGTTTATGAATCAGATAATTCACCGGCTTGAGAAATCCCGAGCGTTAAAAGAAAATTATTAAATTGGTTGATTTATATTACGATTATCATCCCGTTGATAATTGTTGCCACGTCACAAAAGGAAGCAGATCCAAAGTTAGAATAGTCAGAGCCATCAAAGAAGACAACGAGTGACAAGAGAGTCAACAAGGCAAATCAAAACAATCAATTAATCATTTTTCAACTATTCACAAAGCAGTACACCCTCGACCTTAATAATTCAAACCCGCAACATCCGTATCTTTCCTTTCACCATTTCAGATCTTGCTATCGTTATCTGTTTCTATATTAATGGAGTAATGATTTATCACGATCATTAATATTGTTCTTACAACTAATCTCGTAGAAAGACTAATCACCAGGAGGATTAATATAAAAATTACGTGATTAGTTTCTAAATCCAAGACAAAGGTAGCCAGCCAACGTTTATAGAAAAGCAACGCCAATAGCTTTCCTAGTATTAATTGTCTGTCCCATGAATACTTTTTTATTCAAAATCTAACCATTAAATAAAAAAAAACGGATACCATCTTGATTTGAAGATGATGCCCTAAATATCCAACAGTCAATATATATGTGCCTGCGCATCTAGCTGCTTGCCAAGCACCAAGAACTCTGATAGCCAAAATTCCTCCCTTCGACAGAACCATGAGGGCATTGCAACTTCTGCTGCTACTAGGCATGCTGCTATCTCCGGCCACCCTTTCAGTAGCTCGTAAACCTAGAAGAGAGAACAGAGATCGTGAGGTGTATGGTAATGGGAAAATCTTCGATATCACCCACGAGATCAATCCTAACATGCCCACATGGGAGTCCAAGGACGGTCTGGGCCAGTTCATTTGGCTTGTTGACAGCATGAAGAACGGTTCGAAACTTAATTCTTCTCAGTTTAAGCTGTCCACACACACAGGCACGCATATTGATGCCCCTGGACATGTCTACGAGGAATACTATGAAGCTGGATACAACGTCAATTCACTTGACTTGGATGTGCTTAATGGTAATGCAAATTTGCCCGTGCTTCTGTTTCCTTTGTTTTTGGCTGCTTAAATAGAAGATCGCATATTTTTAGGACGGTATATGATGATTTTAGGAAAACAGAAAATTAAGCCCTGAATGGCTCGATATTTTTGTGTTATTGCTGGTATTTAAATATTGATTTTCAAGGTGTTAATCAGATGATTGTAAGTGTTTGGGAGTGTCTTAGTCCCTACAATTTAATGTTGGAGATCACCAGTTATTGTTTTGTTTCTTTTTCTTCAACAGGCCCTGCACTGCTGGTTGATGTTCCAAGGGATAGTAACATAACTGGTACGTGTTTAAGATTCTACTCTGGAATCCATACTATTGGTTTGTGTGTTAGAAAATTCCAGTTTCTCTACAGCCCAATTAGACATGGTCAAAGTGTTTCTTAGATTTTACCCATGTATCAATTTTAATTTATGGAATTTCTATTAAGAAGTTCATGAAAATCTACTCGCCGTTTGCATTGATGATGACTGATAAGTCCCATCTTAATAATTTTTTAATACATCATGCATCAGCGGAGGTTATGAAGTCCTTGAATATTTCAAGGGGAGTGCGTCGTGTGCTATTCAGAACTTTAAATACTGACAGGTAATTATTTACTTAATTTGTGTATTAAGTTTCTGCATCTCAAGTTTTAATACTGATAACGGGATCCAGAAATGTTTTCTGCAGATTCTTTTCTATACTTGTTTAGCAGAAACGTAGAAATTATAGTATTCGTTGATGTTATGTGCGTCCTGTCTTCACTCTGTCTTGTATCAGCAGACTTACCTGTTACAATGGCCAAGAAAAACAAAACAATGTTCCAGAAAATAATACCGAGAGAGTTGCTGGAAAAACTTGTATTCTCTCTTGTGTTCTTTTCAGCTTTATACAAGATAAGTAGATGATATCCTATACATGGAACTAATCCCTAAATTCCAGCTTACATATCCTATACATGGAAGAGTTTGTGATGTGTATAACTTCCGAAGTATTAGAGCTCTAACAATTCTAAATCTCTGTACAGCTATGCTCAAGTTAACATAGACTGAAGTGATTAGAAATTCCTTAGGACAACCCTTGTTTCTGTCATTAGTTTGATTAAAATAGCATAAAATTCTGATAAATCGAAGAGAAACTACCCTTTAAGGATAATGAATCAATCGAATTTCAGGAAGCTTATGTTTAAAAAGGAATTTGACTCGAGTTATGTTGCATTCATGGAGGACGGGGCGAAATGGCTGGTTGAGAACACAGACATCAAACTAGTTGGTAAGATTAAATGAGTCTCCTGTTTTACTTGTGGTATCCAAATTCTCTTCGCAATGTAAGATACTGTATGTATCATTATCTTACAAAACTGATGGTCTATCTGTTATGAAATGCAGGAGTTGATTACTTATCCTCCGCTGCATATGTTAATACAATCCCACCTCATCTTATTTTTCTGAAAAAAAGAGTAAGAAATTATTTTGATCACAATTACTTCTGAGAACACTTTTTTCCACTTATTATCCGTCTGCTCTTTTAGCTTACTGCCTTGCACGAATGTTGCAGAAAATCATTCTTGTGGAAGGCCTAAGACTTGACAACATTATACCAGGACATTATAACGTCCACTGCTTACCTCTGAGGATGATTGGCGCTGATGGATCACCAGCAAGATGCATTCTTGTCAAATGATATTTGAACATTGTAACTTGTAAGCTATTTATTACTCCTTTTCAACAGTTGTAAGCTATTTGATTGTTGAAGATGATGTATCATTTTATCTGTCAATCAATAATTATCTGGGGAATCACCTCACTTGTTCATTGTGAAACTTTGAATTTGTATGTTGATGACAGGATAATGTTCATATTGAACGACAGCTGGGGAAAACAAACTCTGATATGCAGCGTTTGTTATGAAACTTTTCTCAATAAATGGCTAAGATCAGTGTCATTCAATATGATAATTCTCGTTTTGTGAATGAACTGTTGTTGTGCTTACAGATAGTTTTGGATATAGTTAAGCCGAAGGCAAAATTATCAGGCAGCACCATTTTTAAGAAAGCAACTCCCATCACTTTCCCGTTCTTGTCCTTCAGCATTTAAGAATTTGTTCAGTAGATTAAGTCTGTAACCTGGGTAATGAGCATATAAATTACATAAATAAAAAGAATATAATGATCCTGACGTGATATTGCGGTGGAAGACCAGGTCTACCCTCCTCTTCTCCCATCACAATTGTTTTTTTGCTCAAATCAGTCCTTGAGCATGTTTTTTTGTTTGAAATTCATTCCCCAAATATTCAAATCATTTTAAGTCAATAAAATAGAATTTTATTTTACTAAATCAGGCATCAATCGAGCATTAAATTTTTCCTTTACACCACTAGAAAATCATAAGAGGCTAACTAAAGCAAACCATTAAATCTGATATCCTAAATCATCCTGGTTTAAAAGGATATTTTTTTTATAAAAAAAGAAAAACAAATTGTGGCATTATTATAATCTGAATCAAGTGTCCCTATAGTATATTTAATATTGTGACTAGGATGATGTTTAAAAGTATTTTTCAATTAAAATTGTATTATAATAGTTTTTTTTAAAATTATTATATCAAGATATAAAAATCATCTAAAAAAATATCAGTAAAACAAACTTTTCAATGTTTTCAAAGTAAGCCATGTAAAGATAGATTAATTTTTTAAAATATAAACAATGAATACGATATTATTTTTATTCTTTATAACTTATTTAGAAGACTTTATTTGTTAAATTATTTAAAAAGACTTTATTTGATTAAATTTTAAGAAATTAAGAATTTTAAAAATATGTTTTCTATTAATTTGGATGACCTAGAAAAATATAAATTCATTATTAAAAAATAAAAAAAAATTGAAATAATCAATATTATTAAACTTTATTTAGCTTTATAGCTTGACCTGATGACAAATCAATTTAACATGAGTCTAAGTTAAATTAAAGTGAAATTTAGACCTTGACAAGGTAATGATTAAACTTTTGATAAAAAAATCAGTTTGATTAAAAAAATGACTTAATCTGTTTTTTATTTAACTTATTTGTAATACGATACCGTTTGGAATTTATCTAGCCTTGAAAATAAATAAAATGTAACATAAAAACTCGCCCACGTGGCAAATCGAAATTAGCCCAAAGATGGATGTTGGAATATCTAACAAGTCCTCCCCTGGCCTCGCAGCCAATTAAACCCAAACCGAAGCCCAACGTCTCTAAGAAATAACGCCCAATCTAACTGAAGCCCCACACAACAGCCCATAGGACAAAGAAGAAACCGAGACCCCCTCATCTTCATTTTCGTAGGGCGCTCTCCCTCCCTCCCTCCCTCTCACACACACGCACGCACTCGCAACTCCAAAAACCTCAACAATGGAAAGCGTCTCCTACCAGCGCTTCCCAAAAATCAAAATCAGAGAAATGAAAGACGACTACTTAAAATTCGAGCTCCGTGAAACCGACGCGTCAGTGGCCAACGCTCTTAGGCGCGTCATGATCGCCGAAGTTCCAACAATCGCAATCGACCTCGTTGAAATCGAAGTAAACTCATCGGTCTTAAACGACGAGTTCATTGCTCACCGGCTTGGACTCATTCCTCTCACCAGTGAGCGTGCTATGGAGATGCGATTCTCGCGTGACTGTGACGCTTGTGATGGTGACGGACAGTGTGAGTATTGCTCTGTTGAGTTTCATTTGAGAGCTAAGTGTGTAACGGACCAGACGCTTGATGTTACTAGTAAGGATCTGTACAGTTCGGATCATGCCGTTATTCCTGTTGATTTCTCTGATCCTTCTGACCCTAATGAGCCTTCCGATAATACAGAGACGCAGAGGTATTTTTTGTTGTTTCTCTTCGATACTCTGTTTTTTTTTTTTTTTTAATTTTAGGGTTTAAGGGGTTTGTTGATTTTGATTATTAAACTGAGAAGAGGCAATTTTTGTTGTTTATGAAGTATAATGTGTGGGTTTTCTGATGCTACCGTTAGGGTTTTGTTAGAAACCCGTTTTCTTTTTTTTTGGACATTATAATGTACATATGGGTTGCTCATAATTTTGTTATTGCATGGAAAAAATGTTAGGACTTCTTACATTTTATTGTGTTTTCAGTGTTTAGGGGCTCTTTTTTTTTCTTCTTTTGGGTGGTTGTTTCCTTAGCTGGAAGTTGACATGGAAATGAGATTCTTGTTCATTTTATTTATTTGTCAGTTAATTTGTTTATGGTTGAAAGCTGGATGATTTGAGAGCAAAACTCTTGATTTTTTTGTTGTTAAAGTGTAGTATTTAGTAATGACAAACGAATGAAATAAAATAATACTTTCATGTGCTGTTTGACGTTGTAAAAAATGGAGCTGAGTTAGTTGTGTTTGTTTTGGGTTTTGTTCATGTAGGGGGGTTATAATTGTGAAGCTGCGGCGTGGGCAAGAACTGAGGCTGAGGGCCATAGCTAGGAAAGGGATTGGGAAAGATCATGCGAAATGGTCTCCTGCTGCAACTGTAACTTTCATGTATGAACCTGAGATTCATATCAATGAAGATTTGATGGAGACTTTGACACTTGAGGAAAAATTAAGTTGGATTGAAAGCAGTCCTACCAGAGTTTTTGATATAGATAAAGTTACCCAACAGGTTGGTTGTTGATTTTATGGTCTAATATATTCCGTCTCGGTCAATAACTTTTTATAGTCACTTGCATATAGTGAAGAATTCTGTTCACTAATCTTGGGCGTCGTTGAGACTTGAACCTGTCACCTAAAATATTGTTTGAATGTTTTTCCTGTTCTTATCTTTTCCTACACATAAAAACAACATCCTCTTTCTTTTTTCTTTAGTTCTCAACCTCTTCAAATGTATGCATCTTAAAGGTGTGCATTACTTTTAGTTAAAAGGAAGTTTCTGCGGATGCTTCTCACCTTGTTTTCTGACTATGGGCCTCAACTAAGGGTATCCTCGGTACAGGGGTAGGTAGTTGGAAAGTTCTAAAAGTGCCTTTTGTTAGAAAGTATGAATATTCTTGTTTTTGAATTTGTGTGCGCAACAGCTTCTGGCACTGCAAATGGATTTGAATGATGAACACCTTTTTTCAGCTCAAGGTTTTCAGCTTGAGACTTTGGGTGTTTCTGTACTTATCTTCCATCTTTATGAATTTATTCAATTCATGTACGTCCAAGGATTCCGACTTCATATTGAACCCTGCAAAATTCTTCTGTTATATGATGATTGTTCTGCATTTTGATCTTCCAATTTTGTTAGAATCCTTGAACTTGGTACATGGTATACTACTGAGATACAAGCAAAGAGATTATCCCAGCCCAAAGAGATGCTGAAATGTTCAGAGTTGAAGTATTATACTTTTATGGCTAAGATTTCAATTGGCGATGTTCAACCCATCTCATGCAGTAAACTATGATGCAACGATAAGCCAAGCTCGTAAGGTTCCCAACATGCACAGGACTGAAAAGACCAGTTATTGGGTGGCTGAGTTGCTGTTAATTGCATTTGTAGACCAGCTCTTCCCCTCATCAATTGTCCACAATTAGTCTCTTGAGTTCATTTTGATCACAATTCATAAATATCACAACTGTTATTATCTAATACCTTACCTATCACAATTCATAAATTACACAACTGATTACTTCCTAAATAACTTATCAAGTCTAAATGTGGCATTGACAGATTATGTTTTTTTTTTTAAATTGACTCTGCTCAACTGTAATATGCAGTTATTTTAGCAGCTCTGACCTAAAAGTACCCAGATGTTTTTTTTTCTTCTCATTGTGATGATAACCTGATGTTGATTCGAACTGGTTTTCTGCTGCTATCTGACTGTAGTGCTTACTTCTGAAACACTTCCTTTCTAGGTTGTAGTGGTTGATCCTGAGGCCTATACTTATGATGATGAAGTGATTAAGAAAGCAGAAGCTATGGGGAAACGGGGGCTCATTGATATTCGTGCCAAGGAAGACAGTTTCATATTTACTGTGGAATCTACTGGTGCAGTCAAGGCTTCTCAGTTGTTTCTTAATGCTATTGAGATTTTAAAACAAAAGCTTGATGCTGTTCGACTTTCTGATGATACTGTTGAAGCCGATGATCAGTTTGGTGAGCTTGGTGTTCACATGCGCGGAGGTTGATCGAGCTGGTAAATGCCACCTCATGGCTAGACTACCAATTTACTTCCTTTGCTTTTATGCAATTCTATCTGCTGTGCTAACAGCATGGTTGTCATGCACCAATGGATGCTAATTTGTTTTCTGCTAGGTTATGTAATTTTTTATGAGACATTAACATCTACCAGCTTTTTTGAAACTTGCAGTGAAAAGAGGACCTTCTTAACATGTATATAGTTTTTCTATTCGGCATGTTGAAAATTGTATATGGTAGCAAATTGTTTGCACACTTTTTTCTCATTTAAAATATCACAGGTAAGCCGTGTGATAAAAATCTGCATGCTTATTGGTGATGCATTGATGCGTTTGTCACATTGTGAACTATTGCCTCGTATAGTATGGAATTGAAGCTAGAAGGCAAATATACCTGATCAGGTTGCTTTGTTTCATACACCGTTCTCTCTGATTGAAAGTTTAAGATGTTCATTTGCTCGTACTAAAAAATACTCTACATCTTGCACGCGTAGTATGTTTTCAACTATGTGCTATAATGAATTACCCTGTGATCTGTGGATCGTTTGCTTATGTTTGTGCAACCACAACAAATCATTTTTTAGAGCACCCAAATATATTAGCCTCATTGGGCCTGGAATACCCAGTAGGAACCTGGCTTTGAAATTTCAAGGATGTCCGGCTATGGATGATCGATAACAATTAAGACTCAGCTGGGCTTCTCTATATGTTGTGTAGAGAGACCACCGAAAGGAAGTGCAGAGCAATAGATACAGCCCCCACCAATCCAGCTTGAGAATTTCCACCAGATGAAGTTTAGTTTATCGCTTGGTGATGAAAACTTTGGTTAAATTGATTTAGTTTACAGACTCATAATTTGCGTAAACTCATTGGAGTAGAATTCTAATTCTGTTTTTGGTGCCCTAAGGCGCCTGGAGTACCGATGTAGTTTTCATCTGAGAATCACTGACCGGAATATGCAAGGAACAGGCGGGGAACACTTCAGGTCTTCAAATTTTCCTCCGGCCGGCCCTTGCGAGTCCCACGATTCCTCATGACGGTTGGCAGGGGTATTCTCCAGATATACCAGAGAGAGTAACTTTCATGAAAATAAAGGCCGACACTATTTCGATCACAGTAATTTTGTTGTTTTCGGTCCGTTAACCATATTTTAACCCATCTACAATCTTAACAACACCTTGCAAATTTCTTCGAGTTGACCTGAAACCAATTGTCTCGACGTGATTTCTTTGTCGTGCAGTCTCGTGCGATCACAGATGATCCCAACGATGGACTTGGCTAGGAATCATAAAACACCCGTGTACCATGTAGAGTCACGAGTCGAAGGTTTGGAAGGAAACATGTATAGGACAGTTTCGTCCATCGTCTGGTCGCGGGAAGTGACCTACTTCGGTACGATCATAGTACTGAATTAGCTAGCAACCATGATTGACAGTCACACACTGTTGAGCGTCACATGGAAGGGAAAACCATCGAGCCACAGATGCAACTGGTGGCTCCCAAGTGATATTGACTTACCAGGGCGATGCATCACAAGAAACGGGAGAGCGGAGAATTGCATCTTCAATAGATCTGCAGAGAGGGTACTCTCAATTATGTCTGAGAAATAAATTCGATGTCGACAATGGAAAAAGCCAAATAGGGTTAAAAAAGAGAGGTTCATTGAGGTGTTACCGCAAGCCAAGAGAATATCTAAACCAACCAGCCTGGAGATTCCTCTGCTTTTTATATCATCATCCCCTAGCACTATTTTCTAGTTTGGTTAGCGCCTTATCACTGTCAATTGATTTAAGGTATTTGTGGGCATAATTACTCAGGAGAGAAGTAAAGCACCGTTTAGAGGCAAGGGAAATTAGAGAATAGACCACTGGAGTTGGTTTAGAAGTTCACTAGTTAGATGCCCGCGCGTTGCCGCGGGCATTTGTGCGTATACAATGTGACATAATAAAATCCATAATCATAAACTTATATTATATAATTAACATAAAGTTATAGATTAGGTAATATATATATATATATATATATATATATATATATATATATATTGGCTGTAATGGTAGATTTAATGGAGAGCATGCAGCAAGTGATTGCATTTGTTCGAGTAAACAGAGAGCAAAGATTCAGCAATGACTTCTGTTGGGGTTGGTGATCAGGGGAGAACATTAAGCAATTTGCACCAAAAAATAATGTATTTATTTATATCTTAGCATTTATCTTTTGTCTAGAACTACTATAAGCACAAACCAGAGAGGATAGAGCTCTGCTTTTGATTATTAAAAAGTAAGCATGCATCAGAAGTGAAAAGTTTGCTAAATTAACTTCACAGCTTCCATTGTTGATGAAATCTTGCCCACCCGTGACCATACATATTTGAAGCAACCTGTTTAATTTTTCCAGCTCATACACTTGAAACCCACCCTTACGATCATGAGTTTAGATATTCTTCTTTTCCATTGCAGTGTGGACATTTGTGAAGAGAAATTCTTGGCATATTTCTAGTGGTGCTATGACAGACCAAAGGTAAACTCAGGGCAGTTGCTAAAAGCATGGAAACAAAATCAAAACAGCCAAACAAAAAGAGCAAAAAAGAATATAAATAACACAACATCCTCAAAAACCAAAAAGAAACAACCACTCAAAAAAACTAAAAAGCACCAGCAACACTATAAACATCAATCTGACAAAATTAAAAAACCATCACAACCACCAACCTGACAAATACAAAACCCGTAACCATGGAAAATGTAAGAAAACAGTACACTGTTTTGAGTAAATATTGAAGAATATGAAAGATGTGGAGAATCTTGGAAACCAAGTAACATTAAAAGCAACTATAAGTTTTTATGGATCTTCAAAATCCACAATCCAAACAAAATCCAGGCAGTACTTATAGCACAGAAAAATAACCTACCACACCTATAGAATTGCCATGCAGATAATACAACCTTTAATATGAAGGAACCAAACCACAATAACTTGTTCGCAATAAATATTCTCACAACCATAAAAAAAAAACCCAGTAAACAAACTATAAAACATCAAGGTTGTCGTAAAAGGTTTACTAACCTCAAAAGTAGGGTCACAAATGGTTCACAGAAGGTTTTGTGAAGGGAATACCAGAATCTGAAGATAGAAAAACAGTATATTGAAGATGAACAACGTATGAAATGCAAAGGAAAGCAGAAAACAGAAATGGAAGAAAGAAGAAGCTACCAGAGGGAAAAAAAAAGCAAGAAACACGTTCAGGAGAGAGTACGTAAAGAACAGGAAAGAAGAACTTAATAAATGACCTGGGACAGTAAGACAGTCGGTGCAGCCCAGGGAAGAAAATATCCACAGAAGAAGTTAAAATTAATGCATGTCACCCTGCAACATGAACAGAGAATTTAATTAATGCGAGATGATATTTAATGAAAAACCAGTTGAAGAAACAGAACCAGATTGCAACAGTGATAGCAAATTTGAACAATTGAACCAAACTGAAAAAAAAACAGACAGGAACCGAGAGCATACATTAATCACCTCAATGCTGAATTGATTATTAAATTAATCAATACTGAATTAATTGAATCCGGTTGCATAATCAAACTAAACCAATTTACACCCAAGACCCACCCGAACCCAATTCAACAGAGACCACCCGAGGGTTGAACCCGTCGATCAACCCAACCTAGTCCAACCCGAACCCAATTGAACCCAAAACCCAGTCCCCAACACACACAAACGACCAAACCCAAGTACCCCGACCCCAAGAAGCCGAATGCCCAGAAAAAAAATTGAGAAATGAAAAAACACAAAACATCAATCGAAGGTAAAAAAACCACAATCAGCTCAAAATGCAATGAATTAACAACACCCAGACCAGAAAGAGCATCAATCGAAGGAGAAGATGGATGAAAAATGAAGAAAAAAAAAAAAAAAAGAACCCAGTGCAAAAAAACCGAGAGAGAGGAGAGATTGACCCAAACAAAGGGTGAAAAGCATACCTCATTGACGACCCAGACCGACCCGAGACCACCCGTCGAACCGCCATCGTCAACCGTCCGATCGACCCACACCACCCAGCCCGTCGTTTGCTCTGTGCCAGAGAGGAGAAGAAGAAAACAACGGGCCGTTTTTCGTAATGTAAAATGTAATGGGAATGGACGATTGAAGCCCCGTGTAGATGAAAAAATAAAACGGGTCATTAAGGGTAGAATCGAAACTACACTGCTCCAGTCCACAGTGTTTACTGAGGGGAGCTACAGTAAATGTGGGACGCCGTTTATTGTTTGTGTAATTTCATTGTATTTCAAAAATATTTTTGAAAAAAAAATTATTTTGTATTTAAAATTAAAAAAATATATATATTTTTAAATTATTTTTATATATTAATATCAAAAATAATTTTAAAAAAAATATTATTTAAAAAAATATTTTTAAAAACAAACCCTTCATAGTCGGCTTTTGAATGCATCTAAAAACGTCTCTCTCTCCCTTTGAAAACTGATGATACAGATAGGTTAGGTCACCCTTGGCCTGCCAGAAGATACCCCAAATCTTTGTCTGTAAGAGCAGACGTGATTGCAGGATGGCAACCAAGTTCCGCAGATTTGAGACCTAGGCGTGGCCCCTGATGACGTCAGATAATAATGGTCGAAGAATTTGATTCCGATTCTGCTGTAAATTTCATAAGTTTTTCTTTATTAATGTTAGTCATTAAATTTTATCATTTAATGATGTATTTTGATTGTTCTTTTTTTATTCTAGTTTAAAACTTTTTAAAAATTTGTGTTTGATAAAGATTCTTGTAATGTCTTTAATTTCTTTTATAAATACAATTAGAGAGGCGATAATAAAGTTATCTTGGGTTTTTACCCCTTAATCTCTTTATTCTTCCTTCTCAGATAAGGACTGAAATATCTCAATTTATTCTTAGCTAAAAGCTAAAATATTTCAATTAAAATACTGGGTACCTCTATATTCCAACAATTGATAGTAGAGTTTTTTCCAATTTTCCAAAAATAATCCTGTTGTTTTTTTTTCTACTGTCCATAAAAAGAGACTCCCGACGAGGCCAAAAAACAAAACTCCACAGCATAAGACAAAAAGTTTTACCTCCTAAAGAATGTTATTATCGGACCCATCTATCTTCTCATTTAACCTCCCGCAGGACCAGCAGTACCCGAAACGCTGATCTTACCATTACTTCTCGATTGAATGCTACTTGTCTACTTCCCACATAACATCTGAATACAAGAAAGTTACATGTGTGGTGGAGATGGTGATTATCCTCTCCTTGAGCTGTTCTATATTGATGATGGCCCCCTTTGTTTATTTTTCAAAGAGATTTATACAGCCATTGCTGTTTCCAGACCTGGCAGAGCAGACACAGTGGCTACGAGCAAATGATGCTCAGTTCATTTAGTATGTTAGGTGGGTTCGTTTATGGAACAGCTCATAATTAAGATCTCTCAAACTAGATGTTATTCAGCTGAGTAATGGAAGGTGATATCGAGGAGCATTTTCTATTTTTGATTCCAACAATTGTGTAATCAAACTAGATGAAACCCAACAATTCAAGGGACACGGCATTGAGATCTCATCACAGCAATTTAGCAGCTGATCCTTCTTGGTTAGCAGTACTGTGAAAGATGTGGGGTTTGATTCACGGATCGGACCACATAATTGATGTTAATTATCTTGCGAATAGCTTCATTGAATGTGTCTTTTCCAATCACATTGAAGGAGGCTGTACCTGTCCAGGAATGGTTTATTGCAAACGGAGTGGATTTTTGGCATTGCCTGAGATGTTGACCAGTGGATGCCAAATGGGGAGACTTTAATAAAAGGGAAGAAAATGTTAGCACAATAACTTGATTCACGAAATGGATGTGCATGGAAGACAGTTGACACTGCTTTTCTGGGGCCGACGTTCTGATCTTCAGGGGCCATACTTCTCAGGAGACCACCTGGTTCTTCGGGGACCATATCAGTGCTGTGATGGATGGATATATAGCCCTTCATAATTTGAAACACATATATAATTAATGTACCTTTTCCATTACATTATGGGATGAAACAATTACAGAGGTAGCAGAACATTCTATCACAAGAAAAATACTCTCTGCATTCAAGTTTTTTTTTTTTTTTAACAATTCAGAACTTTAGTTTTTTCCAGCTGGGAGACATGGTCTTATCTCATACGTATTATCGGCGAAAATGAAACCATTTTTTAATCCAAGTGGTTTTTAGTAAACAAGTTAGTTAATATTTTTAATCTAGAATGCCTGTATTCTTATGTTTGTTTGAAATTTCCTGGCAATTTAATTATTTTCTTCTCTCAAACCAGCTATATATATATATAAAAAAGAAAAGTTAAATTAATTTAGAACGGGCAAGGTTTGGCCACTGTGAGGCAAAAACTAGTTTGAACATCTTTGCAAGCTTTTGGTAAGAAAATAGAAACTTGTTTCCGAGCTTAATTACAGATACCTGTCTTGTGGTGCCCTAATGTCAGACCTCAGCTGCACACTCTTTCGATAGTGGACCACAGTTCTTCAAATTTGCACCGGGAACGTTTGTGTTATCGCAGGACCATCGATGATATTTATGACATGGAATTCCACAAGAATAAATTTAGATAACAATATCTTTATTGTTCTGACAAAAATAAAAATTTCCATGTACTTCCAATACCATCATCGTTCCACATGAACGTGAGATGTATTTCGAGTTCTTGAATTCCCCATTAGCAAGGTTCTTACAGAAAATATAGAAATTATGAAAGTGAAAGTCCATTTGTTTTATTCAGGCTACACTCATCGTTCTTTTTTAGTTCTGGTCCAGGGTAACAAATTCAACCTCTGACAGTACTCCCTTTCATCACTGTGTTGCAAGCTACTCAAAGATCAGATCATTTTTAGGGTTACAGAGCAGACAAGACAAGCTAGCTAGCTAGATGTTTAGCCATGGAGACAGATCTGTACATCAAGGTGGCTGCGCTTGTTCATGGCATTTTTTGATGTGGTTTCAGACAGTCAAAAGGACAGTTTATAGTCCATGGACTGATAAAACATGGAAACGGCGATGGGAAATTCTAAACAGTGCTTCACATGAGGATTATTTCGATTTTCTATAGAAAAAAAACAACAGATCTGGCTGGAAAGGGAGGCCCAGGCAGGAATACGGTCCTGGTCTCTCTTTTACTGTCCTGTAAACTTTACAGCTGTGGACAAGAAAATAGCAGAAGAGAAATTACATGATGATTTTTTTGTCGAAATGTGATTTTATAAATGGAAAAATAAGAGGGAGATACCGGGTCAAAAGAACGTTTAATGGTAGAGCTTTTGCCATTATTCTACAATTATTGGTGCAGACACAGACTGACCTCACTATCTTTGAACCTTGAGAGCAAGCTGTTTCCCTTTGAAAAAAACAGCAATCTCTCCCCAGAATCATGAGCACTGCTAGGCATGAACATCTACTTTCTAGCTAGCTATCCTACTAACCTTAAAGTAGAGAAACCAAATATACATATAAAAAAGAAAGATTAAAAAAACCCAGTCATCTCTCCACAACATGAAAGATTGTCTCCCGAATTCATGATCTCCCCTCTCACACTTTTCACTTTTTATAGAATATATGGTACTGTGATATTTTTTTTTAAAAAGTATTAAATAGTATCTTTTATTTATTCTTGAGATTAATATACTAAGATATTTTAATAAATCAATTTAAAATAAATAATTTTTTTTATTAAAACATAAAACAACATGATATGACATCAAAATAATAATCTTAAAACATGTTTTAAGCAGCAGAACATACACCCACTCCGCCAAACAAGCTACACCTACTTCAAACCAAAACCTTTTTCTCTGCCCTCTCTTAATTATTTGCTAAATTGTCATTGCTTGTCACAGGGTTTGATTATACTGTCAGGACCATGAAGAAAATGGTGTTTAACTTTTTACCGTTTTGTGTCTCAAATTCTTGCAATACGCATTCTTACTTATTATATTTCTTGAATCTTGACAATTAAATCTAATTTTATCCAGAAACTTGCGTTCATTGTGCATATTTTATTAGTATTTGTGCGTGGAAGTTTCCAAGTATATTAGAGTGACTCGCACTACAATTAATGACGACAGCCTTGCATCATATTTTATAGATTGAAATTCTTCGACACAGGTGGCTGGCATGCACTGCTTAGATTAACGTAAATAATGTTAGTGTTCGACACGTGAAAAAAGGAAGAGAAACTCTCAAGGAGAGAAAAAAAAGAAAGAAATAAAGCGAAAAGAAGTACCACAGGGGATGATGAGCATGCCCTGTATTTAATTTAATAGGGCATCATGAATCTGCGTAGCAATTTAGCAAGTCTGACCAGGGAGAAGAATATGTGAGCTTTATAGCATGGCGGGCACTCTCAACTTTTGTGATACTCTGCTTTAACTTGTAAAGATTATGATGATTAAATTAAATTGCTGATCGAAGTCTGTCTAATCCCATTAATAACACCCAAAAAGGAGAGAATCAACAAAAGATTAGTCTAAGCTAAAGCTATGCAATGCCATCCAATTGCTTACAAGGAGGAAAAAGCACCAACGAGATTGTCGTTTTGTTTATGCTAGGGTTATATATAGACGTAGGTATATCAGCAATCTTGCCTTTTCCCCGTTCTAATTTACGTTATATGAAAAGATGGCATAGCATGCTTAGATTCACAGGGGGTGGCTACACATGTTGAGGAAGAAGATGAAGCGTTTTGAAAGAAAAAAAGAAGGTATTTTTCATTTTTTGAAAAAAATTATAAGGGATATCTTGGATATATAAAATAAAAACTTGATCATGTGATGTTTTTTTTGCTTGTAATAATTTATGTTGTATAAAAAGATGGTATAGTTTGCTTGGATTTTTGAGAAAATGACCCGTATATCTCTCCATAAAAATATACAGTGAGAGAAGATTTGAGATTTAATTTAGGAATCACAAATAGAGGTTTCATATTTAGTTTTGATCAAAATGGTGTTAAAATTGTATTGTCGTTAAAAATCCTGTATATATTGTAATTTTCTAGAATCAAAATGAATGGTTAAGATCAGTATTTCAAAGGATCTATTCCTATATTTAGTACACATAAATTATTTATTTTTTGTTTAAATAAAATGCACCAGGTATTTTGATTTTTTTTAAATGGGACAGGATTTTTCGATGTCGTGATTCAGTTTATCAACATTTACATGCTGAAATGACAAGATGAATTTATTTGTAGGAATCATTTCTTCTTTTTTTCACCTCATGAAATTCACTGGTGCAAAAAGATATCCCTCATATCAAAGAAAAAACCATGTATAGAAAGAAAGAAATTCATGCTTTATATGCAAATTGTCATCTTCAAATATTGGGGGCATAAACCGGTTAATCAAAATATTTTCTTATTTAAAAATAAGTTAAAATAATATATATTCAAAATTATTTATCCAACCACCATCATATTAAAATAATAATAATAATAATAATAATAATTTTCTTTTTTAAAAAAAATAAAAAATTTAAGAAGTCGCAGCCAGCCTGATTCATATAATCCAGCTAGAAGAGTTCACCACCCTACAAACTGTAGTAGGAACAAAAAGTGTAGGAAATCTAAGGGAAACAGATAGTGTTTTCTTAAATTGGGATTGGGTGATCGGGTTAGAGAGAGAGAGAGAGAGAGAGAGAGAGAGAGGAATTACGGTCACACTCGACTGCAAAAAGAAGGTTGGCTCTTCTTGCGAGGTCAAAACCCTCCCACACAAAAGTCTCTCCCTACAACCAAACCCCACTACTTACCGACAAGCTGCTCCTCTCTTCACATGCAAGCAGACAATCCCATAATCTCAAACTAATTATTATTTATCCTTAATCATCATCCAGTGCCTATTAGTTTAAACATCTGCGTGTCATTCTGCCCTCAGAAAAAGAAAATCTTAAATTATGCATCAGAAGAACAGTACTCTAATTCCTTCCATCTTTAATTTTAAGCAAAGCCAGATTCAGGGTTACGAAAGTGGAAGCAAACAAAGAGAGAACATTAATAACACAAATGAACAAAAATGATTTTGATTTTATTTTATGAATATAATATTAATATGTCCATATAAAGTATGCTGTCAAATAGACTTATACATGAAAAGGAAGTGCATGCGCCCAAGGCATTAATAAACGAGATGACTCTCTCACCCTCACCCTCTTCTTCCAAGGCCACCCTCTCATGAAGAATATATATTTATATTGCGGAACTTTGGAATTGTCTACATAAACATTGGAACAATATTAATATGCGGCAGATGATTTGAGAGAGAGAGAGAGTTAACGTGGGCTGCCAACAATGTCCACGAAGACCCATTGATCTTGGGTTCTGCCCTTCTTAAAGAGAGTTTCTAGTGACGAGGAGGCTGCTGACCCTTGCAGAGGCGCTGGCTCAAACTTTCTCTTTTTAGCCTTGTTATTGGAGTTGGATTGAGTGCTCGATAGCTCAAGAATCAGACCATAACAGCCATTTACCTTAGCCTGTTAACAAACAAATGAAGCTGTTGATTCATTAATGTCTTGCGCAATAAAGAGAATATAATGTGGCTGCATTAAGGACTTAAATACGAGACAAATAATGATTAGTGACAAGATCATACAATACCTGGGTCATTTTGAGAACACCGAGAAGCTGGGTCTGGTAGTCAATGGGATTGAATGTCTCAACTTGGTCTATAACATGCATCATTGTAGCAGTGGCCAACACAGAAGGAAGATAACGGACAGATCTTGAATCTACATAAACCAAAAAAAAAACCATAAAAAACTCAACGTAAATCAGATGACGAGAAACTAAAACCAAAGAGGGATCGAATCTTTTCTTTACACTTAATTTGTTCTTATCGAAAACTCTAAATTACGGTCAAAATGGGATTTTGAAGACAGGTATGTGGTATGCTTACCAGAGACAACTGAGAGTAGGAGATGCTCACATCTTCTGAGAAACTCCCAATGAACATTGTTCTTTAATCCAAGCCTCCTAATGATATGATCGAGAAATGAAAGTGGAGTCACTGGGTGCATCTTCCATTTCAGTGTTGAAAGCACCAGTAGCTCCATTCTTTGAATGGTTTTGGCCTCGAATAAATATTTCGTGTCCTCCACCTAAAACAGAACAAAAAGAAAACCTCTAAATACCAATCTTCGAATTAGAAAGTGATAATATATATATAATTAAATGTTATTGATGAAGGGTTTTATAATGACGTACTTGGAGGTCTAACAGAAGATGAACAGGAGTCTCTTCAACTTTGGCAGCCAAAGAAAGACAAGTGACAGCCACAAGCTGGATCATCCATGGCTTACTATCTCTTTGAAAACAAGGGCTAGCAAGAAACCTATCTAGATAATTGATAGCCAGGATTGATGTGAGAACTGAAAACCCATAATGAGCAATAACCCTGAGCATCCACTCCACAGCTTCTTGACGAGCCCTGGAAAGAAAAGGATCGCTTTCCACATTGCTGACACCAACAGAAGCTTGTTGTTCTTTTTCTTTAGAGAAGAGCGAGAGAAGCTCCTCATCTTCCCAGAACAAATCTTGTTCAAGCAATGAAATTGAAAAAAGATCGCCAGAAGGGTTGTTCACGGAAGGACCCTCTTGCAAAACCTCTCCTTCTGAATCATCTTCCCATGTCCCCTCTTCACAGTAGAGTGCATCTAGCAAGAATGAAGTGTTTTGTTCTTGTTGCGTGTTTAGTTCATTTTGTTCTACTTCTTGCTGTTCAGGTATTGCCATCTTCTTCCAAGAAGATGAGGTTTTGACACACTATTCATTACACAAGGAAGAACTCATTGTCCCTCTTTCTCTCTTCTTCTCTTCTTTTCTGTGGATGGTGCAAGATAGTGAGAGTGGTAGCTAGCTAAGGAGCGAAGAGAGGATGAAAGAGAGTGAGTAAGAAAAGGAAGGGGAAGGATTGATTTTTAAAAGGGCAGGTTTCACGCCTCTCTCTCTCTCTCTCTCTCTCGATCGAAGTGGCAATATAAAGAAGTGTGTTTGGGTTGTGGTTGGATTTATTATTATTATTTGCTTTCGGTGTGTTTGGTTTGGCTGGCAGAAAATGAGAGTAGCGGCACGCACACCAAGCCGGACCCATGAAAACAACCTCTTATAGCAGCCTAATTTAACTCACTGTGCTCTATTCTGCTCTGGAATTTAGAAAGATGGGAAGGACACGCAGGGATTTTTGGCGTGGGAAGAAGAGTTTACCGCGGTGTAATTTTGGATTAAGATATGCTATAGCAGAAGACATAAACTGTATTTCTGCCAAGTTACCTATAACGCAGCGCACAAAAAGAAAAAAAAAAGAGAAAAAAAAAATCAAGAATTATTTTGATCGTTGTCGTAAAAATTTTCTTTTTGGAGTGAAGATCACGCAGGAGAGATTTTATTTATTTTGACTAAGTATTTGGGCATATATACTGGTTGACATTTGATTCCAAACCTAACCATAAATTATGATGCGTTTTAGTTTCATTATTATTATGGATAATGTTCTTACGAAATGATCTTTACAGAAAAAGTTAAGGCAATACTCCCTCCCGGTCACCATCACTTTTAAAAGGGGAATTTAGAAAATAAAATAAAACAAAAAAAAAGCAAAAAAAATCACGAGAAGTTTTGAACAAAAATCTTCTATTTTGCTAGTTGGATTGAAGAAGAAATTTTCCAAAAAGACAAAACCACATAGTCCACGCAAGAGAACATGCCAGGGCCCTTCCATCCACGCGAAGTCACATACTCTTTTCCACGCGATCCCAATCCAACCCATAAAGTCAACAATCTTACCAGTCAGTTGGTTCACCTTCTTTGACTGCGTGTGGCGATCAACATGCACAATATTCACAAAGCTGACTCTCGATCACTTCTAGTCACCATTTTTTTAAGAAAAAGAAAGAATAAAACACGGATCCAAAAAGAAAAGTCATTAAATCTTGATGGTGTCTTGTCGTCTGCGGTGCGGCCAGTAACAGCCTTGGAACGACCATAATAAGGAGGTCGTCGTCCTTCTTTCGCAACTGGCATGCACGCAATAGCTCACCCTCTCTCTTGGCCTCTTCCTCTTATTCACTCCTACAAGTTTTCATTTGTTTTGACTTCTTTTTGGTATCAATTATGATTTTTTTTCTCTTCTGCGACCGCGTACAGTAAAGACAGTAATGTTGCAGATGTACCATGAAAGATCTTGCGGGTGTCGTTGGAATCAAATTCTCACCCCGATGCAATGTAATCATGTAAATGTTGTTAGGAGTACTGTTACATCAAGGACAAGAGTTTATATTCTACTATTTTCTTGCTTCCAGTGATAATCTTGGAGAGAAAGACAAGGGGGGGAGAAAATCCTCACAGGTTGTAGAAATATTGAACTATGAATATGCAATGATCATAGTTGTTAAACTCATCCCCACGCTGCTTTCAGCTGACTCCATTGAATTTCCGTAAGCAGACAGGAGTTAACCAAACAGATGGATCATGTCTCCGTAGTGAAGGTCAACGTCATCGTTCTCATCTCCAATATTTTTCCATGCAGTGGGTGAATATTGCAGAGACTATCAACAGTTCAAACCAGTGGCATTGACCATTGTCTGCACTAAATCTTTAAGAATTGAAGAGCAGCATCATGTTTTGGAGTGCTTGTCAATCAGTTCACATCTCGATTTCCATTTCTCGGGAAGTAAATTTATCTTCTTAATTTACCTAACACATGTAAAATTATTAAACGACATGATGGACAAAAGGGATTATTGACCTAGCAGAAGCTAACAACGAGAAACTTCCAAAAGTTCTTCTTCTCGTATGCAGACACAAGTTAACTTCCAAAACAACCACCCTAATTACATGATGATAGAAATTAGTACTCTTCCCCAGACTGGTTTTGGATCTATTTTAACCATCTACATGCAAAAACATGGCTCAATTCCCACTTCAATTAGTAAATTCTCTTTTACCAGTGTCGTTTTGAGAAGAAGGGCTACTTTAATTAATTGCATGGTTGTGGTTGATTATTGACACAGGCAGCCCGTCTCGACGAGAATTGCTGCACTGTTACTAATGGCAAATCGAACTCCACTTTGCAATTATAGATTTCTAAGGATGATCACCGATTAGCTGTAACATCATCTTTATTAATAGTCAAAATTAACAAACTTTAATTAGCTCTACTTTTTGTTGTTTAAGATTTGGTCCTAAACAACACTTTCCCACTCACCAAATGATTTCTCCAGAATTCAAAAGGATTGGCAGTGCTTCCGGTCTCTCTTCAAAGAAACCTGCTGGCTCGAAAAATAGCCTCATATTTTGAGGTGGTCTCTCTTCCGGTCTCTCCTGTGTTTGGCTGTGTAATTTATAGTGTAATATACCATTATATTTGTAATAAATCATGATCACATTACAAACGCCATGTAAAAAATAGCTTTGTAATAAATCATTGCATGATTAAGAGCAATCATGCATGGACTTAATTGTCCAAAAAATATCATTAGGATTAAATTGCCTTTTTGAAAAATATTAAAATAAAATAAAAATCAAACAAGGTTCAATTAACAAATAAAACAATATAAGAACTAATTTTTTTTTTCTTTTCTAATGAGGACTTTGTTCCATGGCTGTCTTAATCATAATATAGCCGGGCCATTCATGGAGGACCCAGTCTAATAATAATCCACTATAGCGAGTAATCAACTCACAGTAGGAAGTAAAAAATCTCCGACGAAAATGAAATGTCTGATCGCTTAGTACTGAAAATCAACTACAGTGACATAAAAAGAAAAGGTTGCCATGCTTTTCAAGCACCTTCAACATTTTTTAGAAACTGTGGATGATTTTTTTTTATTTTTTTTTAGCAGGTTTCATTCACATTGGCACCTTTAAAATTCAAAAAACAAGCATGGAAGCACTCATGAGCTGAGACTTGAGAGGTCAATTTGCCATCCACTATAACCTAAACCTTTGAAACTCGCCAATCATACCTCACTTTGCCTTTAACCCCAAAGAATCATGTCTGCGTCCATCACAACTGCTTATAAAGTGATGCCGAGTTGAAGAACTTGGTGCCTTTGCCTCGTCCACAACTAACTAGCCTCACATGGTAACCACTAAAAGTGCTCTCAAATTATGGTAGATGAGCATATCAGATATATTTTGAATGTGACTCTGTATATTCCAGTGCAGACCCAATGATTTGCAAGTGTTCATCACTGATGATCTGGGAAGATCTCAGTTGATCAAGTTCATGTGTGATGATTATGATCAAATCCTGGAAGAGTACGTAGGATTCATACCAGGAATTCCAACCAGAAGACAGGTCAATGTGCATGAATCTGTGAGCCCAAGTGCTTCTAGGTAACCTATCTCGTCAAAGCAAAGAGAAAAATGATGAGTTCTAGCAATAAAGATTTAGAGAAAGCAGCTGCTCGTACTGTAATTCAAGAGTGAAAGCAACCACTCACCTAATTAATTAATGGTTTAATTAAAATTTTAAACCAGTGTATTCTGTAACAAGCAACTGATGGCTACGAAATCTGACCTTATTAACGCAGATCCTGCAGCAAAATAATAAGTCCATTTGTCAACATTTTGGGTTTCTCTTAAAAAAAAAAAAAAATAATCCTTGCAGGTAAACATGGATTACTGGTTACGTTTCCAGTATCAAAACAAGTGCTTGTGATATCAGGCTCATTGCAATCCAGAATGTGCAGGTTAAAATCTTATTTAGAAAGGTCCGATTGGATAATATATAATTGCCACGCTGCTTTTGGCATTGAGCTCAAGGTGTTTGCATATATATTTTTTTTACATATACATACATATATATATATATAATCAATTTATATTAAAAAGAGGAAAAGAGAAAGAAAGAATTGAGGGGCCTTACTCCCACTGTACAACCTGTTATTCTCACTACCATTTTCGTTGTGATTAATGTGTCCGTATTATATAATTCAATTTTTTTTAAAAAAAAAACCTTTTTATATTTCTTAGAAAATGAAAACAGCAAAAAAACCCATATTTTAATAATGTTTTTCTTATACTCCCTGGTTTATTTGTCCAATTTTTTTTATTTTGTTGTCCCATAATGTTTGTTTAGTCACATCATGTAGTTTTTTTTATATATTATACCCCTTATTAAAACTATATATATTATATTTCTTAATCTCTATGAAAAGTCAAAACAGACAGGCAAACTGACATTACCAGAAGACTGGAGCAACCTTATGTGATTTGTCACCTATTCTTAACTGTGTTTCTTAATATCCGTGAAGAGTTAGAAGGGGACAAACAGTTTAGGGCGAGAGTGCTTTCCAATTATATATATATAAACTTGTAAAATAGGAAGTGTCATCATGCTTTTTTATTCCTAACATAAACCTTTAATAGTAAGTAATTACATCATAAAACAATACCAAATCATTATTTTGATTTATAATACTAATCTTTGCTATTAACAAATTCAGGTTCGTCATAAAATCTGCAATATCTATCAAATCATACGCTACTTGAATTTTATTTAAAAAATAAAGTTATGAATATCTAAATATAATTAATTTATTATTTTTCTTGCATGTATTTATTTAAGAAAATAAAAGGTCATTTTAAAATTTATTACCTTGAGATTTAAATGAAATATGAGAATCAAATCAGATAAAGTTTTCTTTGCATCTACAATAAATAATGGAGGCAGGATAACATCATGGCAAGTAATTAAATTTTGTTTAACACTTGCTAGAACCGTATGCTCATTTATAGAGACATAACGAGCACGAGGAAATCTTGATCCAATGCTAATATATACCACAACTGGCATCCTCCCGTCTCACAGATGATCTATTCCTTCTCTGCTTTGGATGAGATATATTCATAGAAAATACTTCGAGTCAAGAAAAACATAAAACTCTTCGATGTGGAGAAAAAACTAGCTAGCATCGCTAAATTTTAGTGCTATTTACAGAGCAGTTCATTCTACATGTTGCTTCTTCGCTCTTGACATTCTGAAGCATCATTTTAGTATGGTGGTGGAGGATGGGTTCCAAAAAAAGGACCTAAAAAAAAAAGGTGAAATGATTGTTCTAACATCGTTACCAGGATGAATATCAGTATCTAAAGGAAAGAAATATGAAAATGCACCTTTCAGTTACCTGGAGGATAGTAGGGTGAAGTTTGAGGTGGAGGTGGATATGGTGGTGGAGGATAGCAGGGTGAAGTTTGAGGTGGAGGTGGATATGGTGGTGGAGGATAGTAGGGTGAAGTTTGAGGTGGAGGTGGAGGTGGTGGTGGACGATATGCTGAAGGTTCTGGGTATGGTGCAGGAGGATATGCAGTAGGCTGTGGTGGTGGATACGCTGATGGTGGATAAGATGAATCAGGTGGGCATGAGGGATATGGAGATGGAACTGGGTAGGCTGACGGTGGTTGAGCATGAGGCGTTCCATGCGCAGTTGGCGGTCCATTGTATAGTGAGACTCCAGGAACAGGGTGAGCACATGGCGGTGCTGAAGAAGCATAGCCTGTTGCTGCTTTCTGCAAAAAATAACACAGTTTATTTAGCTTCCACCAGTCAAAATATCTCCGTAAGAGGTAAGGGGTATTTTCAGTATATGTAATAGTAAGATAGCTTACACTGGCATTTGCATAGTGCATTATCAATCTTACTTCTCCAGCATACCTGTGATCGGAGGAAAAAACAAAAGGCACGCTTAGAAGAGATGTGCTGTAAGACTATCAATAAACTGGGAAAAACACATGTAACCAGTTAATAAATCACACATCATACTCAGGAACAAAAACAATATGTCTGGGTGTATACATTGTCAATGCCACGCCGCAGCATATATGGTTTATTTGATATCTAATACAGGAGCACCAGTGCACATTTATGCTGGTATGAAATTAACCTTGCTAATTTGGTAGAAGAATGGAGGGATCGTTAAAATTCCTTAAGGAAGAAACTATGCTATGAACCAATTCATCTCTGCTCCAATATAATCACTCTATAGAGAAGCAGAGAATTGTATTCTTTCAGCCTCAAAATGGAAAAACAATGTCCTCTCCCAATGAGGGAAGGCAAAATCCTTGTCCTATGTTTGTAACCGAGTGGCCATGCAGTGGCCACTGAGAAGAAGTTTGCCATATAAAAGTTGATAACTGAAGTATAAATTGCAGAAAGCACCAAAATGATCTGCAATTGATTTCTGATATGGCACAACATTACCACAAAATAAAAGCATAAAACAGCACGTCAATGAACAAAATTTCTCATTTATCTGTAAACATGCACCCTTGACCGACATCCAATTCAACGTCCAAAACTCTCGGGCCCCCATTGTTTAAGAATTCCATACTACAATATACCAAAGTGCTTTTAGCTCATTGGTATAGCAAACATAAAGTCTCGTGCTCAAGCCCCAACTTTACCAATCCATCGTTAATTCTATATACCATCAGAATCAAAACACATATTTTCAATGGTAGCTTATGGCTCCATTGTACTCAAATAGAAACCACCATTTCAGGATATTGATACTAAATGCAACTGAACAAGAAAAGCTAGACCAATTCTCCTTCGCCGATAAAAAAAAACACGCAAATTGAAGTTATAATTACCTTCCAGTTTTAGTTTGAAGTGGAGAAGTTGTATCGTCAAAACCCTGCGAAAGAACTTTGTGCAATTGAATCCTATACACAGTAACATCACAAAAAAAAAAAAAAAAAAAAACTAATCACAATTTAAAACCCAAAGCCAAAAGAGTCAGCTAAAAAAAACAGAATTAGATCAAAAGGTTAAAGACTAATTACTTTCCGTTGCCGATAAAATCATCAGAAGATAGGGTATTGCTGTTCCAAACACCAACACTTATCTCTCTTAACCCTTCAATTAGTGTAAACATAAACTTCTCTTGGAATGTAGGATTTTTGCCTCCATCTAAAAAGGAAGAAAACAGAATATCAGTTCTTAACAAAACTTGGAATTAAAGCCAAATTGTGATCTTAAAATCGACTAATACTCCTAGAAGATTCTGTACCTTTGCAGGTTCTTGTGCGACACTTTTGGCTACCATATTCAACACAAACGTAAGGATCTTGTCTTGATATCCATTCAGTGTCTTTCAGTTTAGTACACCCAGCAACTGCATCAAAGAAAAATCTCAAAACGACAATCAATTTCATAAGAAAACAAAAAAGAAAATAAAGGGTTTGTTTTATCACGTGAAATAAAACAGAGTTAAGCAAACAAAATAATAATAATAATAATACCAGTGACTTGAAGAAGCTGGCCTTGAATATCAGAAACTGACATTGTACAAGAAGGATACGGTTTATAGAGAGAAAAGAACAGAGGCTTATACTAATAATTATTGATTCGGTAATGGAAACCTAATAAATGTATAGAGTTTTCTTTATAATGTTTTTGTCGGATCACGAAAAGGAAAAAGGCAAGTCCTGAGGCTGGTAAATGAAGCGCTAATTTTATTTAATTTTTTATTTTTATTTTTTCTGGAAACGACAAAGCGTTATTTATTTGGTAAATGGGTGCTTTACGGGTCGTTAACTGGTTGCTGTGTTTAGTTTTGTTTTTTTCAGGCAACAGTTTACGCGCCTTCGTAAATAACACGCTCCTTGTAATTTGCCACGAATGTCAGTTTCTTCTTTTCTTTTCTTTTCTTTTCTTTTCCTTAAGTGAAAAGAAATTAAAAGAAAAGAAAAGGAAGCAATGACTTTTGTTAAAAAGAAAATAAAGCATTGATTTTTTTTTCTCATACAGGAAGATACATTTAATTAAAGATATTGTGCCACACACGACACGGATTGACTCTATTCTCTTAATTAGTCGCTGGCATCCCCGGTTGCAAGTGTGTTTAATTTTAAATTCTAATTTTCATTATATTACTTTTAGTTTTTTTTTAGATTTATACTCACACCCTTCACCGTTCCTTTTCCCCTTTTTTTACACTTCTAGAAAAAATTACTAGATCCATTTTTTTTTGTCTTTGACATGTTTTTTTAAATATTATTATAAATTTATATTTTATTTTTTAATTATTATATATATGATTCCAAAAAAATAATACTAGTAATAAATTATTCGATTGAAAATGGTTTTGTTTAAAAAATTGAAATTGATTTTGAATAAATTTTTATTATATCTATGATTTTTGTAGCTTTCTATCATGCATAATATGGACATATTATTTTGAGATTGTTTGTTAAATTGATTTAACAGTTATATATTTTTAAAATAATAATAATAATAATTCCAATTAAAAATATCGTGTTGGGTAAAATAAATAAAAGGATTGTTAATAGGAACAATTCCAAATTATTTTTTCAGATAAATAATTTTTTTTATCCTTAAAAAAACTTGAGTCCCTTGCACCATTAGCATGAACATGCAAACTAGTGCTCTTCTGCTGGTTGATGTCAAGAAGCTTATCAGCAAGAATCGAGGACACAATTTGATCTTTTACCAACCCTCCAGAGGTCTTTCTTCTTTGCTATTGGCTGCGTTACAGGGGCTGTCCTACCGCATCGCGGTCGTTTAATTTGGGCTTAGGCCCGTTAATTTTTATTCTTCAGGTAAAATTTCCACGAAATTGTTTTCGAGAACAGTGAGAAGACCCCGTCAACGAACAGCTTGTGTTCTTGAAATTTAAAGGAACCAAAAGCAGATGAGCTCACAACACTTTCCAGATAATTTGAATTTAATAATGTACAGAGCAGTACTTTTTTTTTCCAACGAAAATAATGAAACAATTCCACTAATTGATGCGCAGGATAATGCACGATTATTGTTGCCTACGGCATGCCTTTCGACTTACAAAAACAGTAAGCCAGAGAAAGAACTTGACAAAACATATGGATTGATCACCGACAGGTACACGTATGACTAGCAAACTGATTATGTACAGATCCTTGCAGGATGACGTCAACGCTCCTCCTTGCTCAATCACTTTCGTAGTCTTCGTCGTCATCTCCAAAGGTAAAGACAGATGCATCAGCAGCCATTGCCTTGAATTCACTATGGGAGTTGGTCGTCTCGAGGCTCGAGACAGTTCCGCCAGCTTCTTCACTTTTTGGCTGACTAGTGGCGGCGTGTGATTGTTGGGAGCCCTTGTTTCCCAGAGATAACTGTTCAGTTGCCTGGGTTAAACTTGCAACTTCACCTGATTTACTATCAGTTCCAGGACTAGGAGCAGGTGGTGTGGCAGCACTTTGTGCCGCCCCTGCAGAGGATGCTTCAGCCTGCTTTTGTTTGGAAGATTCTGATTCATCTGCCTCGCCATCTGAGAACACATCATCTTTATCATTACTTCCTGGATCTTTAATTTGGTTTGGTGCAGCTGCAGCTGCATCAGCTGATGCAGGAGCAGTACTTGAACCCTCTTCCGACTTCTTCACATCAGTTTCGGCATTTGACCCGGTTGAAAAAGAGCCGTCATAATCTACCAGCACAACCTCAACCTGAAATCCTGGGGAAGGCAGTTTCCTCTGCACAAAATATGGGCAGATTATTATGCAGATAGAGAAGGCTAAAATTGATATTGCCAAAGGCACGGTCATTCTCACTCTAGTTAATAAATAAAAAATATAGCTATTCAGGATTAGTTAATTATTACTGCTCAATGGGTAGGTAATCATTCAAAAAAAAAGTCCTTTACCTTATCGAACCCATCAATATCACTGGTGTTCAAAATTTTTCTATTCTCCGTAAATGTCGTGTTCATCCAACTGAAATTGCAAAGGAGCATTAGTAAGGCACTTCATTCTATTCTTAAAATCTAAGAAGGAATCCAATCATGAGGGAGGAGACTAGAGAACGGACAAGTAAAAATCCCCTTGACGGTCATGAAAATGAACCTTGAAGTCTCCGGCCACCTCCGTCAGACCAGGCTCTCCTGGCAAAGTAAAGACCATAACTCCTTTCTTGGGAGCACTAAACCAATAATCTTCTGGCTGCACAATGAAAGAAACATTTGTGAAAACTCAAATGGGTAAAAGAATTCAGCAGAGTTCAATTTAGAATTAAAAAAATCTTGGGAAGGACACCAGAGGTCCAGAAGAAAACTTTTAACAGAGTATCGGCATGATACCAATTGCTGCCTTGCACGCAATGAGACATACCGGCATATCCTTGGTTCTGGGATGCTTTTTCGAGGAGAAGAGAACACCTGTGAATGACAAAAGCATTAGAGAAAATCATTTTTTTTTAATTTTCAATCTCAATGTGGTCTTGGCACTCCTCTTGTACCCATACGCATACACCTAGATGCTTGAGTGGCAGGCACACAAATATATGTATTCATTGGGTGAGGGTTGGGTCAGATTCATCAATGATCATTATTAAGAAAGAAACGAATAGAGAAACAAATAGAGCTTGTTACAAGCCTATGCAATGTAATCATACATATTAAACATTATAAATATAGGTTACAGGGTTCACAAAAAAGAAAACCAGATCTGAGAACAAGATCAGATCGATCGATAAGAGCTATATATACACAGATAAAACCATCAAATACAGCAGACCCAGAAAATGACCTATAATAAAATAGGAAGGGAGAAAAAGAGGAATGAAACAAGCAGGAATTGACCTTCTCACGGTCAAATGGGCTGCCAAGCTAATAAAAAAGGCAAAGGAAGCATAACACAACGCACCGTTATGATCAGAGATGGTAATAGATGGCCTGATCCAATATGGGCACCTGTGAAGCCGAAATCCCCTGAGCATGCACCTGCATAAATGGTGATGTCAATAGCTACAAAACACAGATGCTTGAAAGAAACATTGAGCCAGAAGTATACCTACGCCCTGGCTGGTTTTCTCCATTGAAGTATGTTAAGATACGCTCAAAATATTTTACATATCTCTTCACAAAAAGAAAACAAAAAACTTCAGAGAAGTTATATAGAACCTCAGCTAATAGAGGAAGTATCCTCAATGTTCATAAATTTTTGATAAACATGCCATAATTAACTCACAATTTGGCTGGGCAGAACAAGCCCTTTTGCATCAAAACATCTCTTTTGGTTGTAGTAGTCAATAGACTCCTCTGCAGTAGGGAAGAACTGCAGAAAGATGAAAATTAGTCTAAGGTGAAAAACCTCAGGAGTGTAAACATTAGTGTGTCACTCAATGTTCCTTCCAACTCATCTACATTTAGGAACATTTAATATTTCTGACCTTCAAGTACAGAAGAAGGCTAGAAATCATCAGCCCTGTCCTTGCCATTCCAGCCTTACAGTGCACAACCACAACATTCTCAATATCCTCCTTTAACCACAAATAAGCACTTTGACAAAATGATATTATTAGCTGTGTTGGGGGGCAATTGTGGTCATCAAATGGAAAACAAGCCACCTGATGCAAGAGTTTGACATAGCAGATATGAGAATCAACCAAATGGTGTTCATCCACACAGTCCATACCAGGGACAGCCTCAGCTAGATTGAGATTAAATATGAAACGACAACATAGATAACATTATGTTCACCTTTCCTTCAAACAATGATGCATCATACAGCCTTTCAGAACAAAGATTGTACACTTTATACTTGTCCTGCTCATAGAAAGTAACCAAAGGTAAGACAGAATCTTCCAATACCAGGAATAAAACAAAGATTAAAACCCAACTGCTTCACAAATGGAGAGCTAACTTCAGAACCAAGAAGTCTCTTTTCTATTTAATGTATTGAGCGGAGACATCCCCCCCCCCCAAAAAAAAAAAAAAAAAAACTGTTAGCAACATTTTGTACAAAGATATAACTTATAACTACTCATTAGCTGGAGCCAAATTTGAGATAAAAAAGGAGACAAGAAATTAAGATCACACTAGGCAGAATTCAGCATTCTTATCAAGAGGATAAATATCAATGAACGCAACCGTAGCTGATACTCAGAAGGCATGTTGCATGCATAGAGTGCAAACATCATGCACAGAGCTCTCCTCCATCCAAATCGCACATGCATGAATTTAGTTGATGTGTATGATTCAATGTCATGTTCCAAATTGAGCAGAAAGTGCAGTACACTGTATCCACCAAGACAAGAGCCACTCCCTTTGAAGCAGCAAATACAGACTAAATGCAACTATACACTTGAGATTGACCAGTAATCTAACAGCAATGAACAAGCTAAATATCAAATGGACCCACCATGTTACAATTATTGATACAGAAAAAAAGGAATAGAAGTCATGTGGAAGTACAAAAAATAAATACAGAAAGTCGATAACAGCAAATATCACTGCATGTGTTGCTACCTTGTGATGGGTCTCAAAAAACTTGATCACTTCTTCCATATGGTTTCGATAGAACCCCTGCATTAGATAGCTAGATGCATTAACATTGAAGCATTTAGTTAAGACAACATGGCAACTTTATGGTGCAGATTGATCTGCTTACCTCCACATAACCAAAAAACCCAGAGCTCATATCACCAGCAGGAAATCCCATGGCAATTATATTCTCAGTGATATATGTCATATCCAAATCAAAACCTCCTTCCTGAAGAGAAAGATACAGCCAAGGTTACATGATTAGATGTGCAGTTGGAGGTAAAAAAAAATCCTAAATTGAAGATAAACAATTTAAAATAAACATAAATTATCCTCATGACTTTACCGCAATCATAAATTATCCAAGTATGCTTGGATCATGTACGAGAAACTACTATCTTCATTACAAAAAAAATGCAATCAGAGACTTCCTCAAAAAAAGATGTGCTTGCAAATAATAAATAAAGTTAGCCAGCAGAAAAATAAAAAACATGCACAATTTATTTCATTCCAGAACATCATATCTCTTCACGGTGGAATCGTTTAAAAAAGAACTGCCATGAAGAAATCATGGAAGCAATACCAACCAACATACAGGAAGAACATGAATGAAACCAAAAGGAAAGCAATATATGATCCGGTTATACAAAACTAAAACAATATTACATAAGCCATCATCCTACCTGATATCTTCGCTTGTTTTGAGAGACAGCATGCCGAGCTTTGACCTGTACTGCCTTCACTGCATTCTTAGAAGTATCAACTAACCCCTTAGTAATTGTTCCAAATATACCAGGTTGTGAAGTTGATGAAGCTCCTTCAGGACTATCATCTGCTGCAGGAGATTTAGGAGACAAGCGCAGTCCAAGTCCACTAGTAAAACGTGCAAAGGTTGATCCAGCTTTTCCAGTAGGTGAATCATCTGGCGAGGAAATCAATGGCTGGGGGATTTTCAAACTTTTGGCCCATGATGTTATGCCAGCGGCAGATAGTTTTGATGTTGCATCACTTGCAGAGTTCTTGGGCACAGGATCTGCAGCAGCGGCAGCAGCATGAGGAGGTGGTTGCGTATCGGGAGCATTAACAGTTGGCAGTGATGAATCAGCAGTTTCTGAATCCATTCTTGTTCCCAAATGTCTTGATAATTATCGAACGGCAACACTCAAGAAATCAGCATAGGCAGTTGCTATAGTGAGCTACTGCAGGTAAAAAAATAACATACGAACATTATAAGCAATTACTCCCCTTACCAAAAACAACCATCATAAATAAATACCATGAAAATAATTCCCCAGTAAAATAGCACCAAAGTCCAAATAACTCCGTCTCAACAAAGCATTCCCCTTAATTTTTCCAATCACATACAATAAAAATCATAAATAAAATAACAGTTGTTCCACTAAAGAAACGTTAATCCCCGCGCAGATACGCTCATCGCAGCAACTCAATACTCAAAGCCCTAAAACAACATTTTCCGGTGGAGGTTCGGAATGTCTACCGCTATCTGACAAGCAAGCATACATCACAAAAATCTAAAATATGAGAGAGCAATGCATCATCGGTATCAGAAACTAGAAATCATTAATATCTGAGGGCTTTAGCTGCTTCCACTCCAATTTAGAGTAAAGAGAGTCATTTGTATCAGATTCAGGCTGACAATACACCGAACCACTCGATACTCGAAAATTAATTATAGAACAAAAATTAATTAATCCACGCAAAAGTGGATTGCAAAAAAATAGATTCCAAAGAGAATCGCAGTACTCACACAGTAAAAAAGAGGTGAATTGAATTGAAAATAACAATAGAGGAATTGAGTTCAGCGATTTGAGATCCAAGCAGTTCCTGTTACCTGATTGAGATTCGATCAGTGATAACTAGATTAGGGGGTGGGGGTGGGGGTGGGGGTGGATTTATAGAGATTGAGAATTTGAGATAATTAGTTCATGAAGGGAAGGAAGTAGTTTGTTGCTGACGTTACTTCACGTGATCGGTTTGGTCAACGGATTAGCAAAAATAGTAAGCGTGACGGTGATTGCTGATTACATTTCATCGTGATCCAACGGTAGAAATGGATGGTACAAGGGAAAAAGGTACCGTTCGAAATAATAGTGATAAAAATGTTTATTATTATTATTATTATTCTATCATTAGTGATAAGAATGTTTAGGATCGTGAATAAATTAAGAATGAATCCTATTACAGCCCAAAATTAAAATGGAAAAAGGGGTGTTTATCTTAAGAGAATAATTTTGCAACTTGCATAAATAGATTTCTTATTCATTATATAAAAAATCATTGTATAGCTTATATTTAAAGTCATAAGTGATAGGTAAATAAATATAAAAAACTAGGTGAATCAGATAAGGTCCTTCTTGTTTTATAAGGTAGAAATTCTGAAAAACTTCTGGATGGTTTTCATTTTTTCTGATAATAAGGAAAATAGAAAACATATTTCTAATAAAAAAGGTCTCCATTCTTCATTAGTCTATGCATTTTTTAAAAAATTATGCAACAAATTATTATTCATTTTATTTTAGCATGCATTGTGTATGATTTTTCTCTTAATTCACACGGAATATACCTCGTCCATGTAAAATAAAAATTCTTAAGAATCAATCGTAATCCATCGCCAGGTCCCTCGACTATTTAATGGTCGGTCACCAAAATCTTGTAATAGCTCAATGGCAAGAACACTTAAAAAGAAACAAATTGGCTACAGTTGGAGCGGATACAAATAAATAAATACATGGGATTTTATTAAGAGAAACACAGACAAGAGATAAATAATAAAAAAAAGGTTTTTCATAAAGTAAATGCAATGATTTATTGGCTGATATATTAAATAAACTCAACAGGCCCACCATCACTATCATGCGAAGCAGACAAAAGGAGGTAAAGGTCCCGTCGAGCACCTAGGATCTTATCTAATAATTGAAATGGGAAATGGGAACTGGTATTCTAAACAATGCAATCACACAATTATTCATCATAAACGACAAACAGAATTCAAGGGAATAATCGGTAGTTGATGGTGATATTTACAAATGGAGACGATCCAGTCTTTAGTTCTTAGCCTGCTTCAGCCGCAGGCATTTAAATTATCTACAAATGATGAGAAACTAGATGGCAAGTTTCTTCGAGGAATAAAGAGGGCCAAACGTGCACTTTTGAGCTCGGGCAAAGGAAGCATCTCCTCCCTGAAGACAGAAATCTCCACTCCTGCAGACCATTGACAGCATCGAAATATCTCAAACAAAACCAAGTCTCTTACCACCTCGCCTCTTACCACCAGGCTGGTGAGACCGAGTAATTCTAGCAGGCGCTCGAGTCAATGCCTTGACACCAAATGGATTGTTCTTGCCCTGTCGCATATCAGCAAACAAGGTTAAAATTTCAGACGCTGCCTCCACAAACTTGTTAAAATTGTACTCCAAAGAGCAGATGACAATACTTACCATTCTGCAGGTTCCAGCTTCAAGGTCGCAGACAGGATAATCGTGAGGACAGCAGCTGTTATGGTCATCGCAGCAGGTTGCGGACTCCAGAGGGCAGCAACCCCATCCGAAGCAATAGTCACCGTACTGGTATATGCAGCAGCATGTGCTTCCAGCAGGGCATGAGTAGTAATCATCGCACTCAGAGGAAGGTGGAGGAGGAGGGTTCACTGGAGATGGAGGAGAAGGACCGGGATTCGGGGGGTTCGCACCGTTCTTGGTGGGATACGAAGCTTCCATTGCTATTCCACACTTGCCGGTTTCCGTGCTGGCAACATTACGCTCCATCCTGATGTACCCGTTCTCTCCCCATGCAGGACCCCATGAGTTCCTCACGATCCAGTAATCAACACCATTTTCTGTACCATACCCAACAGCAAGCACGCCATGGTCTAGCTGTGTTCCACATGAACCAGTAAAAACACCCTGAACAAAGAAAGAAACCATGTAATCAATCAATTTGCACAAAGACTACTTAAGATTCATTTTGTGTGAGGTGGTCCCATTCAAAAATTCAAATGTCACTGTAGTAACTAGGCTATAAGGGTTAATGAGTTCAAGTTTTTCCGCCTAGTATGCATTAGAAACAAACTATCATACACACAATTCTGCTGGTTAAATGTCGAAGCATAAAATTAGGTAGTAAAATAGGGTGCTTACAGACTGGTAGAGTTGAAAATGCCTTCCACCAGCTTCGATGGCAACACTAACAGGTTGATATGCCACAGCCTTTCTCAATGACTTCTCGTCATTTTGGGGAACGTCTTCATATCCATCAATTGTAACTACTCTAGCATTTTTCTACAACAGACATAATGATCAAAATCCATTAAGAATATACAGATCTGACCAAAGAACAAACATTACTTTTCTAAAATAGAAAACTTGAGAGGGAAATCGATCCATCACATACCCTGTTGGGGTCACACATGCTATCAATAGCCTTGTAGGGGTAATCTTCTTCGGTATCAATACCGCCATTCTTCATAATAAATTCAAAGGCATAGTCCATGAGACCTCCATTACATCCCTCGTTATATGCTTTATCGCAATCCACCAACTCCTGTTCTGACAGAGATGTCAGGCTACCAGTTACAATCTGGTTTATTCCCTCCACGGCACCAACAGTTGAGAATGCCCAGCAACTCCCTTTAATATATATATAAAAAACAAACTTTACATTAAAAAAATAGCTAGAGCCACCATAATGCTTTCACAAACTTTGAAGCCACAAGAACAATACACCAAACAGTTTAACCTGTACAAGACATCAAAAATCCCTGATTAACGATATTTAGTTACCAAAGACCAGAATCGGATTGTGAAATTCTTGTCTGATCTTATTTTAAAACCTAAGAATAACATCCATAAAATCAAAGACTTTAAATCCCTTTTAATCTGACAAGAGAGAAAAAATACCCCACAAAACATCAATTCTAACCAAATCCCTTTTAATCTGACAAGAGAGAAAATATACCCCACAAAACATCTATTCTAAGAAATAACAAACAGGCACATAACAATATCAAATGATAACGGTAGTTATCACGGTCAAATAAAGAAAATCCCAACTAAGAACATCCTTAGAGAAAAACATGACCCTGGTCCCACGCTCGTTATCAAACCCCAAGCCCCCGAAATAAAACAAAAATAAGGTTAAAATCCAAGGAAAATCTGGGAGGGGATTGCTCGATTTGCGGTCCAGCAACTGATATGTATAAATCTTACAAAAAAAAAAACGAAAACATACCACACTGGCCTTGATCTTTAACAGGGGCAACAGCCCCTTTTTCTCTCCAATCAACACTCTCCGGCAAATCATCACCGTCCTTGAACAAATACCTCTCGCTCTTTGGTGCACGTGCACCCAACAATCTTCTCTTTTCATCCATCCTCGTACCCAAATAACCCGCCCGGAACTCCTCATTACTCAAATCTGCAAACTTGTTTAGCCCAAGTTTGTAACTTGGGTTCCCGGCCGAATTATGTTGGTCAACGAATTTAAGATTATCCTTGAAAATTTCAAATCTTTTTTCTTTTTCACCCAGAGCGTTATATGCTTTCCCGTGTTTGACTAGCCACATCTCGTAGAGTCTTAATGTCTCCGTCTCTGTTCTTTCTGGGACTTGGCCATGTTTTAAGTTGTAATCAATTATGGACATGTCTATGGCTAGACAAACAGAAAGGAGAGAAAACATAGCCAGGAAGGCAAACGATCGATAGAGGGAAGCCATTGTTTTGTGGGTTCTCGGCGTTTGTGTTTGTGTCTGTGTTTTGCGGTGAGTCTCCAGGGACGGGGGATTTATAGGGTGGGGAAGGGAAATGAAGGGATCGGAAAAGTGGTGTAGGTACAGGAGATGGGTTGAAGGAAGGTGCGTTGTAATAGGAGGGTATGTAATTATGTATCTTATCCCGCAAGTACGTGGGTCTTAGGTGGGTCCTTCTTATATTTGGAGAGTTTGTGGTGTCCACTACTCCTTTTATTTTTGTTTACTTTTTTATTTTTGTTTACTATAATTACGATTTTTCTGTAGACTGTCTTTATACCCTTATAATTCCTTGTGCATTTTGCTTTGGTTCTTATACTTTTAATTATCTCTTTTTTATTATTATTTAAAAAATTCCATTGACATCTGCCAGCTAAATTTGGTAGATTATTTTGACAGTTTTTTTCTGATGCAGCAAAGAAAAACCTGCAACATAAATTATATTCGCTTATTAATTATGTTTTGCAATCTCTCTATCACACACACATCTATACATATATATTCAAAAAAACATTATTTATAAATCTATTCAATGATGAGAGATTATTTCCTTATTTATTAAAAAAACACATTACACTATTAATAATGTTATTAGAATAAGTTTTTATTTTAAATTAATTATTTTTGATATTCTTAGATCATTTGGATGTGTTAATATAAAAAATAATTATTAAAAAATTAAAAAAATAATATATTTCTGAATTAAAAATAATTTAAAAAACAACTTCAACCATATTTCTAAACATACTCATCATCATTCATTGTTATGCGGCTTATGTTTTATTATTTGACCATTTATGCATCAATTTGTGTGAAAATTATAGGGACGAAACTGAATATTATTGAACTTATAGAGCAATAATGTTGTCCGAAGAAAAAACGTCAAGAGATTAAAATAAGAGTTTTGATATTTTATACATGTGGGGGCATGTGAGGGATGCTATGAAATAGGGATCCGTAACAAGTTAGACCAGGCCGCGTGTTTTGCACGGGTCTATTATATTCTGCTGGGGAAGAGTGTCGGGTTTTCCTGGTAAAGTGGGTTCATGTTATCGAGCTTGATTAGGAAAATAGATTTTCATTCACACATCGAAGCAGTGGAATTGAGCAAGAAAATATAAAAAGATGCAATAATTTATTGAAGAGATAGCTATCAAATTATATGCTTGTTATTGTGTTGTGGACTGTTTTTTTTTTAAATATTTTTTTTCCAAATTTGTTTTATTTTCTAACCGTATTTTATCAAGATTTTCAATTTAATATTCTTAAAATATACCGGTTACAATAACAAAATACTAAACATGTAGCAAATTCAATGTTTTTTAATGAGCAATTAAGGGGTGTTTGAGAGTATAACTAGTTTTTGCTTTATAAAATAATTTTTATTCAAAAATATATTAAAATTTTGTTATTTTTTATTTTTAATACAAGTACACCAAAATAACCTTAAAACACCAAAGATAATTAAATGAAAGCAAAAAAATAATAATTTCAAAAACACTTTTAAAATATAAAAAGAAAGATTATAAAGATAATTAGAAAATGACAACCATATCAGATGTTAGTTCTTTTTTCTACGCTTTCGATTTTCTAAACAGTAGATTTTTTTTTCTTTGTGCCAGTTAGCAATCTACATATCCTATTTGTTTTTATGTTTCATAAAAAATTGATTTTTTTTCCTAGCTTTCAATTGTTATTTTTTTTAATATTTTTATATTATTTTGATATGATCATATCAAAAATAATATTTAAAAACTAAAAAAATATTATTTTAATATATTTTAAAATACAAAATAATTTATATTATCATACTTAAAAGTATCCCCTGTACATTACTCCACCAGAGTCGCTGTTGACATATTATTATTTTTTCCACTTGTTACGTTAGCATAACATGATATTTAAAAATTTCAAGTATCATGATTTATCAATATGACATGTATAATTACTGGATTTATTCATTGAAATTGTAACAATTTAATGTTTTATAATTTATAAATAATATATTGCTTAGTTAATAATATCAAAATTCGTTCTCTAGCTAGCCAGGCATGCGTTATATCTTCAATAAGTATACTTGAGGGCATTCTTTGTAGAAATTTGAGCTGTTTGTACTGTAATAATATTTTTTTATTATTATTAAAAAAACATATATATTAAAATAGTATTTTTTATTTTTAAAATTTTATTTTTGATATTAACCCAGCAAAATAAAAGTAATTTATTTTTTAAAAATTATTTTAATAAGGTAATGTAAAATATTAATTTAAAAAAATTAAAATATTATTTGAGTATATTTTTAAATAAAAAATACTCGAGAACTAAAAATGGAATGGAATCCAAAACCCACAGCTGAGGTAACTTCAAACTTCTAGCCATCCATCCACCAGGTTGCAATGGGCTTCACCCAAACGACACCACTTTCCGCCGAATTATTGCCACGTGCCATCACCTCATGTGCCTCGCATTTCGAGCTTTTTTTATTAAAAAAAAGGCAAGTCAAAATTAAACAGCGGAGCAGAAACAGGGCGCACATGCTCTTCATTTCCCGACGAATCACAACCACCGCTTGAGCTGTTTGATAATTTGGCAATGATTTATTTTTAAAAAGTCTTTTTTAAAATATATATTTATAAGACAACCACCGCCTGAGCTTCGTTTTTTTCTTTAAACGCTACTAATAAGAAAATTCCAACGTCCGATGATTATCCAGCAATGGCCTAGAAGAAATTGCAATCTCCAATGATAACCGGACACGAGACACGAGACACGAGAGAAATTTTATTTAGATGGGTGAAAACTGGTTCGAAGAAGCTGAGGAATTGATGAAGCGAGCAAGGCACTCGGAGCGGGACTATTTGTTGTTTCCTGGTATCCTTTGTGAAACATTAACTATAAAATAAATGGTATCGTTGTTTTCCTGTTTAAGCCACTGTGTATTCTGAGTGAATGCACTGTGGACTGTGGCAGTGTGCTGCCGATTTTAACCTTGACAAATTCAGTCCTCCGTGTTTTGGGTTGGGGGGTTTTCATGGTTTTTCCTGCTTTCTTTGTTTCGTGCGTGTGTTTCGAATACCCAATACAAACCTGTTCTGGTCATTGTTGTGTTCTTGGTTCGTTTGTGAGTGTTCGTTTCCTTTCTTATCTGGTTTGGTTTGTTTTGTTGAGGAGTTCTGTTATGTCACTTCATAGCCATGCCCTGTCTTCTCTTTGTTTTCACGTCTTCGCTTTGGGCTTTGGGTGAGGGTTGGTGGAGTGGTGTCTGCGTCCTTCAGTTATGTTTCGTTTATAAGCTGGTTTCCTTTTTCATTTTTGGGTGTCCCACTGTTCTGCTCTTTACTAGTTTGTCTCATTCTTTTTTCCTTCCTATTTTGTTCATTTCAGTTTTCTTCTGTTTTTCATTGTCAGTTTTCGTTATTCAACCCATAAATTGCTTATTGTTTCAGCGTCTCGGTTGGCAGTTTGCGTTGCTGGTTGCTGCTTCTTATTTGTGGAGGTTATGTTTTTTTTTTATTCCGTTTTCTATTTTTGCTTCTAGCATTGTACTGGTTCTTTATTGTTTATCATGCTGTTTTGATTTCTTGCTTTTAATAACAAACCCAGCTGATACGAAGTTGCATTGGCCTTGGTGATTGGTTGTGTGTTTTTTCGAATGAAATAACTTCTTAGACCCGAAAAAACCCATTCACTTAAAATTACTTGCTTCGATATATTACTTCTATTTAAGCCCTCTGGATTTTTGAAAGCAAGATACCTGTAGATGAGCGTTGCAGAGCTCAGCCAGGTTGAGGTGTGGATGCCCGGCGCATAGAGTTGCAAAAATTAAGCATTTTTTTGGTGAAACACGACAGTTCACTTGGGTTATTTAGCATGATTTGACCTTCATTTTGTTTTGGGTTAGAACGACGGTGACAGAGGGAGGCCAAATGGCCAAAAGATGGGAGTCTGTGGGTGCTGCTGCTGTGGTGAGTTCATTTCGCAAGAGATGAGGGCTACTCACTGTATTGTTAGATGGATAATAGTCATGGGAGGGTGATCAGGAGAACCATTCTTTTTATTGCACTCTCGATTTGTTGCTGCAAAAGGCTTGAAGAACGGTTGGACATCATTCGGCATTTTCATGCCGTCCAGGATTACCAACAACACCTTTACAGTGTCAGCCTCTTCCCACTACAATGGCCTAGGCAAGACAGAGGTGTTCCCCCACTAGCTGTCATTCACTCATTTATTTGTACATATATCGATTTATGCAGCCTTTTCTTCGCATCATGAAGCAGAGATGAGGAGTGAGGGTGTTGGGTGAGAGGGGGGATGACAGGGGGGACCAGGCCGTGAGGAAGATAAAAACATGGAGGAAGTTCTTTTATGGTGCTACTGAAGTTAGTCGATTTAGCAACAGAGGAGGCTTATTGGCAGTGTTGTTCATTCGACGATAAGAAAAGGAGCGTGAACAGGGAAGCGAGTTTTTTCTCAGGCACTCTCGGTGGGTTGTTGCAGATGACTTGAAGGAGGAGATTTGTAGCAAGTTGCAGTGCATTTGCACATTCAATTGAAAGTGATTTAAAGGAGGACTACAACAGCAAATTGAACCTCTAATATCTCATTGCCAGCCTTCTCGATCTTCAACCAGTGGGCAATCGTTTTAATGCCACCAATTGTCACGAACCGTTGTATTTCCAGGCTGATTCACTTCAGACTCTTCCACGCTGTTGATTGCTGAATCAAAGAACTTCAGACAGTTTCACATGGGGCAACGAAATAGATGACCCTCACTTCAAGCGGAACGGTCCTGGGAGAGACATGGTGCAGGTTCTGGGAGAGACATGATGAAATTTGGTAATATGATATTTATATTATGCGCTGTTATGATTTTTCTGATGTCGGTTTGATTGGTGGTGCTAGAAATATTATTTTTAGTTATTCCAGATATAAATAAAATATTTAGTTAATTAAACAATTTTTGTTTTTTTATTCTGGGTTTTATATTTCATTAAATTATCTCTTCCAGCAAGTTATTTGATTAATTGAATACTTTTTTTTCACTCTTTAACATATATACATAAAAAACTGTGTTTGTACATGTGCGGCGGTGGAATTTATAGTAGATTTTATGTGTTTTTAGGAGAAAGGAGCATAATTTCAGGCAGGTTTGTTAATTCAATGGTTTTTTTGTTGGGATTTTTTTTAATCGGTTCAATCCTGAGATTTGAATTTAAGTTGATAGTCATTTTAAAATTAATACTGCTTCATTTTTTCCTTTACTTATTTTTTTTGGTTTTCTATTATTTTTATTTGTTCTTTGGATTAAATGATTTTTATGATTTTGTTATTTACACAATAATAATGATAATTTTAGTGATTGGTTATTTATAACTTTTTTTATAAATATTTTGTTTTTTTTAATAATTTTTCAAGGCAATGAAATTATTTTAATTATTTTGACAGTAATGTGGATAATAATTTTAATTGTTGTAGTAATGATAATGACAATAACATAAGGATATATTTTCAATTTATGTTTTCGTCTTTTTGTGAATATAAAATTACTACTTATTTTATACTGATTATTTCATTGAAACCTACTATTCATTTAAAATTTATATATTTTATAGAAAATTTGCACTTTAAAAAAATTATTTACAAATTTATTATTTTATCTAAATTTATGTTATGATAAAAAAATCATACATAATAAATATTTTTTTATATTGAAAAAAATATGCTTCTGCCCGCGGCGGAGCGCGGGTGCCATGGCTAGTTAAATATATAAAATGATTGTTTCATGAAAAATAATTTATTTTATTTACAAATTTAGCAGTTTCTCTAGAGACTAATGTCTAGCCTACTTAGCACTGTTGTCAACTGGGCTGGCTGTCTGAAGACCCAGTGCCCTCCCTACTGGCCCGGCCCAGTCTCTCATGATCATTGTCTGGTTGATTGCTTCATCTACAGTCTCTCCCACCCTTTTATCATTCCTGTATTCCTACGCCGTTCTTCTTTGTTTGTTAAATAAAAGAAGCTGGGTTTTAATTGCTGAGCCGGTAATTCTCATACATTCATAAAACACTGTTTATACACCGTGTATTTTTTTATCAATTTATTTTGGTTATGGAGGCTTTATTTTGTATAATTTAATCCTCATAAAAGACTAAATGCATTTAAATTCTTATTTAATAGTGAAATTAAAAGAAAATAAATTGAAATGCAAAATACGTCAAAAAAGATTGTGTGTCAAAGATTGCATAAAAAATATACTCAGGTCCTCGATCTTTAAAAATAAAATAGCGTCTGTAGTTTAGCCTCTATTAAGTTTTAAGAAAATCAGTTTTAATACACGAATTTATCTGTGTTATTTTTCAATTTCTGTTATGAGAGAGAAGTAGTTGGATTTTAGTAAAGAGATAGAAAGTTATTTATTTTATTTTCGGCCACCAAAATAAATTATATTAGTGTTAATGAATTCCATGAGATGAAAGGGGTTACATAATGGTTGTTTGGAATATCAATATTGCATGAAAAAACATATCTAAGTTGAAAAGGTCAAAACTAAGCAGGTTTGACTTCAAGTTTTCTGATTATTTTTTAGATATTTGAAGTTGATAGAATAATTTGAAGGTTTCTCTGGGTTGAAAAAACTTGAAAATTGAGTTGTTTTTACTAAAGACTAGTTGCTTGATTTTCCAACTACCACCTCTATGGTAGCTGGAATTGAGGCTTGCCGACGGCATGTCATCTTCTTCTTCTTTTTTGTATAAAAATAGAGATAGTTGACAGGTTGTTCATCCTTAAAAAAATTAAAAAATTAAAATAAAAACAAGTACATGCTTGCTAGCACTTTCAGGGTATTCATTGTAATGACGCAAGCAGCGTATTGGTTAATAGAAATTATGAGTTTAAACTTCATTTCAATTTTTTTTTTTCTTACTAGTATCTTTTTATAAATGTTTTAAAAAAATAATATTTAAATTTTTGTTTCAATTAACACCTCTCACCTAAGATTTTTTTTCTTGCTTATTTAAACCATTTTTATTAGAAATTATTTTTTTTTTCATTGTGGTCTGCGTATTTAGTTTTTAAAAAACATTTTTGATTCATCTATATTTATTTTTTTGTATACAAGAAATTATATGTGCGAATTCGGTTGCTGTGATTTACTATCAACTGGGTTCAGGGCCATAACCTTTTAAGTGATTTCATGAGTGATGTTAGCATATGTGAATTCTATCCAGGGTTACCGTTTTGAACAGAAAACAAGCCACCACATTTCAACTCAAGTTATTTGTTTAGATTTCGTATCCATTGGAGTCATCAATAGAAGCGACAGCTCATTGTAACCACAGACATGTACGACTGTTGCATGGATGTAGAACTCATCTTTCTTTTATTTTGTTGAAAAACTAAATATTTGACAAGAAACATTTAGCATTCTACGGTATACTTTCTCCCCCCCCTGACAGTTTTAGTTTTCAGAATCGTATAGCAGAGCAGTCTTGTTAATTTGCTGCAAATTCTTGCTTGCTTGTCTGAAGGGCCCTTAATTCTTCAAGCAATGCAGTTAAATCAGAGTACGATGATCCTCCTTCTTCCGTAGCCCTCCTCGCCATCTCTTTCAGAACCTTTGCCCTGTTTCTCATTTCCTCAGCTTCTTCACCAACCATCAGCTGAATAATTGCCTTCTCTATGTCCTCCTTCCTCACTATAAGTTTCTGGTCACATCTTGACCATTCCAGGGCACCAACTCCAATTCCTATCTTGAGAACATCGGTAATCAGCGCTTCATTGCAAAATTGTTCCGCGGCGAGTGGCCATGTGACCATTGGGACCCCTGCAGTCACTCCCTCCAATGTCGAGTTCCAGCCACAGTGGGTCATGAACCCTCCAACAGCTTCATGGTCAAGGATCAGCACCTGGGGTGCCCACCCCGATATGATTAAGCCCTTCCCTTCCATCCTTTTCTCAAATCCTTCAGGCAACCACTCCTCCTTTTCTGCAAGCTTCGTTTGCTTTCTCTCTCTCACAACCCAGATGAAATTCTGCCCAGAAGCTTCCAGGGCCATGGCAAGCTCAAGTAACTGGGCAGCGGGATGGTTGAAGAAGCTTCCAAAACATATATACAGAACCGAGTTGGGGCTCTTCGTGGCCAGCCATCTCATACATTCATGTTCATCAATGGAGGACAGGTTGCCTCTTTCTGCCTTGTCTTTCATGTCCCTGTTGCAAAGGGACAGCGGCCCAACGTGCCATGTTTTCCTTTTTATTTCCATCCTGTAGTGCTCTGAATAAGCCGGTTCCAGCTCAACGAAACTGTTCGTGAGGACTCCGTAGCTTCTCACAATTGATTCTGAGATTTTATCCATCAGCTTTGTATATTCATTCTCAGTTCCCTCTCTAATGAAAGTTGGCAGCTGTGATCTTGTCAGCTTAATCTGATCTGGTAAACCAGGCACCACGAATGGTTCGAAATCCGAATCTACTCCTTTGTGAGGTTCATAGCGCTTTATGGAATCGAAGACACACACAGAAAAAAACCCAGTTCCATTGAAAAACAGCCTTGGAATCCCGAGCTTGTTTGCAGCTTCTGTAGCCCATGGAAACACCATGTCTGCCACAAGACAACTGGGATGCCATTCTTCGAGGAGCTTTTCAAGTGGTTGCTGAAACATGCCCATGGCCATTAAGAAAGTCGGAAACATGTCAGGCGAGGTGAGTGAACTTAGGTTCTCACATCCTTCTGGCAGCCCAGCTTCTGCGGAAGGGAATTTTATAGTGTGAATACTGATATCAAGACCCAGTTGTCTATCTCTGTCAATAGTTTTAGAGAAGAGGGGTGCGTTAAGAGGAGTGGAAACAATGGTTGCTTTCACTCCACGCCTGGCAAATAATCTTGCCATGTCTACTATCGGGATCATGTGGCCATGAGCCATATATGGGAAAAATAGTATATGAAGCTGATATGGAATCGAATCCATGCCGTCTGGTAAGACAGATTTTCGGCTGATGATCAGTGGTCTGCTGATGGCTGGGAAACCGGGAGATGCACAGATAAACAGAACAATAATTTGTCTGTTGGTTAATAGGTTTTGGGTTTATTTTTCCTGGGAAAATTCTCGTTCTTGCTCTAGTCTGTGATTCGAGATTGTACCTTATGAAATAAATAGAGAAAAATGCCAAACTTAAAATATTATTTTAATCTCTTACGTGACTTATTGAACAGAAGGAAAAGTCATTGAAAAAATTATTCAACTCACTGATTTTTTTAATCTCTTAAGACTTATTGTACAGAAGGAAAGGTCATCGAATTTATTTTTAAAAATTATTTTAATAAGGTAATATAAAATATTAATTTTTAAAAATTAAAAATTAAAAATATTATTTTAGTATATTTTTAAATAAAAAATACTCGAGCACTAAAAATGGAATGGAATCCAAAAACCCCAGCTGAGGTAAACTTCAAACTTCTAGCCATCCACCAGGTTGCAATTGGCTTCACCCAAACGACACCACTTTCCACCGAATTCAATCCAAGTGCCATCACCTCATGTGCCTCGCCTTTCGACCTTTTTTTATTAAAATAAAAGCAAGTCAAAATTAAACAGCGGAGCAGAAACAGGGCGCCCATGCTCTTCATTTCCCGACGAATCACAACCACCGCTTGAGCTATTTGATAATTTGGCAATGGTTTGTTTTTAAAATGTCTTTCTTAAAATATATATTAAAATAAACCGTGTTTTATTTTATATTGTGAAATAAAATATTGTGGATTCCATTAGTTTTTTTTGGGCCGGTTCGGTCTTCAAGTTAGTTTGGTCGGTATATCAATTTATAAATTTTTTATATTTATTTGCAAAGTAAAATAAAAAATTTATCCCTCAAAAAAGACAAAAACTAGTTGTAACCGGGAGGTACCACGGTAATTGCACAGTAAAATAATTATTTTGTCCCTCGAAAAAGACAAAAAATAGTTCTGGCCAGGGGGGCACTGGAATTTTATATTTTTTTTTGAAAATGGCTAAATACTAATAAGCCCCCCAATAATTGGTTGTAGGGATGTCGCGGTAATTTATCAATTTTTATTTTTATTTCTGCTGAATATTGTGCGTGTGTGTGACACGCGCGACCGACAATATTTGGCTTCATGCCCTCTTTGGGTAGCCCATGTGGTGTCTTCTAGTGTCAAAAAAATTTCATCCAACGTTTCACCCGATTCTCCGCCGTGTACTCTTCCTCATGAGGTGGCACGTCTCAGCCCACGGTGTCCTGATTCGCGATGGTGGTCGGTTAAAGTTTGTTTGGCCTTTCTCTCTCCCCTGCATGTTAAAGTATATGGCAGACCCCCGGTTTTATGATGTTTTTGTTTTAGTCCCTAATCTTTTAATTGTTGTTTATGGTCTTTATTTCTGTTCAGTAAGTTTTGATTTGTTTCAATTGGATTCTTCGCTTGAAATTTATTATATATTTAGGTTTCAATTCGGTCCTTATTCTTTTCATTTTTGGATTAGTTTTAAATCCCTTAATTTATTTAGTACTAAAGTTTTGAGTTTTTCAATTTTGTCCTTTAATTAAAATTGATAATATATTTGATTTTCATTTCAACCCCTATACTTTAAATTTTTTATTTTAATTTCTTTATTTTTTTAATATTTCTAAAATAGTCCCTATTTTTTTTCATGTCTATATATGTGTGGTCTTAGCTTTGGTTTTTAATTTTTATTATTTTATTTATTTATTGAGGTGGTATTTTTTTTCAAAAATTTAGTTCTTACAATTTAGTTTGTGTTTTTTATCATTTAAAAATTGATATTTCTATTTTTTTCCCGTGTTCTTTCTCTTGGTTTGTTTATTAGTTTTTTTTCAAGTCAAATGATTTTTTTCTAGCTAATAATTTTATTTTTGTTTAATCATTTATTTATTTTTTGTTTGTTCTTTTTGTTAAAGTTCTTAGGCTTTTTTTTAGTCTTTGATTTAATTTAATTTTAATCATTATTTACGGAATAATAATAATAATAATAATAATAATTTAAGTTTTTTTTTTACTTACTCTTTTGTGATTTTTTTGAGTTTTTTTTCTCAGTGTAATTTAATAATTTTTATTGTTTTAACAGTGATAGTAGTGATAATTTTAGATATTAAGACTTTGATGCTACTGTTGTTATAATAGGGTGTGTTGTTCTGTTTTATTATATCAAATATATATATATATATATATATATATATATATATATATATATTTGAACTAGGAAATCCTATTAGTTGCTCTAATCTCAATAGCTATAAAAATTATTTGTTCAGCCCGCAACGTAGTACGAGCAATTTAACTAGTAAAACACTATTTATATACCGTTTATTTTTTTTATCAATTTATTTTGGTTATTGAAGCTTATTTTGTATAATTTAATCCTCATAAAAGACTAACTGCGTTTAAATTCTTAAGTAATAGTGAAATTAAAAGAAAATAAATTGAAATGCAAACTACGTCAAAAAAGATGGCGTGTCACATATTGCATGAAAAATATACTGAGGTCCTCATCTTTAAAAATAAAACACTGTATGCATTTTAGTCTCTCTTGAGTTTTAAGAAAATCAGTTTTTAATACACGAATTTATCTGTATTATTTTTCAATTTCTATCATGAGAGGGAAGTAATTGGATTTTAATGATGAGATAAAAAGTAATTTATGGGAAGAAAAGGGTTTTATAGTGGTTGCTTGGAATATCTAAGCTGAAAAGGTCAAAATTAATCATGTTTGATTTCAAGTTTTTTAAGCACTTTCAGGGTATTCATTTCAATTTTTTTTTTGAATACGAGGAGAAATCACTTTACCCCGAAAGCATATTTTATGAGCCTAAGAAGCAAAGAAAACCCCAACTATCCAAAACTCTTATAGGACAGGAGTGACTCGCATCACTAGGGCGCGACCCGACTCGAACTTTGCTCTTGCAAATGCAAGAAAAAGGCCGTTGCGGCCACGCTATCTCCTGGGACGTATTCATTTCAATGACGCAGGCAGGCATGGTGGTTAATAGGCTCCTGTTGAATTATTTTTTTTTTACTAGTATCTTTTTATATAGGTCTTAAAAAATTAAATTTGTGTTTCAATTAGCACCTCTCATCTAAGATTTTTTTTTCTTGCTTATTTAAACCTTTATTTATTAGAAATTATTATTTTTCATGGTGTTCTGCGTATTTACTTTCAATTGATTTCATGAGTAATGTAATGTTAGGATATGTGAATTCTAGTGTAGGTTGTCGTTTTGAACAGAAAACAAGGCACCGGATTTCAACTCAAGTTATTTGTTTAGATTTCGTATCCAATGGAGTCATCGATAGAAGCTACAGCTCATTGTAACCACAGACATCTACGACTGTTGCATGGATGCAGAACTCATCTTTCTTTTATTTTGTTGAAAAACTAAATATTTGACAAGAAACATTTAGCATTCCACGGTATACTTTCTTCCCCTTCAGAATCGTATAGCAAAACAGTCTTGTTAATTTGCTGCGCATTCTTGCTTGCTTGTCTGAAGGGCCCTTAATTCTTCAAGCAATGCAGTTAAATCAGAGTAAGATGATCCTCCTTCTTCCGTAGCCCTCCTCGCCATCTCTTTCAGAACCTTTGCCCTGTTTCTCATTTCCTCAGCTTCTTCACCAACCATCAGCTGAATAATTGCCTTCTCTATGTCCTCCTTCCTCACTTTAAGTTTCTGTTCACATCTTGACCATTCCAGGGCACCAACTCCAATTCCTATCTTGAGAACATCGGTAATCAGCGCTTCATTGCAAAATTGTTCCGCGGCGAGTGGCCATGTGACCATTGGGACCCCTGCAGTCACTCCCTCCAATGTCGAGTTCCAGCCACAGTGGGTCATGAACCCTCCAACAGCTTCATGGTCAAGGATCAGCACCTGGGGTGCCCACCCCGATATGATTAAGCCCTTCCCTTCCATCCTTTTCTCAAATCCTTCAGGCAACCACTCCTCCTTTTCTGCAAGCTTCGTTTGCTTTCTCTCTCTCACAACCCAGATGAAACTCTGCCCAGAAGCTTCCAGGGCCATGGCAAGCTCAAGTAACTGAGCAGCGGGATGGTTGAAGAAGCTTCCAAAACATATATACAGAACTGAGTTGGGGTTCTTCTTGGCCAGCCATCTCATACATTCATGTTCATCAATGGAGGACAGGTTGCCTCTTTCTGCCTTGTCTTTCATGTCCCTGTTGCAAAGGGACAGCGGCCCAACGTGCCATGTTTTCCTTTTTGTTTCCATCCTGTAGTGCTCTGAATAAGCCGGTTCCAGCTCAACGAAACTGTTCGTGAGAACTCCGTAGCTATTCACAATTGACTCTGAGACTTCATCCATCAGCTTTGTAAGTTCATTCTCAGTTCCCTCTCTAATGAAAGTTGGCAGTTGTGATCTTGTCAGTTTTATCTGATCTGGTAAGCCAGGCACCACGAATGGTTCGAAATCCGAATCTACTCCTTTGTGCGGTTCATAGCGCTTTATGGAATCGAAGACACACATAGGAAAAAACCCAGTTCCATTGAAAAACAGCCTTGGAATCCCGAGCTTGTTTGCAGCTTCTGTAGCCCATGGAAACACCATGTCTGCCACAAGACAACTGGGATGGCATTCCTCGAGGAGCTTTTCAAGCGGTTGCTGAAGCATGCCGATGGCCTTTAAGAAATTCGGAAGCATGGCAGGCGAGGGAAGAGAACTTAGGTTCTCACATCCTTCTGGTAGCCCAGCTTCCACAGAAGGGAATTTTATAGTGTGAATACTGATATCAAGACCCAGTTGTCCATCTCTCTCGATAGTTTTAGAGAAGAGGGGTGCGTTAAGAGGAGTGGAAACGATGGTTGCTTTCACTCCACGCCTGGCAAATAATCTTGCCATGTCTACTATCGGGATCATGTGGCCATGAGCCATATATGGGAAAAATAGTATATGAAGCTGATATGGAATCGAATCCATGCGGTCTGGTAAGACAGATTTTCGGCTGATGATCAGTGGTCTGCTGATGGCTGGGAAACCGGGGGATGCACAGATAAACAGAACAATAATTTGTCTGTTGGTTAATAGGTTTTGGGTTTATTTTTCCTGGGAAAATTCTCGTTCTTGCTCTAGTCTGTGGTTCGAGATTGTACCTTGTGATATAAAACAGAGAAAAATGCCAGACTTAAAATATGTAGAAAGGTTCTCTCTTTCGTTTAAATACTTACAAATTATCTTAGAAAACTGGGGCACAGTTGCTGGTCAAGGAAAACATGCTAAAGACTTTTCTCTGATTGAGACTATTTGGGAATCAAACTTGGCATCCAAGCAAGTTAGAAAACTCGCACCCACCCCTCCCTCCCCAGATCAGTACTGTAAGAAGAAAATACTGAAGTCATTGAAACTGGGTGTATTATATTTTAGTTTGCTCTTTTTCTTCATGAATTATTGCTTTCTCTGATTTTTTTAATCTCTTAAGACTTATTGTACAGAAGGAAAAGTCTTGCTTTTGAATATTCTTGTGCTGTTCTTATCTTCTTTGAGGTTGGCTGTCTTCTTTCTTAAACTGCACCATATATACTTCAAGTTTGACTCTCATATCCAGGAACTTTCCTTTTTCTTGTCTGACAAGTTTACATGTGAGCAGATATCGGTCCAATTGGATTTGTGGTGAACAAGAGTTTTAAGATTCTTGTCTTCGTCATAATCGTGTTTCTGACTAATTTAAGATTCTTGTCTTCGTCACAGTTGTTTTTCTGACTAATATGGTTGTTAACCTGGGAAAGAGTGACCCTGGCAATGAAGGTTCAGTTGACGCTTGTTGGACCTCTCAACTCAGAGATTCACGGCCCGAAATGAGGAGGTACGTTTCGATGAAAACATGGGCCTTTAAGAACCGGCGATTGGTCCAAATTTAGGTGGGCTTGCGATTAACTTGAACCACTAGTATTGAGAAAATAAAGTGCCCTCTGCATGTGTACATGGTTCTCTGAAGTCTGAAGAGCCGAGGCCCTTTTTAAATAATTAAAATAGACTGGGTTGCTCTCACGTCGGCGATAACAATTCGTTATATATAATACCATTTTTTTTCAGAAATTGCATTTTATTCCACTGTTCTATGTTTTACATGAAGCAAGAAAAGTGTTGTCGCGTAGCGTTTTGTTGAGATTTTAAAATATATTAGTTTATTCAAATGATTATTTCATCAAATAACAAAACAAAAACAAAAAATGCTAATTTTAGTTAATCAATTTCAAATTTTCCAAAGCACGAGCACATGCACTAACAAAAAAATTTACTTTTATGAAAAACTAGAAAATTATGTTCATTTACAAGGAACAAAGATGATTTTTTTATAAAAAAAAAAAAAAACAAAAGCATCAAGATTAAAGCTACTTTTTTTTATTAGAAAAGTCAAAATAAAAATTTATTGTAGTCATTTTAATATTCATGATAATAGAATATTATTTTTTTTACATAAATTAAAAATTATAGTATATTATTAAAAAAAACTGAATCTTTATTTTAATGTTTATAATAAAAAAATATGATAGTAATTAAATACAAAATATATATATATTTAGATTTTTATATTTATAAAAAGTATTTATATTTAAAAAATGAAATTATTAATGTTTTTTCACTCGAGAAATAATGAAAAAATTGTAAACGAATATTGTGAAGAGCTGCAACGGAGCCCTAATTCTAAATTTCTAACTCTTATAGATGGTGTTAACATGATCTCAATAAAAATATTATTTTAAATTATTTCTAAATAAAAAATATATTTAAATATAACTTTAATTACACTATCAAGAGCAAGGTAGTCAAAATCGAGATTTTGACACGGATCGGAAAGGGCTCCGAAAAATCGAATCGTAAGATCGGATCGTAAAATCATAAGATCGTACCCGAATCTGTCCGTACAAAAATCATAAAATCACAGCTAAAATCGTGTGAGAAGAAAAATCGTAAAATCGTATGTAAAATATTTCTGAATACAAAATAGCATAATTATGGACATAAAACTTCATTAGTTAAGATTCATGCATGATTCAAAATAATTGAAAAATACATTACAAAACAATTATGTCCATAGAATTTCATTAGGTAAAAATTAACAAACTAAAAATAAATATTTTGTTGATGTGATATATAAATTACAATCAGTCTCATGACCGTCATTTTTCTCGTTATTTTTAATACATTCATCAAAAACATTATTATTGAAAGGATTACCAGTACTAATACTGGTATCAACATCGATATTGCTAGTACTAGCTCCAACTCCAACAAATTATTTCGACATCAGGACATGAAAATGATTTAAAAACATCAAAAAAAATTAAATAGTGTATATATGACTCTTTTGTTGATGTGTTCTCCGATGATAAAAACTATTTTGGAGAACCATTTTTTTATTTTATTTTAAATAAAGTTCAGTTATTTTATATATAGTTTAATTATATAATTAATTATATAATTAATAGGAGTAAGTTATATAATTAAATAATTACTTTTGAAAAACCCTCCAACAATAAAATTATTATTTTTAATTATATTTAAATTAAAAAAATGAATTTAAATATAATTAAAAGACCCACAATATTTGAGATTTGAAATTTAAACTACTTATTTTATGTTTTTCAAGTAATTGTATTTTTTTTTTATTGTTGTATTTGAAATTAATTAATGTTATTTATTATCTTAAATTAATAGATTTTTTTAAAAAATTATTTTTTATGCTAACTATTTTTTATGTTAATTATTATTATTATTATTATTATTATTATCAGGCTATCAGCCCCTCCCCCGTATATATTATTATTATTATTATTATTATTATTATTATTATTAATTTATAACAACCCTGACCCCCCCTAGAAAGTTAGTATAAAAGGGCCCTTTTACTAACCCTAAATCCTTAATCTTCTATTCTTCTTCTTCACGCCGCGGCCCACCTCATCAGTCATCTCCCTCATCATTTTCTAACGAAGCTGTTCTGATTTCTCTTCAGTTCAACGATATAGTGCAAGTGATCTTCTCGTCTCCAGCAACAGTGGCACTTATAATAGCATATTTCTTGGACTGCACTCACAGTCGGGGGCACAGCTCGACCCGCCGAGACAGTGGCAGACACTGGTGGGCGAAGTTCAGAAATTTCTATTATGATTGAAATTGAAGAAAGCCCTTCGCCAGTTCGCCCGCACAATAGAATAGGATGAACTCGTAAGATCGGACCGAGTCGGTCTGATTTTACGAATCAACCCGATTTTGACCGATTTTGACCGAGTTTGACCGGGTTCGATTTTTTTACCGGTTCAACCAGGTTTTTGGAGCCAACGAGTTTGCGAGTTGGCTCGCGATTTTGGATCAAGAGGGAGAGAGACGCAGAAGGTTATTTTGAAATCGTGTTTCAAAATATTTAAAAAGAAATTAGGGTTTGGTGCGACATATTAATACTCCGGATAACAATCCAGACCTTCCATAAGAGTTTACGGCGGCGAATAAAGAGAAGGTAATGTTACGCCCCATGCTTCGCTGCTCGAACAGGTTCCAACAAAAGAAAAAAACCTCATTCCTCACTGCACGAACTAGTTTCAAAAACAGAAACCAAGAACTCAAAACAGAAGACAGAGACAAAAGAGAATAAAAAAAAACAAAAACACTCCCCATCCAACAACACGGCCCCGTCATCATTAAGGATAAAATCATTTGCGTACTATTGAGATCCACAATGAAACACCTCGGAAGTAACAGTGCACATGTTTTATATTTTAGTTAATTAGAGATAATTGACAAATTCTAGTCTAGAGTTATCATTTTAAACAGAAAACAAGCCATCACATTTCAACTCCAGTTATTTGTTTAGATTTCACGAGCTGATTAGCCTATTTTTATCTATGTAGAAAATTAATTGATTTTATAAGAGTTGTATTTTGTTATTTGAATATTTAATTAGTATAATTGTAATTGATAAAATCTGTTAAAAATGGTTTTTTTCAACCAAAATATGATTGAATATTGCTATTGCTAAAAAACTTTTGATAAAATTTGTTAGAAAATTTGCTAAGAAGGTGAAATGACTTATAAGAAATTTGTTGTCACGGATACTCTGGTTAAAAAAACAAAACAACAAAAGAAACCCTGTTAAAAAAGAACAACTGAGTTGGACAGTAAAAAATCAAAAATACATGTGAAAAAAAGGTCACCGTTTCTTAAAAGAAAAAAACAAAGGGTCTAAAATATAAATTTAAATTCAAAGCCAAAGTTTTTTTTATAAGATTTATTCATCATATTATTATATTAAATATCTTTAAGAATACCGATATTAATTTTATTTTTTAAGAAATTGCAGGTCATTTTTTCTCTCTATATATATCTTTTTAGGCGATAATATTAAATAAATATTAAACACATATACTTAGTCTCACATACTAAATAGTGTGATCGAAATGGGAAGTGATTTTTATAGTTTTTTAATTGTAGATAACCTAGATAAATTTGAAGAAAAAAAAAATATGAGTTGCCTGTTTTCCCCAGTAATATTAGATATGACACATTATAAATACAAATATTGCAAAATTTTAAAAAAAAGAAATAGAAATTTTTTGCGTGCTATAATTATTTATTTGCCGTCTAAAAAGAACAGTGTAGTCGAAATAGAAAGTGCCTTGTATATTTTTTAATTGTAGATAATGTAGGCAAATTTGTTTACCTTTTGTTTTTTTTAGTTGTATTTTTTCCCGGGTAATATTAGATCTTAAATATTAAAAATCGAATTTGTTTTTTTTTAAGAAATAAACTTGAACAAAAGAGCACAAAATTAAAATTCACAGCAATTTTTTATTTTATTTTATAAGATTTATTCATCATATTATTATATTAAATGTATTTAAGAATGCTGATATAAATTTTTTTCCTGCAAAAAAGCCGAGGTCATTTTTTTTCTCTTTATATATTTTTAGGCGATAATATGCAATAAATATTAAAACATATAATAATGACTTGTTTGCCGTTTCAAAGGAACAGTGTAATCGAGACAAAAGCGACTTGTATCGTTTTTTAATTGTAGATAACCTAGGTAAATTTATCTATTTTTTGTTCTTGAATTGTCTTTTATCCCCAGTAATATTAGATACAAAATGACTATTGTTATTATTGTAAAAATAATTAAAATTATCAAATTATTCCGAAAGAAAAAACACTCAAAAACATTAACAAAAGAGTAAGCAAGAAAAGAATATATTATTATTATTATTATTATTATTATTATTATTATTATTATTTTATTATTATTATGAATAAAGAACAGAAATAAATAAAAGAAAAAAAAAATCATACTAACTTTTTTTTTAAAAAAAAACATAATTATCAGGGGGGAAAATTCATCTAACTTGAAAATAATAACAATAAAACCAATAAAAAAATAAAAGAAAGAGCACATAAAAAAATATAATAGATGATAAAACAAAACAAAAAATTATTAGCTGAAAAGATCATTTAATTTGAAATTTTCAAAAAAATATATGTTCTACGTTGCGGGCTGAGTAAACAATTTTTATAGGATTTGCTGGATGCAAATAAAAATATAATTTTTATTTATGCGAAATTTAATATAATAAAATAGCTCAACACCCCCTAGTATAACAATAGCAAAATAAAAGTTTGAAAATCTAAAATTATCAATGCACGCGTAAACTATCATTGATACCCTAGTTTTAAAAAATAATAAGAATAAGAATAATAAAAAAAAAAAACAAAAGGAAAGCAACTTTTACAGACAAACATTTTCAAAATCAGTATTGTAGAAGGAAAAAACAAAAACATGGTAGTTTAAAAAAATAAGATTAATAAGAATAATAATAAAAAGAAAAAGGGAAAGCAACTGTTGGGACAGTTGCTTTCCCAAAAAAAAAAAACGTAATTAATAAGAATAATAATAAAAAGAAAAAGTAATTTTTATTAAATTACGTAAAAAAAAAAAGGGAAAGCAACTTTTATAGACAGATACTAGTTAGATTGCCCGCACTTCGTTGCGGGCAAAGTACAATTTTTATAATTGTTGGATTTGAAGTAATTAATAGATTTTAGTAATTTAAAAATAAAATATAATATCTACACATGTAAAGTTTCATATAATACAACATATCAATACACACTACCACAACAACAACATTGAAGCTTTAACATCAAAGAGATGAAAATAAATAATTGTCTCAAAAGATTTTCAAAACAAAAGTGTGGGAAAACACAGTTTTTTTCCAACATTTACATCAACCTTTATGATATTGTCAGTTTGCATATGTGTTTTGATAAAAATAGAAGACAAAATACATGACTGCTGGATCATACTAACATATTTAAAGATAATAATATAAACACATAAGCCTCATAATTGAAGATATGAAAATAGATAATTACTCCAACATTTTTTTAGCACAAAGTGAGGAAACCGACGCAGATTTTCCGGAGGCTTCATAGCAATACCAAATGTATATTCTTGCAAAAAGAAAAAAAAAAGGTGCAATAAATGAATCGATCAACCAATGAACCTAATTTCTTTTATCTATAAAAAAATAAACACTTTTACCAACAATATATAACTGGGAATTCATGTTCATTGCAATGCCAACACATACAAATAAGTGTATACTTGTAACTAAATTCCAAATCCATTTGAAAAACAACAAATAAATCATCTAGACAATTAAATACCAAGTTACCCAATAGAAAAATAAGGAAAGAAATTAGGCCTACCACAAACATTTAATAGCAATAATGAACACTGCATTATCTCACAAAGATGAACAACATAAAATATAATGGCAAATACAAAAACAAAATAAAAACAATGGACCAAACTAACACGTAAACATGACACATGCAATAACGTTTAACCATCCTAAAGTGAAATTGATCTCATTCATCATCAGAGCTACCTTCTCTAGACAACAAAACCAAAAAACAATTTAACTAATGATTGAAAAATTAAAAAGAAAAATTAAGAACATGGGCAGGAAAGTTAAAATTCATAACATTAATCATACACCTTTCTTAGCAACCAAACAAAACATTAACTATTTGATTTCATCACCAATCCCAACATAAAATCATTGACCAAAGGCAAATGAAATTGGAAAAAATATATTGACAAATACAAAAAATTAAAAAAAAAATAATGGACCATACAAACACAAAAATAGGACATGTGCAATAACCTTCAACCATCCTGAAGCGAAATTTATTCCAGTCATCATCAGTACTAACTTGTAAAGGCAACAAAACAAAAAAATAACTAAGTTTTCCATTAACTAATGGCTAAAAAATAAATTAAAACCAAGAACATAGGCAGAAAGTTAACATCCACAACACTAATCACACACCTTCCTTAGCAATCAAAAAAAACTTTCTCTAATTGCATGAACTAATTCCAGTATAAAATTACTCACCAAATGCATATGAAATAAAAATCAATATTTGATCTATCAAACAAAAATTACATGCATATAAGTGGATGCTTGTAACTAAATTACAAATCAATTTGAAAAACAACAAACCAATCATCTAGACAATTAAATACCAAGTTACCCAATATAGATATAAAAAATAGACTTACAAAAAAAAATGAATAGCAATAATGCATTGCATTGTCTCACAAAGATGAACAACATAAAATATATTGACAACTGCAAAAATCAAATAAAAACAATGGATCAGACAAACACCAAAACAGAACTAATGCAGTAACCTTCAACCATCCTCAAGTGAAATTGATTTCAGTAATCAACGGTGCTAACTGTCCAAGGCTACAAAACCAAAAAACAACCAAGCTTTCCATTAACTAATGACTTAAAAATTAAAATTAAAAGCCAAGAAAATGGGCAAAAAAGTTAACATCCACAACACTAATTACATACCTTGCCTACCAATCAAAAAAACATTTATCATCCAATTTCAACATAAAATCATTAATCAAAGACATACGAAATAGTCATTAATATATTTGATCCATCAAACAGAAATCAATATTCGATCAACCAAACATCATTAGTACTCGAGTAAAAATGAGAGATTCAAATTGCAAACACTAATTCCCCAATTTCATCAACAAATTCCAGCATAAAATCATTTATCAAAGACATACGAAATAGAAATCAATACTTGTTCCATCAAACAGAAATCAATATTCGATCCACCAAACATCATCATTACTCTCAAGTAAAAATGAGAGATTCAAATTGCAAACACTAATTCCCCAATTTCATCAACAAATTCCAGCATAAAATCATTTACCAAAGACATATAAAATAGGAATCAATACTTGATTAAAACAAAAATCATAGTTGATCCATCAAACATCACCAATACTATAAACTAAAAACGATAAATTAAAATTGCAAAACAGAAACATATAACTATATAGAATTATCAACACAAAATCCATCCTTACCACGTCAAATGTCCCCAAAAACAAATTTGATATAATTCCATCTACTATGATTTGATCAAATTTCACATTATGGAGCAAAAAGAGCCATAAAATCACATAAATTCAAAAAAAAAAAAACTGAAATAAAAACCTCACTCACTTAATGGTACGCTCAAGGTCACCGGAGCGATACACAACATGAAGTAAACAACGCTTGTCCTTCTTCGGCCATTCTAGCAGATCCGCCTGGTCCGTCGGGGAAAAAAAGTCAAGAGAAATTAGGCCCATGTTATCTTTATAATTATAACTTTTTCAAAGCTAGCTCTTTGTGAAGAAATACATGGTTTTTTTTTTCTTTTTTATAGAAGAAATAAATATATAAGGATGACTTGAGCAATTGACTTCGAAATTACAAAAGCTAAAAAACAAAGGACATGTATGTATAGTATTAATAACATGATTATTTTTGTGTTTTTTTTTTAAAAAACATATTATTTATTTATTTATGTAGTATTTTCATATATTTCAATGTATTAATATTTTTTTTTTTTTATAAACATACTCTCTAAGAGCCGACTTATGGTGAGTTTGCAAACTCAGGCAAATCAAATAAATAAACGAAACTCACTTAAAAGCCACGTTGTTTCAAATTAATTATTTTATTTCAATGCCTTTCACCAGGTTTAAAAATTTAGCAGACAGGGAAATAATTAGAGAAGTTAGCAGAGAGGGAAATAATTTTGCTCGCCCAACGCCAATAGACCAACCAAAGATGGAATAGAAAGGGAAAGGGTGAAATTTTGAAGTGCAACTTACCTTTTTAAAGTATTTCTTCTCCTTCCTGCTGGAACTCTTGAGATGAGCCGGGAGAGGAGCACAAAAGAAAAGGAGAGACAAAACCTAAAAAAATTGAAATGGAAGCTGGGACGAAAACTATAATAGATGGAAAAAAAGAAGAGCTGAAATTTTGAACTGCAACTTACCTTTTTAAAGTATTTCTTCTCCTTCCTGCAGGCACTCTTGAGATGAGCCGGGAGAGGAGCACAAAAGAAAACACTTCCATCATACCTTGAAAAGAAACACAGCAAAGAAAAGCAGTAAAACAGCAATCTATCTCTGCACAAAAAGAGTGAAAAAAAATGAAAAACATGATCCAAAAATAAACTGAGCAAACAAAGGTGAAGATTAAACAAAGTTAAACAAAAAAAATCAAACCACAGCAACACAAAACTCACCAGTTCAGCTGTCTTTTAGCTTTGTTTTAGCTTAGCTCTCTTTTACCTGCAAAAAATTCTAGAAGCTGCGTAGAGGTTATATGTAGCTGCTGAAACAAACACAAATGACAAAATAAAACACACACGCAACCATCATAAGCAACAGTAACAAACCCATACTGCCCAGGGAAAAAAACAATTCTTTATTATCATCCATATCCAAAGAAAGTGAAAGAAAACAATAAATTAATAACCAAACCCATACTGTCCAGGGAAAAAAATCACAATATAGCCGAAATTATTTGGGCTAGTACACAGTAGCTAATGTGTGCATTTAATGCAAATTCATACTCACAAACAATCTCTCCCAATTGCACACAAAACTCCACACGCACATACACGGCATTAAAAAAAAAAAACTAAAATCAGCAGCTGCGCCATTTCTCAATTGACCACTTCTCAACTGGAAGGTTGCTCATCGGAGCCCAGTAAGATGCCAGCTACGTATGCTGCAGAGGAGATAAGAAAAGGCTCAGCACAGGTGATTTTGCTCAGTGGAAGAGTTGGGCATTTTGCTCTCCCAACGCCAGCTAGGCCACAAATACAGGTAATGTGTAGAATAAATCAACTGAAGATGGAATAAAAAGAGAAAGGGTGAAATTGTTAACTGCAACTTACCTTTTTGTATTTCTTCTCGCCAGCACACGGCCAAGAATTTGCTGCATTCCGCCATAACTTCGAGTCGAAAGCTGCGCCCGCGCACTCGAAGCTTTTCTCCTAGAGATGAAGGTCCGCACTCCCTACTGGCACTCTGTTTCCAACTCTTCGAGGCCCCCTTTCCTTCACAGCTTGCACACTGTTTCCGCCAGAAGTTCACCCAGTGAGAATAGCAGCCGTCTGTTGTTTTTTCTCTCCATCTCAGTCACAATCTCAATCTCACGCGACGCAGCAACGGCGTGGATGCAAGCCACGACGACGCAGAAGAAATGGAGAAAAATCACAACAGACGACGACGCCGTTGAGAAGAAAAAATAGAGAGAAAAACCAAAGAGAAAATCAGTCACAATCTTTGTCTGTGTCGACGCAGAAGAAATGGAAACGGCGTGGATTACAACAGACGACGGCGCCGTTGAAGAGAAAAAAATAGAGAGAAACCCGAACCTAAGAAAAAAATAGAGAAAAAAATAGACGCAGAAGAAAAACCTAAGAGAAAATCAGTCAAAATATTTGTCTGTGTCGACGCCGAAGAAATGGCAACGGCGTGGATGCAAGACGACGGCGCCGTTGATGAGAAAAAAACAGAGAGAACACGCCTCAGTTTTTATTTTGGAAACGAAATGCAACCAGAAGAAAAACCTAAGAGAGGGGGGAAAACGCAGCAAAAAAAAGAGACACGTGGACCGAACCAAAAAACCGGACCGAAAACCGAACCGGACCAAAACCGAAAAAACGAACCGAACCAGAAAGTTACTATTGCAATCCACAGTAGAAACACTCAGAAGCTACAGTATTTTTCCTAGCTCTTTTAGCTTATTTTATAATTTTCAAAATCAGTATTGTAAAAGGAAAAAACAAAAACATGGTAGTTTAAAAAAATAAGATTAATAAGAATAATAATAAAAAGAAAAAGGGGACAGTTGCTTTCCCAAAAAAAAAAAACGTAATTAATAAGAATAATAATAAAAAGAAAAAGTAATTTTAATTAAATTACGTAAAAAAAAAAACGGAAAGCAACTTTTATAGACAGATATTTTCAAAATCAGTATTGTAAAAGGAAAAAACAAAAACATGGTAGTTTAAAAAAATAAGATTAATAAGAATAATAATAAAAAGGAAAAGGAAAAGCAACTGTTGGGACAGTTGCTTTCCCAAAAACAAAAAAACGTAATTAATAAGAATAATAATAAAAAGAAAAAGTAATTTTAATTAAATTACGTAAAAAAAAAGTATTTCAGAAGAGAAAAAAAACAAATTGAAATTTTTTGGCTGAGGGGTTTGAACCCTGTGCCACAGGCAAAGACAATTTTTTTAAAATTTTTTATAAGATTTATTCCTTGTGTTATTATATTAAATGTATTTAAGAATACTGATATTAAATTTCTTTTGTAAAAAAATCATAGATAATTTTTTTCTCTATATATACATTCTTAGACGATAATATTCAATAAATATTAGAACATATAATTAGTTTAACGTACTTTAATTTGACATAAATATACAAATATATATCATGAATTTGACATACTTTACATAATATATGTGATTTTAATAACAAAATTGAAGCAAATCCAAACATTCAAATTAAATAATTGAAAACATAACCTGAAATAAAAAGAAATGGGACCGAAATGAAAGTAAAATCCATAATTAACTTGCATAGAAGGATAAAATTGAAAGAAATCAAACTTTGGGACCGAAAGTATTAAGGATTTATAATCAATTTGCATGGAAGGATGAAATTGAAAGCAATCAAAACTTTGATACCAAATATATTTCGCATTCCAGCCCAACCCGTAAAATTCAAAGTGTGAGGACCGAATTGAAACTTCCATATATAATCAATTTGCATGCAAGGACAAAATTGAAAACAATCTAAACCTTGATAATGGAATTAAGGGCAAGAAAAACGAAATTACACGTGCAGGGACTAAAATGAATTTTGACAAAAAACAGCTTAGCTGACGTCATCTGGTGCAGGTAGAAGAGAGAAATTAGGGGGGGGAATTCAAACGTCCATTGACGCGTCTCCGGCCACCATAGTGACACACGCGCCGCCCCATGTGGAAGATAACATGCCTGAAAATCATTATAGACGCTGGTAGGGCATTTTCTGACGTCGGATATGGCCGAACGCGCCGCCTGATATCCGCGTGAGCGCGCAGACGAACGGCGCGTTTCACGACGCGCGAACAGTGACCCGCTTAAACAAATAATAAAATATTGGTTAATTACTGTGAAGCCCCTCTCCCAGTAGGCGTGATTTTGTCATTTTCGGGGGATGAAATCGTTAATGCACTGTTCCATGACAGAATAAAAAATTCAAAAACCGGCCGGACAAACCGGGCCGGACCGGACCGGCATCGGTCAATTACCGCGGAGCCCCTCTCCCAGTAGGCGTGATTTTGTCGTTTGCGGGGGACTTTTTCGTTAAATCACTGTGCACAGCCGGGGAAAAAAACAAATGGGGTGCTTCACGGTTAATATTTAGGTAGAATCAAATGCTCATCTGTCACGGAGAAAGCTTGACAGGTGTCCAGGGGAAGGGGACGTGCAGATGGAATGGGTCGAAAATAAAAAAACAAAGAGGTAAGCGTACACGTGCGATGGACAATTTGCAAATGTCCAGTCCACAGTTATATCACTCACAGTGTACAGTAAGAGTCCGAGCTCTTTTAGCTATTGTGTAACTAGCGATATGCCTGCGCGATGCGGATGGACTTTTTTATCTATATAGAAAATTGATTGCCTTTATATGTATTGTATTTTGTTATTTTAATATTTAATTAGTAAAATTATAATTGATAAAATCTGTATAATCAAAATGGAAAGTGGTTCGTATATTTTGTAATTGCGGATAACGTAGGTAATTTTTTTTTATGAGTTGCATTTTTTCTTCAGTAATATTAGATCTGACACATTATAAATAAAAATATTGTAATTTGTTTTTCCATAAATAAAATTATATTTTTTGTGTGCTATAATTAGTTATTTTAATGTTCAGTTATTGAAATTGCAATAGATCAAATATATTAGAAATGAGTTTTTTGCGTGGTATAATTAGTATGCTTGCCCTCGCATTGCGTTAGGGTTTTTTCTATGTAGAAAACTAATTGATTTTTTAAATGTTGTAATTAGTTGTTTAAATATTTAATTAGTAACATTATAATAGATAAAATATGTAAGATATAATTTTTCCCCCGCCTAAAAGGAATGGTGTCATCAAAATGGGAAGTGGTTTGTATATTTTTTAATTTTAGATAATCTAGGTAAATTTTTTAACCTTTTTTTTTTGTTGCATTTTTTTCCCAGTAATATTAGATCTGACACATTAAAAATGAAAATATTATAATTTTTTTAAGAAATGAACTTAATTTTTTTACGTGCTATAATGACTTATTTGTCGTCTAAAAGGAACAGTGAAATCGAAACGGGAAGTGACTCATATATTTTTTAATTGTAGATAACCTAAGTAAATTTGTAATTTTTTTTGAGTTGTTTTTTTTTCCCAAGTAATATTAGATTTAAAATATTAAAAATGAAAATATTGTAAATTTGTTTTTAAGAAATAAACTTAAACAAAAGAGTATCAAATTTAAATTCAATGGCAATTTTTTTTTATAAGATTTATTAATCATATTATTATGTTAAATGTATTTAAGAATATTGATATTAATTGTTTTTAAGAAAAAAATCCTAGGTCAATTTTTTTTTCTCTCTATATATTTTTAGGCAATAATATTCAATAAATATTAAAACATATAATTAGTCTCACATACTTTATAGAGTAATCGAAATGTGAAGTGGTTCGTATATTTTTTAATTGTAGATAACCTAGGTAAATTTGTCATTTTTATTTTTATGAGTTGCTTTTGTTCCTCAGTAATATTAGATCTGACGCATTATAAATAAAAATATTGTAATTTATTTTTAAAAATAAACATAATTTTTTAGCGTGTAGTAATTATTTTTTTGTTGTCTAAAAAGAACATTTTAATCGAAACGGGAAGTGACTTGCATATTTTTTAATTGTAGATAACCTAGGTAAATCTGTCATATTTTGTTTTATGACTTGTCTTTTTTCCTCAGTAATATTAGATCTGACACATTGTAAATAAAAATATTGTAATTTGTTTTTAGGAAAAAAATCTCTCTTTTTTTGCGTGCTATAATGATTTATTTGCCATCTAAAAAGAGCAGTGTAATTGAAACGGGAAGTGACTCGCATATTTTTTTAAATCTAGGTAAATTTGTCAAAAAAAAAATTGAGTTGTATTTTTTGCCTAGTAATATTAGATCTGAAATATTAAAAACCAAAATATTGTATTTTTTTCTTAAGAAATAAATTTTAAAAAAGATTACAAAATTAAACTTTGAAGCAATTTTTATTTTATTTTATCCGATTTATTCATTATATTATTATATCAAATATATTTAAGAATACTGATATTAATATTTTTTCTTGAAAAAATCCTAGGTCATGTTTTATTTTCTCCTAGGCGATAATATTCAATAAATATTAGAATATATAATTAGTTTAACATATTTTAATCTGACACAAATATATAAATATATAATTAATCTGACATACTGTAAATAATATATTTAATTTCAAGAATAAAACTAAAGCAAATCAAAACATTGAAATCAAATAATTTAAAACATAACCTGGAATTAAAAGATTTGAGACCCAAATGAAACTGAAATCTATAATTAACTTGCATAGAAGGATAAAATTGAAAGAAAGCAAACTTTGATACCGAAAATATTAAGGATTTATAATAAATTTGCATTGAAGTATGCAATTGAAACCAATCAAAAAATTGATACCAAAAATATTTAGAATTCCAGCCCAATCCGCAAAATTTAAAGCATGAGGACCGAATTGAAACTTCAATATATCATCAGTTTCAATTGAAGGATGAAATTGAAGCAAAACAAAACCTATATAATAGTAATAAGAGCCAGAAAAACAAATTACAACATTCAGGGACTGAAATGAAATTTGACAAAAAACAACGTAGCTGACGTCATATGACGCAGGCAGGAGAGAGAAATAGAGAGGAAATTCAAACGACCATTAACACGTCTCCGGATACCATAGTGCCCCACGCGCCACCCCAAGTGGAAGAGGACATGCATGAAAAGCATTCTAGACGTCGATCGGTCATTTTTCGACGCCGGAGTAGGCCGCACGCGTGAGCGCTGAAACGAACGGCGCGTCCGGCGACGCGCTGACAGTTGTCAGGCGAAAAAAATAATAAAAAAATAGCTAATTACCGGAACGCCCCTCACCCCAGGCGTGTGTTTTGTCCTTTTCGAGGGACAAAATGGTTAATGCTTTGTTCAATGAAATATTAAAAAATTTAAAAACCGATCAGACGAACCGGGCCGGGCCGGACCGAAAATGGTCAATTACCGCGGAGCCCTTGAAACTGGCGGCGTTTTTTGTCTTTTTCGAGGGGTTGTTTCGTTAATTCACTATTGAAAAAGCAAAAAAAAAAAAGGTGGACGTGCACCCGTGAATCACCGGCGTAAATTGCCAATGAACAATGAGTATGAATCACGGTGAACAGTGCGTGTACAATGAAACACCGATGCATTTTAGTATTTTTGTTAATATCCATTGGTGTCGTCAATAAAAGCTATAGCTCATTGTAACCACATACATGTACGACTTTTGCATGGATGCAGATTTTATTTTGTTGAAAAACTACATATTTGACAAGCAAGATTTAGCATTCCACGGTATACTTTCTTCCCCCCCCCCCCCCCCCGACAGTTTTAGTTTTCAGAATCGTGTAGCACAACAGTCTTGTTAATGTGCTGCGCATTCTTGCTTGCTTGTCTGAAGGGCCCTTAATTCTTCAAGCAATGCAGTTAAATCAGAGTAAGATGATCCTCCTTCTTCCGTAGCCCTCCTCGCCATCTCTTTCAGAACCTTTGCTCTGTTTCTCATTTCCTCAGCTTCTTCACCAACCATCAGCTGAATGATCGCCTTCTCTATGGCCTCCTTCCTCACTATAAGTTTCTGATCACATCTTGACCATTCCAGGGCACCAACTCCAATTCCTATGTTGAGAACATCGGTAATCAGCGCTTCATTGTAAAATTGTTCCGCGCCAAGTGGCCATGTGACCATTGGGACCCCTGCAGTCACTCCCTCCAATGTCGAGTTCCAGCCACAGTGGGTCATGAACCCTCCAACAGCTTCATGGTCAAGGATCAGCACCTGGGGTGCCCACCCCAATATGATTAAGCCCTTCCCTTCCATCCTTTTCTCAAATCCTTCAGGCAACCACTCCTCCTTTTCTGCAAGCTTCGTTTGCTTTCTCTCTCTCACAACCCAGATGAAATTCTGCCCAGATGCTTCCAGGGCCATGGCAAGCTCAAGTAACTGAGCAGCGGGATGGTTGGATAAGCTTCCAAAACATATATACAGAACTGAGTTAGGGTTCTTCGTGGCCAGCCATCTCATACATTCATGTTCATCAATGGAGGACAGGCTGCCTCTTTCTGCCTTGTCTTTCATGTCCCTGTTGCAAAGGGACAGCGGCCCAACGTGCCATGTTTTCCTTTTTATTTCCATCCTGTAGTGCTCTGAATAAGCTGGTTCCAGCTCAACGAAACTGTTCGTGAGGACTCCGTAGCTATTCACAATTGACTCTGAGACTTCATCCATCAGCTTTGTAAGTTCATTCTCAGTTCCCTCTCTAGTGAAAGTTGGCAGTTGTGATCTTGTCAGCTTTATCTGATCTGGTAAGCCAGGCACCACGAATGGTTCGAAATCCGAATCTACTCCTTTGTGAGGTTCATAGCGCTTTATGGAATCGAGGACACACATCGGAAAAAAACCAGTTCCATTGAAAAACAGCCTTGGAATCCCGAGCTTGTTTGCAGCTTCTGTAGCCCATGGAAACACCATGTCTGCCACAAGACAACTGGGATGGTATTCTTCGAGGAGCTTTTCAAGCGGTTGCTGAAGCATGCCGATGGCCTTTAAGAAAGTCGGAAACATGTCAGGCGAGGTAAGAGAGCTTGGGCTCTCACATCCTTCTGGCAGCCCAGCTTCCGCAGAAGGGAATTTTATAGTGTGAATACTGATATCAAGACCCAGTTGTCCATCTCTCTCGATAGTTTTAGAGAAGAGGGGTGCGTTAAGAGGAGTGGAAACGATGGTTGCTTTCACTCCACGCCTGGCAAATAATCTTGCCATGTCTACTATCGGGATCATGTGGCCATGAGCCATATATGGGAAAAATAGTATATGAAGCTGATATGGAATCGAATCCATGCGGTCTGGTAAGACAGATTATCGGCTGATGATCAGTGGTCTGCTGGTGGCTGGGAAAACGGGGGATGCACAGATAAACAGAACAATAATTTGTCTGTTGGTTAATAGGTTTTGGATTTATTTTTCCTGGGAAAATTCTCGTTCCTGCTCTAGTCTGTGGTTCGAGATTGTACCTTGTGAAATAAAACAGAGAAAAATGCCAGACTTAAAATATGTGAAAAGGTTCTCTCTTTCGTTTAAATACTTACAAATTATCTTAGAAAACTGGGGCACAGTTGCTGGTCAAGGAAAACATGGTAAAGACTTTTCTCTGATTGAGACTATTTGGGAATCAAACTTGGCATCCAAGCAAGTTAGAAAACTCGCCCCCCCCCCCCCCCCCCCTGATTTTTTTAATCTCTTAAGACTTATTGTACAGAAGGAAAAGTCTTGCTTTTGAATATTCTTGTGCTGTTCTTATCTTCTTTGAGGTTGGCTGTCTTCTTTCTTAAACTGCACCATATAATATATACTTCAAGTTTGACTTTCATATCCAGGAACTTTCCTTTTTCTTGTCTGACAAGTTTACATGTGAGCAGATATCGGTCCAATTGGATTTGTGGTGAACAAGATTTTTAAGATTCTTGTCTTCTTCATAATCGTGTTTCTGACTAATTTAAGATTCTTGTCTTCGTCACAGTCGTTTTTCTGACTAATTGGGTTGTTAACCTGGGAAAGAGTGACCCTGGGAATGAAGGTTCAGTTGACGCTTGTTGGACCTCTCAACTCAGAGATGCACGGCCCGAAATGAGGAGGTACGTTTCGATGAAAACTTGGGCCTTTAAGAGCCGGTGATTGGTCCATATTTTGGTGGGCTTGAGATTAACTTGAACCACTAGTATTGAGAAAATAGTGCCCACTGCATGTGTGCATGGTTCTCTGAAGAGCCGAGGCCCTTTTTAAATAATTAAAATAGACTGGGTTGCTCTCACGTCGGCGATAACAATTCATTATATATAATACCATTTTTTTTCAGAAATTGCATTTTATTCCACTGTTCTATATTTTACATGAAGCAAGAAAAGTGTTGTCGCGTAGCGTTTTGTTGAGATTTTAAAATATATTAGTTTATTCAAATGATTATTTCATCAAATAACAAAACAACAAAAAAAATGCTAATTTTAGTTAATCAATTTTAAATTTTCCAAAGCACGAGCACATGCACTAACAAAAAAATTTACTTTTATGAAAAACTAGAAAATTATGTTCATTTACAAGGAACAACGATGATTTAAAAAAAAAAACATCAAGATTATAGCTAATTTTTTTATTAGAAAAGTCAAAATAAAAATTTATTATAGTCATTTTAATATTCATGATAATAGAATATTAATTTTTTTACATTAATTAAAAATTATAGTATATTATTAAAAAAACTGAATCTTTATATTATGTTTATTTACTGTCATTTGGTCTAGGCTGATATAAAAAAATAAAAAACACTAAAAAAAAGATCATTTTTTAAAATAATGGCTGCTAACTTTACTGCCCCTTTTCTTTTTCTATCTCTTTCTACACTTTTGTTGCTAGACATCTTTTCCCTAAATTATTGCTCTGTTATTTTTTTATTGATTAATCTCAGAGAGAAGTTTAACCATCCATCATCATATCATCATCATAGTATCTTTTTATATATGTCTTTTTATATATTTAAAATAAATAGTTTTATAAAAATTACTTTTAGCTTGATTCACAATTAAAATTAAAGTGTTTAATTAATAATATAACTGAGCCCATATCTAATATTTTAGGCAACACGGAGAACAAAAAACATCTTAATGAAATCTCTTGAATGAAACTTATTAACTTCAAGAGTAATAATTTTCATGGTCGAAATCAACGTCAACTAAGTTTTTCTCTTTTTTATTGGAATCTAGGGTCAATCTATTTTTTCTCTTTTCCACTTAAATTTGATGACTCTACTTTCTTTCTCAAATCATGGATAAAAATAATAAAAATAAATCTTTGGACCATAATTGAATTTTACAAAACTATAAGGATAAAAAAATGTAGAGATTGAAAAGTTTGAGAACTAAACTAAACTTTTCAAGCAAACTTTTAAATTGCCACTTTATCCTTGTCTTTTTAACTTCGATCCTCTATCTTTTTATCTTGCATTTTCTTAACAAATCAAAAGCAACCGCCTATCAATTCAGTCATAATTAAATCTAATTGGGCAGAGAAAAAGCTCGATTGCCCAAACAAAATGTTATTTATTTTATAGTAAATTATGAGAAAGATCACAGTTTCACTTTGTACAATGATTTATATATCTTAAAAAAATAAATTTGTGTTTCAACTAATACCTCTCATCTAAGATTTTTTTTCTTGCTTATTTAAACCTTTATTTATTAGAAATTATTATTTTTTCATGGTGTTCTGCGTATTTACTTTCAAGTGATTTCATGAGTAATGTAATGTTAGGATATGTGAATTCTAGTCAAGGGTTATCGTTTTGAGCAGAAAACAAGCCACCACATTTCAACTCAAGTTATTTGTTTAAATTTCGTATCCACTGGAGTCATCAATAGAAGCTACAGCTCATTGTAACCACAGACATGTACGACTGTGGCATGGATGCAGAACTCTCTCTCTTTTTTTTCTTTTTTTTTGAAAAACTAAATATTTGACAAGCAAGATTTAGCATTCTACGGTATACTTTCTTCCCCCCCTGAAAGTTTTAGTTTTCAGAATCGTAAAGCACAACAGTCTTGTTAATTTGCTGCGCATTCTTGCTTGCTTTTCTCAAGGGCCCTTAATTCTTCAAGCAATGCAGTTAAATCAGAGTACGATGATCCTCCTTCTTCCGTAGCCCTCCTCGCCATCTCTTTCAGAACCTTTGCTCTGTTTCTCATTTCCTCAGCTTCTTCACCAACCATCAGCTGAATGATTGCCTTCTCTATGTCCTCTTTCCTCACTATAAGTTTCTGGTCACATCTTGACCATTCCAGGGCACCAACTCCAATTCCTATCTTGAGAACATCGGTAATCAGCGCTTCATTGCAAAATTGTTCCGCGCCAAGTGGCCATGTGACCATTGGGACCCCTGCAGTCACTCCCTCCAATGTCGAGTTCCAGCCACAGTGGGTCATGAACCCTCCAACAGCTTCATGGTCAAGGATCAGCACCTGGGGTGCCCACCCCGATATGATTAAGCCCTTCCCTTCCATCCTTTTCTCAAATCCTTCAGGCAACCACTCCTCCTTTTCTGCAAGCTTCGTTTGCTTTCTCTCTCTCACAACCCAGATGAAATTCTGCCCAGATGCTTCCAGGGCCATGGCAAGCTCAAGTAACTGCGCAGCGGGATGGTTGAAGAAGCTTCCAAAACATATATAGAGAACCGAGTTGGGGTTCTTCCTGGCCAGCCATCTCATACATTCATGTTCATCAATGGAGGACAGGTTGCCTCTTTCTGCCTTGTCTTTCATGTCCCTGTTGCAAAGGGACAGCGGCCCAACGTGCCATGTTTTCCTTTTTATTTCCATCCTGTAGTGCTCTGAATAAGCCGGTTCCAGCTCAACGAAACTGTTCGTGAGGACTCCGTAGCTTCTCACAATTGATTCTGAGATTTTATCCATCAGCTTTGTATATTCATTCTCAGTTCCCTCTCTAATGAAAGTTGGCAGTTGTGATCTTGTCAGCTTAATCTGATCTGGTAAACCAGGCACCACGAATGGTTCGAAATCCGAATCTACTCCTTTGTGAGGTTCATAGCGCTTTATGGAATCGAAGACACACACAGAAAAAAACCCAGTTCCATTGAAAAACAGCCTTGGAATCCCGAGCCTGTTTGCAGCTTCTGTAGCCCATGGAAACACCATGTCTGCCACAAGACAAATGGGATGCCATTCTTCGAGGAGCTTTTCAAGTGGTTGCTGAAGCATGCCCATGGCCATTAAGAAAGTCGGAAACATGTCAGGCGAGGTAAGTGAACTTAGGTTCTCACATCCTTCTGGCAGCCCAGCTTCCGCAGAAGGGAATTTTATAGTGTGAATACTGATATCAAGACTTAGTTGTCTATCTCTTTCGATAGTTTTAGAGAAGAGGGGTGCGTTCAGAGGAGTGGAAACAATGGTTGCTTTCACTCCACGCCTGGCAAATAATCTTGCCATGTCTACTATCGGGATCATGTGGCCATGAGCCATATATGGGAAAAATAGTATATGAAGCTGATATGGAATCGAATCCATGCGGTCTGGTAAGACAGATTTTCGGCTGATGATCAGTGGTCTGCTGGTGGCTGGGAAAACGGGGGATGCACAGATAAACAGAACAATAATTTGTCTGTTGGTTAATAGGTTTTGGATTTATTTTTCCTGGGAAAATTCTCGTTCTTGCTCTAGTCTGTGGTTCGAGATTGTACCTTGTGAAATAAAACAGAGAAAAATGCCAGACTTAAAATATGTGAAAAGGTTCTCTCTTTCGTTTAAATACTTACAAAAAATCTTAGAAAACTGGGGCACAGTTGCTGGTCAAGGAAAACATGGTAAAGACTTTTCTCTGATTGAGACTATTTGGGAATCAAACTTGGCATCCAAGCAAGTTAGAAAACTCGCACCCTCCCTCCCCAGATCAGTACTGTAAGAAGAAAATACTGAAGTCATTGAAACTGGGTGTATTATATTTTAGTTTGCTCGTTTTTCTTCATGAATTATTGCTTCCTTTGATTTTTTTAATTCTCTTAAGACTTATTGTACAAAAGGAAAAGTCTTGCTTTCGAATTTTCTTGTGCTGTTCTTATCTTCTTTGAGGTTGGCTGTCTTCGTTCTTAAACTGCACCATATAATTAATATATACTTCAAGTTTGACTCTCATATCCAGGAACTTTCCTTTTTCTTGTCTGACAAGTTTACATGTGAGCATATATCGGTCCAATTGGATTTGTGGTGAACAAGCGTGTTAAGATTCTTGTCTTCGTCATAATCGTGTTTCTGACTAATTTAAAATTGTTGTCTTCGTCACAGTCGTTTTTCTGACTAATTGGGTTGTTAACCTGGGAAAGAGTGACCCTGGCAATGAAGGTTCAGTTGACGCTTGTTGGACCTCTCAACTCAGAGATTCACGGCCCGAAATGAGGAGGTACGTGTCGATGAAAACATGGGCCTTTAAGAATCCGCGATTGGTCCATATTTTGGTGGGCTTGAGATTAACTTGTACCACTGGTATTGAGAAAATAAAGTGCCCTCTGCATGTGTGCATGGTTCTCTGAAGAGCCGAGGCCCTTTTTAAATAATTAAAATAGACTGGGTTGCTCTCACGTCAGCGATAACAATTCATTATATATAATACCATTTTTTTTTTCAGAAATTGCATTTTATTCCACTGTTCTATATTTTACATGAAGCAAGAAAAGTGTTGTCGCGTAGTGTTTTGTTGAGATTTTAAATTATATTAGTTTATTCAAATGATTATTTCATCAAATAACAAAACAAAAACAAAAAATGCTAATTTTAGCTAATCAATTTCAAATTTTCCAAAGCACGAGCACATGCACTGACAAAAAAATTTACTTTTATGAAAAACTAGAAAATTATGTTCATTTTCTAGGAACAAAGATGATATTTTTTTTAAAAAAAGCATCAAGATTAAAGCTACTTTTTTTATTAGAAAAGTTTAACCATCCATCATCATGTCATTCCATGGTCTTTTCTTATCCTCGAGTGGGAAACACAAGGGAAGCTTCAATAATTCTGATTGGGAGATGGGAATGACAAGTGCCGAATTGAAGGGCCCAAACTAGGAAACAGCAGGGATTTGCTTTTTTTATTTTATTTAAAGCTCATTTCCAGCTCTATGATTGAAGGTATAAAATGCAATGGGACAAATCTCAGCTGCTAGGTGACATGCCGACGATCCATCTACGTTCACATGCTTTATTTAAAGGGTGTTTTATATCGTGTTTACTGTTTATTTATTTTTAATTAAAAATTCATCTTTTATTTTTTAAAATTACTTTTTATATCATGATTTCAAAACTATTTAAAACAAAAAAAACAAATCAAACTTTTTCGAAAAATATCGCCTTCCCGTTACATCAATGACGCAACTCTTAAAACTTTACAGGTCCAATGATATTTGACGTGTTGGTGAATGATGACGGGGGAAAGATGACTCCGGGTGGTGGCTGTCCATTAAACCCATGTGCAAATGGCTTCTTCAGCTTTAATCAGAGACCACTCACTTCGACAATCTATCTATTCCGATGAGCAGCAAAGAAACCTATGGTCGAAGATAAGTGAAGAAAAGTCAAACTTATCAAGAATAGTCCACAAGACAAAGACTCCCGAGTCAAGACAGATGAATTCCAATAACTGAAGAAGATGCTGTTCCCAATCGTGTAAAGATGCGATTATCGAGTTAAAAAATCAATTTAATGCCGCCGCCGCGGCTTCATCTTCAGCAGCAGGTAAGATCAAAAGTTTCTTACTGAAGCGAAGGTGCTTTGGAAATTCGATTGCTTGAATGCATAAGCAATGTAACCAACCAATTGGGAAATCACTGTGATTACTTTTTCTTCTCGTCAGCTCTTTCCATGGCCACGAGCGATGGCACTGTAAAACGATCTGCTGAATTATATGAGATGATCCGTACAGGCCCTTCCCAAGACAAGTTTTCTTTTGAACATTTTGTGTGCACGTGAATCGTGGCTTCCCTACTTATGGTCCACCCTGACCCTCCTTATACTGCTATATATATATGTCTCTATTTTCATAACTCTCTCAAGCCCAGAAACCTTCAGGGGGTATAGATGGGGACCGTCTCATTGTGCTCTTCAATTCTAGTTTTCACTCTCCTTTTTCATTCGTGCTTGCATTATAATGCGGTAGGCGGGACAGAGAGGGAGGCTTTGGAAATAATCATAGGTGGGGGTGGGGGTGGGTATTCTCCTGCCCCTTCTCCCGAGTATGTAGATTGTCCACCGCCTCCCCCTCCGCCACCTCCGCCTCCCCCTCCGCCACCTCCCCCTCCACCTCCGTCACCTCCACCTCCATCACCGCCACCTCCGTCACCTCCGCCACCTCCTCCCCCACGTCGTTCCCCTCCGCCTCCTTCACCGCCACCTCCTCCCCCACGTCGTTCCCCTCCGCCTCCTTCACCGCCACCCCCTCCCCCACGTCGTTCCCCTCCGCCACCGCGACCAAGCGGGTTTGCGAGCGACAACATAAGAAGAGACTTTAGAACAATTCAGAGATTCAAGAAACTAATTACTGGTGGCAACCTGGGCATTATAAAAAAATGGAGAGGAAAGGATGTCTGTAATTATCCGGGCTTTAACTGTGCAACTGTACCTGACCAGAAAGTGACAGCCCTTGCAGCGGCAGATTTCAATGGCTACAATTTTAGTGGCCCAAATCTTACGCTCACAGGTTTCCTCGATAGGTTGCCGGACTTGTGCATCTATCATGCAAACTCCAACAACTTCATTGGTAAAGTGCCACTGGATATTAGCACTTCCAGAATCCGTTACCTTTTTGAGCTCGATATCAGCAACAACAAGCACATTGGTGGATTCCCTATGTCTGTTCTTCAAGCCACCAACTTAACCTTTTTAGACATCAGGTTCAACTCATTTTCAGGGCCAGTTCCAGCTGAAGTCTTCAAATTAGACCTAGATGTGCTTTTCATCAACAACAACAAATTCTCACAGCAACTTCCAAAAAATCTCGGCTCCACACCTGCCCTTTATCTCACTCTTGCCAACAACAAGTTCAGCGGTCCCATTCCAAGAAGTGTCGGCAGTGCCCGAAACCTTCTTGAAGTGCTTTTCTTGAACAATGAACTCGAAGGGTGCTTGCCATACGAGATTGGCAAATTGAACAAGGCTGTCGTGTTTGATGTGGGCGGCAACAAGTTGACTGGCCCTATACCCCTTTCATTTGCATGCCTGGAAAAGATGGACAGCCTGAATTTGGCCGTGAATGAATTTTACGGGCCGGTGCCGGAGATGGTGTGCGACCTGCCTAGATTAACAAACTTGTCTCTCTCACACAACTATTTCACTCAGGTTGGACCTAAGTGCATGAAATTGATAGAGAAAAAGACTCTTGATGTTAGAAAGAATTGCATTCTGGGTCTTCCTGGTCAGAGATCAGCAGCTGAATGTGCCAAATTCTTCTCTAAACACAGGACTTGTCCCAATGCGAGATCACTCACCTATATTCCTTGTAGGAAGGGTGGTTTTTCAAGGTCATCGTTGACATCTGATCAACAATCAATGGCTCCGGCTGCTGCACCTATAACATATGATGCCCTTATACCGCGTAAGCATAAGCTGCGGCTTTAAATGGATCCCTCCTTTCAGACAGTCTCTTGATTTGCTTGATGGCTGCTCCTATCTATGTAAACATATTTCTCCTAATTAATCCGCTTCTATTCTGTCGTATAAATCATAATGAATAATGTAAACCCATTTCTGCTTTCAAAGCAGATGCAGCTTTATAATTTAGTGATATTTTGCACCCTTTACTTCCTGTTTTCTTTTCAATTTCTGGGCAGACGTTCCTGACGCCCGTTTAACCTACTTATAGTCTGTCGTAAAAATAACCATTCCTATAATATTAAGCATTATAGATAACAACCAGCGAAATTGCCCGTGCATCGCGCTAAGTTTTTTTTTATGTTAAAAATTGATTTATTTTATGCATGTTATAATTAATCATTTAAATATTTAAATAATAAATTATAATTGATATAATTTATTAGAAACAAGTTTTTTTCCCGTTAATATGACCGATGTCAAAGCTCCAGTATCCCTGATATTTTCCCCTTCTTTTTGCGCCATCCTGTCATGCAACTTTACATGGATGGCTTGAGATGACCCGAGTCTTCGATCACTTTAAAGAGCTGGGCCAGTTTTTTTCTTGTTTTGAAGCTGATGAAAGAGCAGTATCCTTGTTACTAAGGCACTGTGACAAGACGATCGCCAAGGTATCAAGTATCAGCTAAACTAACTAAGTGCTGTGAATTTCGTTTAGTTTTAATTCGGCCGACATATTTTGTAATAGTTATATAAAAAAAATGATATGGTTTTTATCTCTTTTAAAATTTCATTCTATTTTAGAAATTTTGCATAGATTTCGGCTGGAATATTCTGGTTTTGTTTCGCTAATTTCATTTTAGTTAAATAATATATATTTTAAAAATAATAAATAATTTTATAATATCAATCATATCTTCTAATCCGGATGAAATCGAGGAGTCTCTTGACATATTTATATATATTATGTTAAAATTTCAGAGTAATAAGAGAATGTAATGACATTGCGAGATTGATGATAGTATTCTCATAATTTTATTCAGAAAAATCATTTTGTTGTGTTTTTTTTAGATTAAATTGCACAATTCTAAATAATTTGATTTTTGAATTTGAATTAATTTTTTTTAATAAATTTAATTATATATATAAAAACATTTCAGAACTAAAACAACCTAAATGGAATTGACAAACTGGAGCTAAATTGCCGTGTGTGAAGACAAGTATAGTGACAGTTGTCTTATTCCAAGGATGATAGTGCAGATAATGACGTGGAATACCTAGCTGGAAACAGCCCGCGAGCAGGGGCAACGTTCGAGTCACGGAAAAAAGACTTTCAATTTTGTTTCTTTTCACTTCATTAAAGAGATAGGATTTTTGTTATTTTTTTGTTTAGAAATATATTGTAATAATATTTTTTAAAAAAATAAATATATTTGACAATAATGTATCAAAATAATTTAAAAATACTGAAATAAATAATTTAAAAAATATATATTCCAAATTTCAAAACAAACAGTTCACTTTCCGATTGTGAAATGAGTTTGGGCCCATGGACTACTGCTGTTATTGGATCTTGGTTCTTGAAAAACAAGTGAAACAGATGGTTTGTGACACCACAACATGGGTCTTTTTAGATTCTTTTTATTGATACAAGACATTGCTACGAGTTCGATTATAAAACTCGGACTATATCAAATTCTTATATGATAAACATGTTATGATTTAAATTCAAAAACCATTAGACAAATCTCAAAGTCTTTATCAACATGTTACACTTATGGGGACAATTGACTTATCATTATCAAACAACTAACCATTTTGATTTTATTATCATTAAATATCATGACTTTTTATAATAATTTGTCTCGGTTGGGGAAATTAAATAAAATTGAAAAAACATGTGATTGTCTACTTATTCAATATACAGATTTTATTTATAATTGTGATCTCTATTATATTGGCACCTGGCAAGAGTATTGATTTATAAGTTCTGATTTTTTTTTTCATGTGTTTATTTTAAAAAAATTACTTATGAATACTGGTAATTATTATTAAAATGTTTTAGGGTATGGTTAGAAGTGTAGTTGATGTTGATTTTCAAAATATTCTTCATTAAAATATATATTAAAATAATATTTTATTTTATTTTTTCAAAAAAATTTATTTAATATCACCATAATAAAATAATCCAAAACTCACACAAAAAAAATGTAACGCCAGACAAGCACTAAGATTTGATTACGAAAGGATATAATTATGAAAACAAACTCCGGGATAGTCAATGCTATTTAAAAAAACCTACGATTATTATTTTAAAATCTATATCATAGTTTCTTTCCACTCCTCCACCTGTCAAGCTCATTTAACAAATTTACTCGATCTGTCGAATAAGGTTATCACTATTGATTGCCGTAAACATAGCAGAGCCCAGACCTCGCAGCCTCGTAAGAACCAACAGTGAGCCAGTGACAGCCCAAGAAACACTCGTAAAAATTAAGATTTAATTCATAGCTTTTTATATTTATATATTAAATTAAATTAAATTAAATTTGAAAACTAGTAAGATCCGATTTAACTCGTGCAAAATCAGTAAAAAAAAAAAAATTAATGTGATTTTACAAATTTATTAAATTTGTGATATGAGTGATCAAGTTAGTCTTGTAATATTTGTTGATAATTTTGTGAGATCAAACATATCTTTCAAGCTATTATATCTAGTTGAAATTTAATAGAAAAATATTATATACATGAAAATATATTTTATTAAATTAAACTAAGTTCTTATTTTATGAAGTCAAAGTTGTTGGATGAATATTATCAAATATATCAAACTAGACATTCATGTACTTTTTTAGACATATCTAGAGTTATAAAAAAAAATTATTGTGATTTCAGTTAGAAGGAAAACTAGACATCTCAATATTTATAAATATATATAATAAACTCGTTAATTTATTCATACGAGAGAGAACTATGTGTTTGAAATCTACCATGAATTTGTGAAAAATAAAGATTTAGACTACATGGAAATATTTCAGAATGAAAACTCTGTTAATCTGTTTTTATGATCATATTTTATTTATTTAATGTTAAAAAAATATTTCTAATCTAAAATTTTTCTGGCACATTAAACATTGTTTTAATTATTAGACTTATGTTATTAATTATTAATTTAGATTTATTGACTTACAACTTAAAAGAGGTTTATCATGACTTGTTATATGAGAGCAATCTTGTTATGAGATTTTTGTGTACTTACTATTATATAGTAATTGAAAATTTTTATTTTTTATTTATATTATCTATCTTTTCTATTTATTTAGATCACTAATTAATTATAATTTTGTTGACTCTGTTTATTAAATTTTATTTGTAATTTTATTTATTGGATGAAATTATCAATATATAATTAAAAGAATATATTTATAATTTAATGATCCGATTTTATATTATATTTTCTATGTCGGGTTAAAAATACTATTTTAACAAGCTTGTAGTCATGAGCCCGAAGGACAGTAAGAGGTTTTTTAGAGTGTGAGGCTCTGTGAGCAGTAAATATTTTTTATTTAAAATTAATATATGTATATATTATATGAATAAATAATTATAGTCAATATCTATTTGACCACATAGACTGCATTTATTTCTAACAAGGAAAGCACGCTGTCTAAATTATCACATGTCACTATTATCACCACGTACCTCAACCGACACCCTTTCCAGTTTCCCGCGCTTTCAGTGCCATAACGTACGCTTTCGTCACGTGATGCACGTTAAGAAATTTAAAGGTTAAGAATTCTTTTGAAAAAAAAAGATACCTGCGAATCATTAGAGCGTTTTTCATTATGTTTTAAGAATGCTTTTGGAATAATTTTTTTATTTTTTATTTTTAAAAAATCATTTTATTAAAATTATTTTAATGTTAAAAATAATTTGAAAAAAATAAAAAAAATCATTCAATATACTTTTAAATGAAAAACATTTTAAAAACAAGTCTCAAACACAATCACAAAAAGGCACGACATGAACTCATCGCTAGATTAGTGCCTATACTTTTGTCCTGTTTGACATTGCATTTTAAAAATATTTTTTTTAAAAATTACTTTTAATTTTTTTTTAGTATTTTTAAATTATTTTCATGTACTTATATTAAAATAATTTTTAAATATATATATATATATAATTATTTTGATATATTTTAAATAAAAAATATTTTAAAAAATAACAACAATCACTTCCCCATAAGTCACTTCGTGTAGGGATTGTTTAAAATTGTTTTTTCTAGATATTATGAAATTTCTATTTTAGATATTTTTCAATGATTGATGTGTTGATATTAAAATAAAATTTTATTTTTAATTAAAAAACATTTTTAAAAGGTACATTTCACCTCATTACCCAGTGCACATCTTGTTAATTTCTCATGTTATTTTCTAAATACTAAAAATTCCATCCGCAGCATTTTCTTTGCAGTAAAATTGATTTTTTTTAACCCGCGTTAATTAGTAAAATACTATATTTACGGATATAAAAGGATAGTGCAGGGACATTGAGAGTTTTGTTATCATTTCTTTCCCTTGGCAGCACGGAAAAACTGACTCCAATATCAAATATATTTTTAAGAGAGATATTTTTTATTCTTTTATTAAATTGTTTCAATTATTTGAAAATATAATTAAGGTTATTTATAAAAGTCTTTTTATTTAAAAATATATTTTGAAAATATTTATTATTTTACAAATTATTTTTATACCAGCACATGAAAATAAACTAAAAATATAAAAAATAATTTAAATAAAAATAAAAAAATATATATTTTTTCAAAAGTTTTTTTTGAAATGCAGCACTAAGCTGGGCCCAATATGTTATATGTAATAAATATTTATAAATATCAAATAAAAGAGTCTATGTAATTTATTTTGTTAATTAACATGACAAGATTCTCATTTTATGTTTTTTCTTATTTGTATATTTGAAATATAGTATAGTAAAACTATTTACAAAAACTCTTTTTTTTTTCAACCAGTTTTATGATATTCAGTCAGGGAAACTGTAGAAAATCGGGGATAAATTGAAAAGATTTAAAATATAGAGGACCGATATGTTAGTCACTAAACAATATGGGTACGGACTCGTAGATCGACAAAAGAAAAGAAAAGAAACTGAAGTGATAATAAAGTTGACAGAGCAGTACGGTTTATTGGCTGGCGTATTATCTGGCATCTGCATCGCCAATCCCATGAAAACCCTCACGAACCTTCTTGTCTGAACTCTCTTTAAAGCCAGTACTGGACGCGTGGAATGCATCTAGCTAAGGAGCGCGTGTGGCTCCCAATATTAAGTCAATCGAGAGAGAAAAGAAAGAAGTCAGCTAAGGCTCCCCTACCGTCACCGACACAATAATATTCTTTACCCTCTCCGCTGCCTTCCCCTTTATCTTTATGCTTGGTTTGAATTTTGTTTATTTTTACGTTTTAATAGTGTTTTTAAAAATTTTAGTTTTTTTATTTTTATTTTAAATTAACTTTTTTACATTTTTAAATAGCTTGATGTAATAATGTTAAGAATATTTTTTAAAAATAAAATATTATTTTAATATATTCTCAAGCAAAAACTACTTTTAAAAAAAACAATTTTTACATCAATCTCAAAAGTTTCATTAGCACGAGAAATTATAGTGTATTTGACATTGTGTTTTAAAAATATTTTTTAATAAAATAAAATTTATTTTATTTTTTATTTTAAATTAAAAAATAATAATATTTTTAAATTATTTTAATGTGCCAATGTCAAAAATAATTTTTAAAAAATAAAAAAGTATAATTCTGATGCATTTCTAAATAAAAAATACTTTGAAAAACAACCTCAATCACACTTAAACAGGCCATTGGCACCCAACAACGAACATTTTTAAGTTTGGAAGAAAAAACCCCCACAAAGTTCTCACATTTCTCACCACAAGTTCCTTAGAGCTTTTATAAAGCAGGAGGCTTGCTTCTTCCATGTATGGAACAATGATAAAAAAACACATCTCCAGGCCAGAGTACATGCCCATCATGTATTGTATATAAAGTATGAGCCCTAGTATTAAAAAGAAAAATCGAACATGTATGTGATGCAAGAATCTTTAGCATTTAATAGAGGCTAAATTTGTTGGTGCACAAAAGGGTTTTGATAAAGAGAATTAAGAAATGTGAAGGACAATGAGATGGGCATTTTAGCATTCCTTTAGTATTAAAAGGTTGTTAGAAGGTCTAATAAAGTGTCCGCTTGGGTTGAACATGTTTAATAAGCTAAACACTTCAACCAATACAAGATTGGAGGCTCATGAACAGTTAACCAGTCACATTTTTGATTTTTGTTTCAAAATCCCCACCTTTTTCTTAGAAACCAAACAGGGTATTCCTATCCTCTATAGAGAGAGAGAACTGACAGAAAAACGCCTTTACTAATTCCGCTTGGGGAATTAGTCACATTTTTGTTTCTTTATATATTCCTATCCTCTTCTCGTCAATCAAGCAAGATCAGACATGAAGGTGGATTGAGATATGCGCTTTTGCCATCCCAAGATTAATGGCCCATTAATTGTCAATTATTCACATTTTTGTTTCAAAATCGCACCTCTTTTCGCATCGACCAAACAGGATTAGACGTAAAAGTAAATTGGGAAAAAACGCTGTGGGTATTCCAGGACTCATGGTTAGTTAATCATCAGTCAATTTGACATATTTTTGTTCCAAAAATCCGACCTTTATCATCAACCAAACAGACTATAGATAAAAACAAGATTTTGAACAACGGGCATTTGATTTTTCTTGCTTGATTTTGAGGAAAGTTTTGACAGTTTTGAGTCCTATACAAATTACATTTCTATGTTAAAAGAAAGAAAGAAAGAAAAATATGGATTGGTACAGCACGAATCCATGATCTCAATCATCGAGATCATCATCCGCTGATGATAAAGATGCCGTCTTTGTTACTTTAGTTGGCGATAATGATGATGAAAACGATGTCGGATTTTTGCAGAACTCAAAGCTGTTAGCTTCTCTTCTCTCCAGCACAAAATGTCCCAATGAATCGATAGTCTCTACCAAATTCTCTCCACACAGAAACTCTTCACTACAAACCCCCTCAACCTCTCTATCAATTTCATGCACAAAGACATGTGTCTTCTTGTTGCCTCCTCTCTTGCTCCATGACAGAACAGCAGCCGTGAATATTGATGACATCCTCCCTGGAGCCGCCGCGAAATACCCACGAGGGCCATCGACTAAAATCACATCCCAAGAGATTTCATAAATGTGATTAGGCATGTCATTTATGCCAAGCTTACAATCAGAAAAGAGTAAATTCTGCACAGGCCTGCAGTCGCCATCAACCTGCCCTTTTGTCACTAATAAAAGATCACTCATTTCACTAACTTTGGTGGTGAATTGTATATCATAAGCTTCGATATCAGGGTGTTTTTTTTCATAACTAGAAACAAGGTACTCACTTTCATCAAGAAATATTGTACGACCATGGAAATTGAGTGATTTCCACAGAAGGGTCTCGTGGGTTAGGCCAAAAACGAGGAGATTGCAATGAGGGGAGCAGCTTTGAAGAGTGGTGGCGATGGTGGAGAGTTCAGCGGATGACATGTGAGGTTTTGTGATGTTGGCTGTGGAGGCGTAGTGGAGGAGGGCAGCGGTGATGGAGGGTGGGAGAGAGGTGGTGGAGGTGATGAGAGCTGAAGTTGTGGCGGTGGTGGCTGTAGAGAAGGTGGCGGTGGTGAAGAGAGTGAGAGTGAAAGCTACGGTAAAGGAGGTGATTATGAAGAGTAACCAGAGACGGTGAGAGGAAGGAAGGGTTTTGTTGATTGATGAGTGCAGGAGTATGAATTTTGTGTTCGTGTTGGTCTTCATTTTTCTCTGGAGTGAGAATTTGAAAGATGAATCAGACGAGGTCTACAAGGGTTCAGGTTTTGAAATGTTTCTCTCTCTCGATCTTAATGCTTACTTTAACTTGATGTGAGAGAGGGAGACAGAGAAATCTACGGAGGAGATTGGGAGGGTACCACGCCAATTCCAAAGCAGAGGTGAAAGGTGCTGCTGTGGTGAGGATCTAGATTTGTGCGTTTTTTTCTTTCAATATAGCGCAGAAAAAAGTTATTTTAAATTTTAAATTTAAATTTCAAAAATAAATAGATATTCTCTAACTATGATGAAAATTATTATCAATCTCACCATAAATTTTCATAACTATAACATGAATACATATGGCATCGCACTAAAAGACATCGTTATAATAAACAAATGTGCATGTATGTCTGTAACATTGTCATGTTTTTTATACAAATTAGCTTCTAGTTTTTTAAGTGGATTTTTCATATTTGTAACTATAATTTTTTTTTATACAAATCACATCTTTCTGAGGAATTATAATTCCTAATATATGTTTTTGTGATGATTTCGAAAGTTAAAAAAAAATCTTAAAAGCAATTCAATTTACAGCAAAAATAGGTCATATAACGTAAAGTATCACACTAGAAAACATCGTGATAATAAAAGACTTGTTTGAGAGTGTGTTTGTGATTGTTTTTTAAAGTATTTTTTGTTTAGAAATATATTAAAATAATTTATTTTAAAAAAAAAATCATTTTTGATATCAGCACATCAAAATTATCCAAAAACAATTAATAAAAAATAAAAATAAAAAAATTGTATTTTTTTTCAAAAGCACTTTCAAAAAGCTATCTCATACACCCCAAAATAACTGTCCGTGTGTGTAATATTGTTATTTTTTATAAGAAAAAATAATTTCCATTTATACAATTGGATTATGGATATTTACGTATCTCCTGCAAAGTTTATAGATTACATTTTCCTAATCGATCAGAATTTCCTAATACATGTTTTTGTGACAATTTAGAGAGTTCAAAAATTCTCCAGAGCAATGGAATTTGCGACAATTAAAAATAATATTTAAAAAAAAACAAAAATATGCCAAAAAAACAAACAAGGCCTAGCATATTTGGTTATACAAGCTCAAGACTTTAATTTTTATCACCAGATTATGCTAATATGGACTTGCCAAGATCTGACGTTAATCTGGCATGTAATCAAATTCTAAGAAAAATGGAAAATTTTCAATTTCCACCCCGTGATCACGAATTAAAAAATAGAAAAAAAATCTAGAAAAAAGTTCTTAAATGCTTCTTTTAATATGAATATTTAGATCAATTTGTGAATACCTTAATTAATTTTACGAGTAATTAAAATGAACAAAATCACTATTTTAAGAGTTAAGAGAATAGAATTGATGACACAAACTTAGCTACACTCCTCAGGTTTTCTTAGATGGTGGCTTTTTTTTTTTTCCCATTTAATTACTGGGTGCAGACATGGGGCAGGGGGGAGCACCAGTTGATGTGAGACCGTGTCCTTAAAGAGGGACTGAGACTAATGAATAAAATAGTGTTAAGACAATTCTTAAAATCTAAAACGTGTGATGAGGATACCTCACAAGTCACTGTGAACATTGTTAACGTTGTATTTTTTTTTATTTTTTACATTGTTAACCCGAAGAAAATAAGTAGCTTTAAGAAATAGGTATTCAACCATGACTTTTTTCTCGAGATAAAATATTTTGATTTATATTTATCTCTTAATTTTTATAGTTATAATCATGAATTCTGTTTTTTTTTCATCTACGTTCACATATTCTTTTTTTTTTTTATTATTATTTTTTTCATCTACGCTCCATCTGGGATGAATTCACTCTCTATAAAATAAGCTCGAAAAAAAGAAGGGGAATTTGATAGATCTTCACTCAACCTTGTTTAAAAAATATAGCTCCATGTTAAATGAACATTAAAACTCCAACTTTGCCTGCTGATATCGATAAACAATTCAAGCTCCATAAATTCTTGAACTACTTTTATAAATTAAAAGGGAAATAAGAGGTGGGCAGTGGCATGTCATCCACCTAGAGACCGTTAAAATTTACCCTGTAAATAATTTAATATTGAGAGAGAATTACTTTATATCGAAATTATCTATCGGTTTACACGTAATACAGATTTGAAACTAAGATTTAACTTCAATTATACGATATCCACGCTCACATCCTAACATTTTAAGATAATAACTGGTAGTCGGCAACCATTGTCTCATCCCTTGGCTTTCCTCAAACCCTATGTTCTTTGTTTCTCTATTAAGCTGTTTGACATGGAGTTTCACCCGCCGTGCCGCAGCTTTTGGTAAAAAAAATTTTATATTTTAAATGAATATGTTTTGATGTTTTTAGATCATTTTGATGTGCTGATGTCAAAAATGATTTTTAAAAAATAAAAAAAATATCATTTTGATATATTTCGACACGAAAAACACTTTAAAAAACTACCGCAACAGCTCTCCCAAACATGCCTATGAAAGTATCCTTAATGCCAAGTTGAGGCGGCTAGAATGAAATTGTATCACCTCATGTATAACAAAATCATTAAAGTATAGAAATGGATGGACCAGTCCGTACATGGAGGTGGCTATATTTTGCAAAATTCTCTTAGAAAAATAATAAAATTGGTCGATATGTATGCAGTTTCTATATGCTTTTCTCATTGTTTAAATGATTCAAAGATTAGCTAAAAAATGACTCATGGTTCATGATTGATTTAGACCGCTGTAAATCAATTAATAGGACAAAGGTGTTTTTCTTTAATAGCTCATAAAGCTCCAAAGATCCCACTATTTTGTCCTGACAGATTATTGATATTGCTTTTCCTGGCAAAGAAAACGAATCGAAATTAAATAATAAAAAAGACATATATAATAAATAAACCCGTTTGCAAATTAAGATGGATAAAGAATTGAGACTTTTCAAATTAACCAAAACCTTTTTTTTTCTTTCTAAATTAAATATTATTCTGATTAAAATAACTAAACAGTTTTAATGCAATAATTTTTTTAAAAAATATTGAACTCTGAAAGAAAGAAAAAATGAAAATTTTATGCACAAAAATCCAATAAAGAGATCATAATCATCACGGGGAAGGGGGTGGCCGAATGATCTTTTATATAGTTTCGTTGTTCGGGCTTTTGGATTCATGCTTGCAACAGGCCTCATATTTATTTGATAATTATTTGTTACTATGATTGAAATTATTTTTAAAAATATTATTTTTTTAAATATATATTAAAATAATATTATTTTATATTTAAAAAATTATGTTTATTATTAATATATAAAAATAATTTAAAAATATTAAAAAATTAGTTTATAATAAAAATTAATATTGTTTTTTAAAATGCAATGTCAAAAGTATGAATCTTAGAGAAAGGTTATATATTTTACTAACAAAAAAACAACCGAGTTCAAATTAAAAAAAAATCAACAGCCCTTATCTCATCAAATTACTCACTCTCTTTTATCTTCACGTTCACTCCCCTCATTTATTCTCTCTCTTTTTTAGGGTTGGAGCATTAGAATATCCCTTTTTAATTCAAATTAAAAGGTTTTCTGTGGCTAGCTGAATCGATCGTTTTTAGAAGGGAAAAGATATCTGTGGAGTTTCAATGAGCGCAAACTTGGCATCAATGGATTCTTGACCATTCCTTTTTTCACTTTTTTCACTGTCTTCTTTGCCTGGTCCACCATTTACTAAGTCTCTCCTTGTCCACAAGAAAGACCTTGCATGTTCAAAACAACACAATTGTAGTTAAAATATTATTTTTTAAAATATATATTAAAATAATAGTATTTTATATTTAAAAAATTATGTTTATTATTAATATATGAAAATGATTTAAAAACATTAAAAAATTAATTTATAATAAAAATAAAAATTGGTTTTTAAAAATGCAATTTGCAAAGGACCTGGAGTATCATTGCCTGTGTCCCCAGCTCCGAGCTATTCTTGTTGTTGGGTTTCGCAGGCATTTGTTGAACGAATCTTGTTTATAACCTAATTGCAAAATCTACTTGAAAAACAATATTTGCAACATTTGATGCATAAAATATCATGACTAGTTGAATCTGATCAGGGTTCAATTCTTGAATCAAAGCACTCAAATCCTTGTAAGATGAGCGTCCATCTTCAACAGCTTTTCTTGCCATTTCCCCTAAATTCTCAGCTCTACCCCTCGTTTCCTCTGCTTTATTACACACCATCATCTCCTTCACTGTCTTCTCTATTGCTTCACTCTTCACATAATCCACCACCAACCCAGTACTTTGTTGAACACCAGCACCCACCCCGATCTTTAAAACACCTGTAATTCATTTCTGATTTAAACAGTGGTCAGCAAAAACAGACCAACTCACCACTGGCAAACCAGCACCAACACAATATTTGTAGTGGAGCCGAAACATTCATCAAAAAACTAAAATGGGTTTACTTGGGTCAAGCCATTTGATGCACTCATATTGACCGCCGCTTGTTACCTTTCCTCTTCGAGCTTTTTTCTTCAGCATTTCCACTGCAAAGTGAACTGGTCCTGTATGCCAAGCTCTTTTTGCCCAAAACCCTCTTGTAAAATGGTCCACATAAAGTGGTTCTAGCTCATAAAAATTATTTACTATCTCCCCGTTGCTATTTTTCTCTGGCTATCTGGCTCTTTAAATCAATCTTGTAACTCATTAGTGTACTCTAACCACTACCAACCCAGTACATATTCGTCTGGCCTGCATTTAACAATCCCAGCTCATTTCTGGAGAGAGAGAAATAATAATTTGCAGCTCTCGGACTGTCAGAAACTCTTTTGTAATTTAAATTTATTTTAATAAGAGATGGCTAATTTAGAAATTGCAAAAAGGAAATGATAAGCTTGTAATTGTCAAAAACTAATACGAACAACATATTCTATGCTGTCTGGACAATCCTTTTCCCCGTCGAAGTTTCAAGCGCGATGCCGCCTCAACTCTTCAATTAGTGAATTGAAATCAGAGAAAGAAGATCCACCTTTTTCAACAGCCTTCCTTGCCGTTTCTCCTAGCTTGCTTGCTCTACTCCTCTTTTCATCTGCTTCTTCACCCACCATAATTCGAGTGATTGCCTTCTCTATGGCTTCACTTTTAACATGATCTCCATGCACGCTAACCCATTCCTTGACCCCGACAGCAACTCCAGTTTTTAAAACATCAGTCACCAGCTTTTCATTATAGAATTGCTCGGCAAATACAGGCCATGTAACCATGGGCTTCCCTGCAGTTATGCCCTCAAGAGTCGAGTTCCATCCACAATGAGTCACAAATGCACCTGTCGCTTCATGATCAAGAATCAACACCTGGGGTGCCCACCCTCTTATAATCAGTCCCTTTCCTTCCATTCTTTCCTCAAATCCTTCGGGTAACCAATCTTCCTTCTCTTCTTTACTGTTTTTGTTTCGTCTAACAACCCAGATAAATTGCTGCCCACAAGCTTCGAGGCCTGTTGCGATCTCCTTTAGCTGAGAGGCAGTGAAGCTTGCCAAACTTCCAAAGCAGATATAAACAACTGAATTAAGTTTCTTGGAGTCAAGCCACTTCAAACACTCGTGTTGATCAATTGAGGCTTCTTTTCCTCTTCCTGATTTATCCTCAATGTCTCTGTTGCACACTGAAACCGGGCCTACATTCCAAGCCCTTCTGCCCAAAACCTTCCTGTGATGATCAGCATAAGCTGGCTCAAGCTCATAAAAGCTGTTGACAACAACACCGAAGCTCCTCAACTCTGATTCTTTGGATGCTTTCAGTACCTTGGTGAATTCATTTTCAACATTTTCTCGTACAAAGTCTGCCAGTTGCTTCCTTGTCAGCTTTATATCACCAGGAAGATTAGGGACGACAAAAGGTTCAGAATCTGATGAAACTTTCTTGTGTGGCTCATATAGTCTCACGCATTCTCCAGCACATAAAGCGAAGTTACTAGTGCCATGAAACACTAGCCTCGGAATCCCAAATTTGGCAGCAGCATCAGTCGCCCAAGGAAAGAACATGTCAGCAACTATGCAATCAGGATGTCTTTCTTGCAGTACCTTCTCAAAGGGTTCTTGAAGTAAGGCTGTGGCAATGAAAAACTTTTTGGTCATTTCCCCTGGATTTTCATTTGCAATGACTGCTTCTGCGTTTTCATATCCCTCCGGCAATCCTGCCTCTGCTGCAGGGAATTTGATGGTTTGGATATCAATATCGAAACCCAAATCTTTGGTTTTTTGGATGGTTTTGGAAAAGAAAGGTGCGTTGAGAGGAGTGGTGATGATGGTTGTCTTTACGCCTCGAGAAGCAAAAAGCTTGGCCATGTCCACTGAAGGTATCATGTGGCCATGAGCCAAGAAAGGGAAGAACAAAATGTGCACCTGGTGACCCAAGTTACCCATCTGGCCCTTGTAATATAAAAAAGAAAAAGAAAATAACTTGGTGTTGAAAATGGAACTAAGCTTGCTGGAAAAAAAATGATGATGAAGATGAAGAAAACCTCAGCCTGCTCTTTTTGTTTGGATAAAATTGTGAACATGGATTTTATAAATAGAGGTTAGGATGACGGAATTTATTTTATCAAGACTTTTCTAGCTATCACACGACTACGCTCACGTCACGTAACTTGACTAGAACCGTTCTTCCTTCATTTTTAACAATATAATGGCAAGACAATCTTCTTCTTGTTCTTGTTCTTTCTGGTTTGTATTTTACTATTTTTATGATTAGACCAGATCCAATTCCAGTTTTTCAGATAAAGTTAATTAAATTATTAAAAATCCATTCCATCTCTCCCTCTCCCTCTGCGTTATGTTTTTTCAAGTAAGTATTTTACGACCTTTTCACATTTAGTTTTTTTCCCTCGTAAAATAGATTTATCTCGTCCGATCCCTTTCTGTCAAGCCAAATTATACTTGCCGACACAGACAAATTAAATTAATGATATTTGGTCTTTTTGTTCTAGACTTCACACCAAGTCATACACGTGCTCTTCTTTATGACCAAGCAGCCAGATATGCTATGAGTTCAGCTTCGGGGTCCTCGTTTAACACACTCTCTTACGTCGGGATTCTTCTTTTTAGCTCAGATATTATTAACGTGATTAATGTTATTTTACAAAGTAATTTTTATTCATATGTGTGATTGTCGTGAAGTGTATGAATCACATCTTTCTGGGTAATTATAATTCGTCATATATGTTTTTGTGATGATTTAGAAAGTTAAAAAAATCTTAAAAGCGATGGAATTTACAGCAAAAATAGGTCATATAAAGTATAGTATCACACTAGAAAACATCGTGATAGTAAAACAAATGTCCATGTGTGTAATATTGTTATTTTTTAGAAAACTAATTTCCTTTTATTCAATTGGATTTTGGATGTTTACGTATCTCCGGCAAAGTTTATAGATTACATTTTCCTAATCGATCAGAATTTCCCAATACATGTTTTTGTGACAATTTAGAGAGCTATTCTTGTTAAATCCATGACCAAGGAGATAGGTCATGGGGTGTGATCATGGGGATTAATTGATTGATCATGGAGATTCATTAATTGATCATGGCTAATTATATTCTTGATGAAAGGAAAAAAATGAAAAATAAATTAGTGAGTGGGGTCCTTGATTTACCTATAAATAATAGCTTGTGTACTCCATCTACGACTACTGGTAGGTATAGGTCAGAAGGCTCCTCTCGTAAAACATTTTATTATTTTGTATTGTTGCTGTTTTAGGAAAAGTTTTGTTACTGCTGATATTGGGATTATTTTTTTGGTATTTAATCAAAATAACTGGAGATATTTATAATCTAAATTTTCGCTGCTTATGTATTTAGGATTCGATTATATAAAGAATGTCTAACAAATCCACCAGAGAATTTACAGTGACCAAATCAAGATTCTCTAGGCCTTCAGGTAAGCCAAAATCCATGGCGGGGAAGTTGATGAGCTTGAGATTTATTTGGGTGGTTGAATTTACAGTAATGATGATTGCTATGTTTTGGTCGAGACTAGAGAGTTCAGATACTTGGAAGCTTAGCTCGGCAACACGAACAAGGATATGTTCTGAATGTTATTGGAGTCCACTCATAATATGATGGTATGCATTATTAATTTGATCAATTTCATCCTTGAACTATCAAATATTGTTTATCCTTTTGAGTTAACTGTTGATATTGATAAAGAATCCCTTTAATTTTTTTCTTCATATTTAGTATTTTTGAACTCATTTTTTCATGGATTGTAATGAAAATTCAATCCATTTCAACAAAAAAAGAATCAAATCTTTTCTGACGTTAGTGAGTATAAAATAATTTCCCAATAAATTATATAAAGTAAAAAATAGGCTGCAATCAGCTTCAATTTTTTGAGATCCCTAAAAAGATCATATAAATTTAGATAGATAATTTAGCGCAATTCTCAAAATTCTTATATATATGTTTTAATATCAATCTTTTTTAAGCTTAGTTAGGAGTTACGTATTCGACCATGCAAGTATCTTGAGAAATTTATATGTTTTTTTAGGATATCTATTAAAATCTGGGATCCTTCCAGATAATCTTAAATTCTTAGTATTTTTATTAATATTCAATGTTTAAGAAAATTAAATTTTTTTTGCTTGGCCGCTAAATTATTTTTGGAAGTAGCATATGTAGAAACTTCAACTCAAAATATAAAAGAAAAAGGGTTTTAGATTATTAATAAATACCAAAGTAAAAAAAGAAAGATAATCCCCTTAAAATATGATAATTAAAAAAAAAAAGATTAACTAAATCAACAACACAAGTCTCATTTATATAGGAGAGTTCATATTTGACAGAATTGTCATTGTGGTGTCAAAATAGCCTGTGCTGTCCCCCAAAAACTAAATCTTACAGAAACACCCTCAACTGATATTTTATGATGAAAACCGAATGGGATCCGATGGAGTTTCTAAGAGAAGGATATCTTTTTTCTTTGACTCACAGGTGGGATATCATGGTGCTATTGGATCAAGATTTTCAGCAAGAATATTTGGACCCTTTTTTGTAGGACAAGAACTTGGTTCCTGTTTTCTTTTTTTTTTTAGTTATCAAAAGACATGGTTTCTGTGCTAAATTAAATTAGTAAAACAAAACACTATTGATTACTCCCATTTATTAAAAATTAAAAAAAAAAAACACCTTTTCAAGTCATCCTTTGTTGCAATGAAATGATTGTTACGAGGAAGAAAAGGAAATCGAGTGATTATATGATTTATAGTATTTGAAATTAAGATTGAATATGTCTTATAATTTCGGTTATTTCAAATCAAGTTTTTAAATGTATGCCTTACATGATATTAAAAATAAAATACATTTCTGAATAAAACTATTTTTTAAAAAAAGAACTACAAAAATACCCGTAAGAGATAATGGGCTGGGCTGGGCTGCAGGTTTTATTCCGGGCTCAAATGGGTCTACATTCGATTATAAGCTGCACCTCTCATCTACAAACCGTAAGGAATGGAATGGATTTAAAGTGGGTCTGGAAATAATGGAGTCACAGTTTTGTAGGTGTATGCATTTAACAATCCCAACCCATTTGAAATTTAATTTATTTTAAGAAGAGATATAACTTAGAAATTGCAATTGGAAGTTACATAAAGGAAATGATAAGCTGTATATTGTCAAAAACTAGGACCCGTCGAAGTTTCAAGGGCGAAGCCGCCTCAACTCTTCAATCAAAGCATTCAAGTCAGAGCAAGAAGATCCACCCTTTTCAACAGCCTTCCTTGCCGTTTCTCCTAGCTTGCTTGCCCTACTCCTCTTTTCATCTGCTTCTTCACCCACCATAATTCCAGTGATTGCCTTCTCTATGGCTTCACTTTTAACATGATCTCCATGCACGCTAACCCATTCCTTGACCCCGACAGCAACTCCAGTTTTTAAAACATCAGTCACCAACTTTTCATTATAGAATTGCTCGGCAGATACAGGCCATGTAACCATGGGCTTCCCTGCAGTTATGCCCTCAAGAGTCGAGTTCCATCCGCAATGAGTCACAAATGCACCTGTCGCTTCGTGATCAAGAATCAACACCTGGGGTGCCCACCCTCTTATAATCAGTCCCTTTCCTTCCATTCTTTCCTCAAATCCTTCGGGCAACCAATCTTCCTTCTCTTCTTTACTGTTTTTGTTTCGTCTAACCACCCAGATAAATTGCTGCCCAGAAGCTTCGAGGCCTGTTGCGATCTCCTTTAGCTGAGAGGCAGGGAAGTTTGCTATACTTCCAAAGCAGATATAAACAACTGAATTGAGTTTCTTGGAGTCAAGCCACTTCAAACACTCATGGTGATCAATTGAGGCTTCTTTTCCTCTTCCTGATTTATCCTCGATGTCTCTGTTGCATAGTGAAACCGGGCCTACATTCCAAGCCCTTCTGCCCAAAACCTTCATGTAATGATCAGCATAAGCTGGCTCAAGCTCATAAAAGCTGTTGACAACAACACCGAAGCTCCTCAACTCTGATTCTTTGGATGCTTTCACTAACTTGGTGAAGTCATTTTCAACATTTTCTCTTACAAACGCTGGCAGTTGCTTCCTTGTCAGCTTTATATCACCAGGAAGACTAGGCACGACAAAAGGTTCAGAATCTGATGAAACTTTCTTGTGTGGCTCATAAAGTCTCACGCATTCTCCAGCACATAAAGCGAAGTTACTAGTGCCATGAAACACTAGCCTCGGAATCCCAAATTTGGCAGCAGCATCAGTCGCCCAAGGAAAGAACATATCAGCAACAATGCAATCAGGATGTCTTTCTTGCAGGACCTTCTCAAAGGGTTCTTGAAGTAAGGCTGTGGCAATGAAAAACTTTTTGATCATTTCCCCTTCATTTTCATTTGTAATGAACGCGTCTGTGTTTTCACATCCCTCCGGCAATCCTGCCTCTGCTGCAGGGAATTCGATGGTTTGGATATCAATATCAAAACCCAAATCTTTGGTTTTTTGGATGGTTTTGGAAAAGAAAGGTGCGTTGAGAGGAGTGGTGATGATGGTTGTTTTTACGCCTCGAGAAGCAAAAAGCTTGGCCATGTCCACAGAAGGTATCATGTGGCCATGAGCCAAGAAAGGGAAGAAGAAAATTTGCACTTGGCGACCCAAACTACCCATCTGGCCTTTTAAGATTAAAAAAGACGAAAAAAACTTGGTGTTGAAAATGGAACTGAGCTTGTCGGAAGAAATGAATGATGAAGATGAAGATGAAGATGAAGAAAACCTCAGGCTGCTCTTGTTTGAATAAAAATTTGGACATGGATTGGTATTTTATAAACAGAGGTTAGTACACAGGAAGACGGGATTTATTTTAATAAGACTTTTCTAGAACTAAAATTTTCCCAGGCCGTCTTATTACACTACTACGCTCACGTCACTGCTCCTATCAGAAAGTGTCAATTCTACCTAGGAAAGACCGTATACGTTACCTGATTTTTCGCAGAACAATTGTTTTTTTAAACAGCATGTTTTTTTTTTAATTAATATGGTGTACAACTACATTTGTATATTCTTAACTAATTTCATTCGTCTTATAATGTCAGGTTTCAATGACAATGAGAAGACTTCAACTGATAATTAAAGAGTTGATTTACCCTTTAGGGTTTTTACTGTAATAAATTTTTTTTTAATTTAATTTGTTATTTCTCGTTTGTGTTTTTGTGATTAGACCAAATCCAATTCCAGTTTTTCAGATACAATTAATTAAATCAGTAAATCCATTCCATCTATCTCTCCCTCTGCGTTATGTAACCTTTTCGTATCTAGGTTTTTTTCATCGTAAAATAGATTTATCTCGTCTGATCCCTTTCTGTCTAGCCAAATTATACTTGCCGACACAAACAAATTAAATTAATGATATTTGGGCTTGCTATTTTATTTAAATTTTTGGTTCAAATTACTACTAATATGGCACCTATAGTCAAAGTAAAGGTCTTTTTGTTCTAGACTTCACACGAAGTCATACACGTGCTCTTCTTTATGACCAAGCAGCCAGATGTGCTATAAGTTCAACTTCGGTGTCCTCGTTTAACACACTATCTTACGTCAGGATTCTTCTTTTTAGCTCAGATATTATATTATATTAGTACCTGCATATCGAAACCTAAACAGTTTTGAATTTTTCACTTGGCCATTTACTATTCATTCTCTTGACATCATCATTATCATTATTAATGAACTGTGCAAATTTTTTAATTTTTTAATTTGATCCTCAAATCTTTCCCCCATCAATTTTCTTATATTTGCAAGCCAATTGGTTTTATCTTTTATAAGAAAGAGAGAGATGGAAAGAATAAAGACTAGAATCAAATAAACGTCTAACATGGATGGTTTGCCATTCGTTTATAAATAAATACACTTTGATTTTTGTACTCGATATTTTTAAAGTTTATTTTTAATACAAAAATATACTTCTAGTACTTTTCAGTCTCTTGTTGAAAGATGAGATAGAGAGAGAGAAAGATACCTGTATAGGCCCCAAAATAATTCAATCTATATTAAATTGTTAAATTTGACAAGAGTTTATATTAAGTGTTGTTTTACCTTTGAAATTCGTTAAAGAATAAATCTGAACTCGAGTTAGTTTTTTATTTCAATTTAATTTTGTTTTTTTCAGGGTTTTTGATGTCATTGATAGATTTCTCTCGATTTTCAAAGTTTTTGGGTCGAAAATAGGTTAAAAACAGAATTTTAGATAAAAAAAAAATACTTAAACCGTGATTTTTAGAGCAGCTATGTTTTCAACGTTGTTCAAATCAAGTTGGCTAATTTTGAGTTATAGTGTCCGCAACAACAATTTTCACGATAAAATAGATTAAAATTACTGCAAAAACAGACACAAATGAAATGTGCTTTCGAGATATGAATCTACCCCTGGCGACAGAAGCTCAGTTCATCGATAAGAGCATTCAGATCAGAGTAGGAGGAACCCCCTTCTTCGACTGCCTTCCTTGCCATCTTCCCAAATGCCGCTGCTCTGCTCCTCATTTCCTCTGCTCCTTCACCCTCCATGAGTTGACTCACTGCCTTCTCTAAAGCTTCACTCTTGATGCTATCCCCTCCCGACAAAGCTTGTTCTTGAACACCAATTCTGATACCTATTTTCAATACCTGTGTCACCAGCTTTTCATTGTAGAATTGCTCTGCGGACAGCGGACACGTGGCCATCGGCACCCCAGCGGCAATACCTTCGACTGCTGAATTCCATCCACAATGAGTCACGAACCCACCAATTGCTTCATGGTCAAGAATCAGCACTTGCGGTGCCCACCCTCTTATGATTAGCCCCTTCCCTTCCATTCTCTTTTCAGATCTTGCAGGTAACCAATCTTCCTCTTCTTGACTGTTTATGGTGTTCTTAACAACCCAGATAAATTGCTGGCCAGAAGCTTCAAGGCCCTTTGCTATCTCTTTTAGTTGAGAAGCACTGAAGCTTACCATACTTCCAAAACATACATAAACAACTGAGTTGGGTTTTTTTGATTCAAGCCAGTTCAAACACTCGTTTTCATTAATGGAAGCCTCTCTTCCCCTCTCTGCTTTGTCATCTGTGTTTCTGTTGCAAAGAGAAACGGGTCCTACATGCCATGCTTTTCTTCCAAAAGCTTTTCTGTAATGATCAGCATAAGCCGGCTCAAGTTCGTAGAAACTGTTGACAACCACCCCGTAACTTTTCAAATCTCCCTCTTTAACCTTCCTGTACATCTTGCTGAAGTCGGATTCATCGTCATTTCTTTCAGGACGTGGCAGTTCATTTCTTGTCAACGTGATATCATCGGGAAGGTTAGGCATCAAAAAGGGCTCACAATCTGATGACACTTTCTTGTGTGGCTCGTACAGTCTCAGACTTTGACCAACGCATAAAGAAAAAAAGCTGGTCCCATGAAACACTAACCTTGGAATTCCAAATCTAGCCGCAGCATCACTAGTCCAGGGAAAGAACATGTCCGCAATAAGGCAATCAGGATGGATTTCCTCTAGTAGCCTTTCAAGGGGTTCTTGGAGAATGGCGGTTGCCACGAAAAATTTTGCGACCATTTCCCAACCCATAGACTGAGAAATAAAGAAGTCCGCATTTTCACATCCTTCTGGCAATCCAGTCTCAGCGGTGGAGAACTCGATGGTTCGTATATTAATATCAAATCCCAGATTTTGGGTTCTTTGGACTGTTTTGGAGAAGAGAGGCACATTTAGAGGGGTGGTGACAATGGTAGTCTTTAGTCCTCGGGAAGCAAATAGCTTGGCCATGTCCACTAGTGGTATCATGTGGCCATGAGCCATTAGAGGAAAGAAAACAACATGTAGCTGGTTGACTACACTGCCCATATTGGCTCAACTCCAAAATAAGATTCTGGACAGCAGAATTCAATGGCTGAATTACAGGAGAAACTTAGAATCGGCGATGAAGACAAACAAGAAGAGGGAGAAAGGGCTATCTTTCTTTTTCTTGCATTCTATGACTAGCCTGCCAATTTATCGGCGAGTACGTGTCACAAGCCCTGTGCACACGTACATACCCTCGACACCACGACTCTAGACAAATATCGCTATCTACCATATTAAATACACAGTATAATTGACCATGATAGGAGTAGGTTTGTATTGTTTTTAAATTCATAATAAAATAATTTTAAAAGTTACATTTTTAAAATTAATATTTATGGGTTTTTTTCTTTTAACCTTTTAAAACCCAGTGAAATTATTATACATTATATTATACAAAAAGCTAAAGGAGATCGTGAATTCACTGTTCACCCACACTGAATTCACTGTGGATTTGAACAGTGAATTTCACTTCCTCATTTCCATTCTTCTGCGACTGTTCATGTTAATTATTCTAGCGCGGGCAGTGCCGAAGGTGTGACCAAGCAGAGAGCTGCTTCCCAAAATCATCATCTGCTTCATGGTCACAAAAAACGGAAAGAGCACATCAATTCATGGCTGACCAAAGCAGAGAGCCTGCTTCCCAAAGTCATCATCTGCTTCATTGTCAAAAGCGGAAAGAGAGCATTACTGGGTTTTGTCTTCAGGTGAAATCGACGGCAATGGAGAGCTTTGTCAACTGCAATTTTCACTCAAATGAGTTCGTTTTCACAAATCCAAGACTATCTTATCTATCTAATTAACACATTTCCCCTCAATTGCTCAACCTTACTATCACTTTCCAATATTTTAGAAGATAATTTATTGTAAAGCAGTCATCTTGGCAAAGAAATAAACCCTTCTAAAGCATCAAATTGTTGACTTTCTAAACCAAAAAAAAAGGTACCTGAAGATACTTTAGCTTCGCACTCCCGTAGACAAGACCCAAAGAAAAAGCAGAAACATGAGCCACCTGAAAAAACCCAACAGATAATTAAATGAAAAATATTGACTGCAGTAGATCGATTTTAAGATCGGGGTGATTTTGACTTTCGATTGTCTTGCATTTTCGAGATAAACAAACAGGGTGGTGGGTGAGAAAGATTACCAGAGCGAGAGTGCTGGTACCGGAGTAAGGTCTAGGAGGCGGCGCCATTAGAGAAGTGAGAGCCTGCAAATGCAAATTAATGGGATTTTTGAAGCCCTAGATTTTTACCATCCCTGAGCTCATTATCTTTCTTTATTTTTTTTCACATCTTTCATTACATTTTGTCACTGCCAGAGGCTGCCCGAGATGGTGATGGTTGTCTGCTGACCGAAGACAAATCAAGTGTATCACCTTTTACTTAATGCCCGAGGGACAGTGGCCTTCATTGCATTGAAAGGAGCACAAGCCGCAACATGGGGAGGAGAGACCTGCAAGCACGCATAACACGTGGCAGAAGGGAGATGATTCGAATTTATTGATCAATTTACGGAAGACCCACCACTCAATTTCGTGCTGGTAAAAATCTAACATTCATTCCTTTTCTTTTTATCCGTTTACTCGGGTGTGATAGAAGCAGAGTACTTCATTTGTCTTCACATGAGGAAAGGATAGAACTCAAAATTAGGAAAAAATTAGGTCACAAATTTAGGATCGATCGAGACAGCTTGCTCGCTGGCTTGCTGAGAAGAGAATGGGTCGCAAGAAAGTGGAGCTAAAACGAATCGAAAACAAGAGCAGTCGCCTAGATCACGGTATTATTATGCACTTTTCACTGTTCACCTATACTCATAAGAATTGTGGACTTGAATAGTAAGATTACAAAATAATATAAGTAAAATTTTGATACTACAATAGCACAACCAAATCCTTCGGGCGAGTGGTTAACACACGTGCGCCATTTCCCAACAGACGAGGGTTCGAATCGCTCATGCAACAAATTGATTTTCAAATATTGCTTTTAAAATATTTAATCATATAAGTACTGTTTCTATCCTAGAACAGCACAACCAAGTTGTTTGGCCGAGCGGTTAGATCGCGCCCCCGCGAAGCGGGGCGCGGGAGTTCGAATCTTCATGCCAGCAAAAATGGATTTTCGAGATGAATAGTGCGTTTTTTTTGTTGTCATTTTTTGTGTTTTTTAATGGCTTTTTTCTTAATATTTTTAGGTGTTAAAAATTCTAATTATTATAGATAAGACATTCAAAATAATGATAATGATTATTTGTAAGTTTTTTTCTTATAAATATGTTAGACTAATTATGTATTTTGATATTTATTTAATATTAGCATCTTAAAATATATATAAATAAATAAATTCCCTAGGTTTTTTTAAAAATAATATATAATTAATATCAATATTCTGAAATTCATGTCATCGATAGTATGAACAATAATAGTCATAATATGAATTATTTATAATAATATTTATAATGACAGCTACAATAATTGTGACAATTTAACAATCATGATAATAATAATGACAATTATAATCGAAATAATTCATCTGTTGATATTATTTTTCTTTAAGGTTGACTTCTGCGGTTTTCTTATGTATAATATTTCATATCTAATATCACATAAATAAAAAAATATACGAAGTGATGCGTAGACGAAACGGGTAGAAAATTAGGGCAATTTATCTATAGTGAAAAAATATACAAGCCACTTGCCATCTACTGAAATTGATTATATATTGTAGTTTCATTTAGGTCCCCATTCTTTGAATTTTTGAACTGGTTTGAAATCCTTAATATTTTTGGTATCAAAGTTTTGAATTATTTCAATTTTATCTTTCCATTCAAATTTAATACAAATCCTTAATATTTTCGGTATTAAAGTTTATTAATTTAATTTAAAATATTAAAATAACCAGTAAAAACATGTATAAAATCATTCAATTTCCTACATCAAAAAATATCTAGATAAAACATTCAAAATAATGATAATGATTATTTTTAGGTTTTTTTTTTTATATAAATACGTGAAACTAATTATATGTTTTAATATTTATTTAATATTAGTGCCTGATAATATATAGAGAGAGAAAAAATCATTTCTAACATATTTTATATATTATAATTTTACCAATTGAATATTAAAATAACTACTTATAGCACACGAAAATTTTAAGTTTATTTCTTCAAAAAAAAATTTATTTCTAATATTTCAGATCTAATATTACTAGGGAAAAAAGACAACTCATAAAAAAATATACGAACCACTTCCTATTTCGATCACACTGTTCTTTTTAGACAGAAAAAAACTTATTTCTAATATATTTTATTTATTACAATTTTATTTATTATATATTAAAATAATTAATTATAACATTTAAAAAATCAATTAATTTTCTACATAGAAAAAAACCTAGCGCAACGCGCGGGCAAATATGGTCGTATCTTAATTATTTTCAAAAGCAATTTGTTTAGCTTTATATAGAGATTTTTTTTTCATCCTTTTATCCTGGTTCTTTTTGTTGTTATTAAATTGAATAAAAATAATTTAGTTCTTTTAATAAATATAAAATATTATTTGAAAGAAAAATTGGTTGGAGCATTCATTTGTATAACTCTCCTGTGTTTATATGGACAATGCTCGAGGAGGCAAGTGGGGGCTTCACGGTCGCTTCTAGACCAACATTGGTCTATTTCACAATATATATTTCTTAAATTTTGTATCTAAATCTCTTTTAACTCTTCAATTTGGTGCCATATTTAATTCAACCTGATGCTAACTAAGATTCAACCCATGCCTCATCAAGAAGAGAACAAAGAAAAAAAAACATAGATTATCCAGTTGTGTTTGTGTCTATTATTATAGTCATAAAATTTACGTATGAACCCGAACCAATATAATATGTTGTCTTTTTTTTTTTTTTTTACATTTGTTAATGTATTTAATAATCAATTAATCTAAAAAATAACTGCTATTACATTCTCTTAAATACCCCCAGACAGAATCAGATAATGCTGACCGGTTAGCTACTGGTTCGCCGAGCAACTCCGATCAAAAATGTTATTTGAAAAAGCTAAAGTATAAAATAAAATAAACAGAAACAGACAATATTATAAACCATATATATACTTTTGGCAACACTTCCACAAAAAGACAGAAAAGAGCAAACAATATTATATAATTTTTTTTAACTTTTGGCTTTTCTATACGACACTGCCTGTTTGGGAGGGCGGTAGCGGTTGCGGTTGTGGTTGAAAAAATGGAGTTTTAAAAATGGAGTTTTAAACTGTGGTTCAAAAAAAGCAGTTTAGTGTTTGGTTAAAACTGTGGTTGAGTTGAAGGTTGAAGAAAAAGGAGTTTTGGTGTTTGGTTTCCAAACTTTCCAAACTGCTTTTAACTTGTGAAATTACTTAAAAGGGTATGTATATATATATATATGTATGTATATATATATATATGTATGTATATATTTGTATATAAATTTAAATACAATATAGTGTGATATATTTTAATATATTTATTTATATTTTAATATATATATTTTAATATATATTTTTTAATTATTTAAATATAACTTTAATTATTATTTTGGCTGCACATATATATTTAGGTCTTGCCCCGTTCCAGCCCTCACTCTCATTCCAGCCCCTCACTCTCATTCATTCCAGCCCCTCGCTCTCATTCCAGCATCTTCGTTCCAGCCCCTCCCCTCCATCTCCTCCCCTCTCTATCTCCATCTCCATCTCCTTCCAGCCCCTCACCTCCCATCTCAAAAACAACTCCCTCCTCCAGTAGCGAGACCCCCGAGAGAGAGAGATGATCGATTGCGCTTGCGGGTATCATTTATTTTTTCCTCTGCTTCTCTTTTCTTTGGTCAATACTGGTATGGGAGATGATCAATTTGAGGGTTTCTTTGGTCAATACACGGTAATATTGTTGTTGGAATTGATTTATTTATGATGATTTTGCCCTAATGGTGGGCTGCTGCAAAGGGATCGTTGTTGGTTCTGCTATAATTAAGAGCTTGATTTTTGTGCTTGTTGTTGCAAGTTTGTGCTCTTGTGGGTCTGTCGCAGAGGAGAGAAAGGTGCGAGACAGAGGAGGTGCAGATGAGAAGGAATTGAGAGGATTTTTTGGGCAGACAAGGCAATATATTTTCAACGGTAATATTTACTTCAAACGGCAGTTTTATAAATACAAACCGCGTTTCGAAAAGCACCATTTATCAGCTTCTCAAAAAATGCCGTTTCAGATGATTTTAACCGTGGGTCCCACACTTTGAAACACAGTTTGGGTGTTTACCAAACACCAAAATGGCATTCCAAACGGCAAAAGTTAAACGTGCTGGTGCGCCAAACGGGTGCATAAACATGTGGAGATAGCTATTCAAAAAACAAAATATTAATTTAACTATCATATTAAAAGAGTGAAAAATTCATACAATTACTAAAAATAACTTTATCTACAAGAGATAATTACGATGATGAACATGGTTTAGCTTTGACTTTTCAAATCGTTCAGCATGGAGTGTATGCGGTTTAAAATACTGTTGATAGCAAAAAAGGCTTTTAGGGCAGGAGACTGATAGCTTCCCTCCGACTGTACCCGGAATAATGAGCTCCATGATATTCATGTTAAGAAAAAAAAAGCTGCTATCTCAATCTACACTCCAAAAATCATGATCCATCAATGATACAGGAATTCATGTTAATCTTTCGGTGGAGCTTTTCATCTGTTGGGAAGCTCTGACAATGTCTCCCCGAGTAACGATTCCAACCTTTGGTATTAAATTTAGAGACCAATTATAGATTACACACAGCAGATAAGAATCCATAAAATGAGAATAAATCAAGAACATTGTTTACAATTCTTACCAGCTTTCCATCGTTATCTACCACTGGGAGTCGCCGATATTTTGTTTCGAGCAGCAACCTGGGATTAGATTAGAACATTAAGCATGTTTTTCCACCTCTAATGTGAAATTTCCATAGAATGTTATTGCAAGACGAGAAACATTCAGAAATTTAATGATAAGCGTTTCGATAAGGTTTTAAGAAAATTGGACAGAGAAATTGCATCATAATAATCTTCCCGACAGTTTTTCATACATTTAAGAAAGTACAGAACAGAACTTCTCGCATATTATAGGCTTAAACAGAGATGTCCTGGAAGAACAAAAGATATACTAGAGTAGAAGGAGGTGATACCTAACAGCATCCTCTAGATTGGTGGTTTCATAAACGACTAGAGGATTTGGTGTCATCAAATCACCAACAACTTTGCCGTTGTTCTTGATTAGCAGTTTCTGCAACTCATTGAAAGTCTTCGACATTCGTCAAGAAATAGAAAGTCAGCAGTAAGAAACAATTTGACTAAAATGTTTTAGAAGTGAAATCCTGGTTTTAGTTTATCATGTACTTCAAACATCAAGCTATTTATTACAGGCCTGATTTTGTCCAGTAATAACCAACAATGGAGAACTACAGTTTATCGAGTACTTGTATTAACTACTTGAATTTAACAGCAAGTCTGTAACATTACTGGGAATTGAAGGATGCTAACTACGAATTTCACAAACACAAAAGCTAGCTATGGAAATCAATCAAGATATCTAAATGTTTAAAAAAACAAAACCACAGACAAACAGATGGAAGCATGCTTTAATATAAATACGAAATGCAAACATCTAGAATTTGATAAGAGAACTCCATACTCACCTTCCAAGAACTATCAACATCAGGAAACAAATTTGTGTCATTTTGACAGCTGCCTGATAGACATAGAAGAAAGAAATTAGCAGCAGTTTCACCACATTACAGGAATAGCCATAATAGAAAACCAACTCCACAAAATTGTAGTCAGTTCGTCAATGAAGAGCAATAATGAATGACAAAGCTTTAAGATACCAATAGTCAACAAAACAATCATTAAATAGTTGAAAACTGAATTGATACACATCCTTCCTGCTATAGTCACTTGAGATTGGAAAGAATTGCTTGACAAACAAGATCAAGAATTATCATAATGTTGCCAGAATCAAAGGGATTAAGCAAATTCATTTCTTCAGTTTGGAGATCACAAGGACATGATTCCTTCCTCAATCCTACATTACTGATTGTCCATTTTTTACATAAGTCTAGACTCATGCAAACTAACGCTAGATTTGAGTTATTCAATTTATGCCAAAGAGAGTTAGTATTATTTCCCCAGATAAGCAAGCAGACCTAGCAAATAAAATGAAGCTGGCAACCATGTCATATCCTTGTTTAAATTGTTATGGCCATCGATTCCTCATGGTTTGGGAAAGTTCTTGTAGCCAAGTTTCCTCAATACTACTTTAATGAAACTCTTACAATCAAACTTCGCATAGTTCAAAATCAAGTGCGCTAGAAGAGCTATTCTCGCGATTGAATGGCGAAAAGGAAAGAAAACAAATAGATTCTTGCTTCCAGATGAAAAGGACAAAAATCAAACAAGTAGATCAGCTTTGTTTTTAAAAACAAGAACGATCTAATTCACGATCGTTCTTCAATCAGCTTAAGTATTCTCTTCCAAGGAAAAAAGGAAAAGAAGATCAGACACTTAATTATAGAAAAACATGAAAACAAGGATTTACGTCCAAATGGAAATTAGAAGCAAAGTCTCTCCACTACCTGATATAAAACCGAGCACTAACAGGTCATAATCAGAAACAACACCAACCTGCAACAAGTATAGACCTGAAATCAATTCTTCATGCAGCACTATCTCAAATAACTATAGATTTAAGTGCTGAATCTGTGCATGATATCCTTCATTTTCAGGCACAAGGAGCATGTATATTTTACTACGTCCCCGTACACTAGCTTTCAAGTTTAAATCCTTGCCCTTTTTCTCATAAAATAGTTCCAAGAACAGCAGCATACAAGCAAGACTCTGGTAAACATGATTGGAGTATATGACATGGGAATGGGATCGCATGATAAAATGGAAATCTTACCAGTTTCCAGTCATCATCAATGACAGGAAACCCCGTTATTCTCTTCTCTACAAGGGCTTCCATTGCTGCAACGTATATATATATACAAATATACACGAATCAACCAACCATAACAATTTACAAGTAAACAATATAAAATATACCAATCAAAGTATAGCTTAAAAAGAAAAGGAAGTAATTACCGTCGTCAACAGTTGTGTTGGCTTTAAACACATGCAAATCCTCCTTTTTGATCATAAAATCACCAACTGTGTGGATATCACCTCTCGCCTACAATTATGAAGGGTATATATATAAAAAAAAACGAAAAAACGAAAAAAGAAGGAAAAGGCGGGTAAGTTCGTTATCTACCGGAACAGAGTTTGCTAAAGTACACAAGGCAACAGTTACTGAAGAACGGTTTAATGATCGCGCAGAGGAGTGAAAACGACAACGCTTTGATCTGGGAGTCTTAGAAACAAAAAGAGAAGGTGGCGGTGACTGATTACTATTATTATTAGAGTTCAAACAGGGTGGGGGAGGCAGAGAAAGTAATGTGTTTGTGACAGAAGCCATGAAGCAGAAGCTTATAGTTGTGATTGAACTGACTGAAATTGTAAAAGTTAAGTGTGTTTTGTCCGAAAATGTTTTTATTAGGAATGTATTATTAAATTCCTATAAATAAGGAATTGTCAATTAAGATTTGAAGCGGTTTAAATAGCTCTGTTCCGTGAAAGGTGGAGGAAATATGAGACTTGAGAGGAAGTGTAGTGGAAAGCGCCAATTGGTTGGTGAGGACTTTTCTTTAATTAGATGGACCCCACAAATTCAACCCTTTGGTGGATTATTATTATTATTATTATTATTATTATTATTATTTTGGTTTGAAATACAGAGACACACACTCTTCCTTTGAGAAATGGGATAAATTAATAAATAGAGAGATTTTTTATGGCTTTTTGTAGTTTTTATTTTATTTTTGTAAGACTCTGATAAAATTGATTGTGGAAGGAAGTCATATTTTTCACGTGATGAAAAGAGGAGGGATTCGCATATTTCGGCAGCGTTGGGATGTAGAGAGTTGAATGAGTTGTGTGGTAGGCTACAATGGACATTACGTGTGGCTGTGTCTATTCATATTTCAACATCTTATTGTTCAAAGCTTTTATTTTACGCGGTCAAATAACGAAAACATATTTTATAAGTTTTTATAAAAAATATATTATCCGACTTGAATTCAAGACCACTATATAAATTATAAATTCTCTATTATCATATCGAGTTCTTTAGAGAATTGTTAAAAACCTTTAATAATAATAAAAAAAAGCCTCTTACTATATTTTCATATTTTGCTATCAAGGGAATGTTTGTCCGTACATGGTTTCTACACTGTTTTTAGATTTTTTTATATTTATATATTAAAATAATTAAAAAATATATTTTCAAGCATTTACATTTTATAAAATTATTAATGTTAAAATTAAAGGTTGAATGTTTTCTTCTTAGATGATGGAATCATCTTGATATTAGATTAGTATTTGAAATTGTGATAGAGATTGTTCTTTATTTTTAATATTAACCCATTAAAACAATTTAAAAAATATTTTACAAAAAAAAACCGCTTTAAATCGTAAAAACAAAGACCGACTTTTCAATTTTGTTTCCTTTCGGTCTTAATATATTTACATTTAACCAAAAAAAAAAAAACAAAGACCGACTCAAAGGCTCTAAATCCTTCGTGGCACATGCCACTTTATACACTCACCCTATACTTTCATGCCTTCCTTGTCCCTTCCTTCTTTCTTTTCTTTTCTTTTTCTTGTTTAGGATTTTAAAAGAGTCAGTTTCGTTAACCTAAATCAAGTCCAGTCACTGTAAATTTTGAAAAAGTTTATTTACATCCAAATTTAGGAAATTTGAACGTAACTCTACAGGCCAACATATGATGTATTTTTGCTGATCCATGAGCAAAACATAGAATTAATATCTCTTAATTAATGACAATGCTAAGCTTTTTTACTGAAAAAAGAAATCCCAGTAAGAACAAAGAAAAACTAACTTACAAAATACAAAATTTCATTATGAATTGTAGTTAATTTTTATGAAATTACTCTGCTTGTGTTTGTGTTGGCTCAAGGTGTTTCGAGATGCGGTGTGCAAACTATTTTAATTCATTTTCTTATGTTCTAGCCTAACAAGAGAACGAATCTGAAACAAAACAAAAAAAATCAAGGACCTGATTGCGTTTTCTTTTGGAACCGAGAGGCTTGACGTGCCAAAAATACTTTTTTCAATACTTATTATTTATGTTTAAACTTTTTAATTACTTCTTATTTTTATATTCACGAAAAGTAGATGATAAAGTATAACATATATACATATTCGTCTGGCTGCATTTAACAATCCCAACTCATTTTTAGAGAGAGAAAAAAATAATTTGCAGCTATCGGATCGTCAGAAAGTCATTTGAAATTTAATTTATTTTAAGAAAAGATGGCTAATTTAGAAATTGCAATTGAAAGTTACATAAAGGGAATGATAAAGCTGTAAATTGTAAAAAACTAATACGAACAACATATTCTATATATGCTGTCTGGACAATCCTTCTGCCCGTCGAAGTTTCAAGGGCGAAGCCGCCTCAACTCTTCAATCAAAGCATTCAAATCAGAGCAAGAAGATCCACCCTTTTCAACAGCCTTCCTTGCCGTTTCTCCTAGCTTGCTTGCCCTACTCCTCTTTTCATCTGCTTCTTCACCCACCATAATTCCAGTGATTGCCTTCTCTATGGCTTCACTTTTAACATGATCTCCATGCACTGAAACCCATTCCTTGACTCCAACAGCAACTCCAGTTTTTAAAACGTCAGTCACCAGCTTTTCATTATAGAATTGCTCGGCAAATACAGGCCATGTAACCATGGGCTTCCCTGCAGTTATGCCCTCAAGAGTCGAGTTCCATCCACAATGAGTCACAAATGCACCTGTCGCTTCGTGATCAAGAATCAACACCTGGGGTGCCCACCCTCTTATAACCAGTCCCTTTCCTTCCATTCTTTCCTCAAATCCTTCGGGTAACCAATCTTCCTTCTCTTCTTTACTGTTTTTGTTTCGTCTAACAACCCAGATAAATTGCTGCCCACAAGCTTCGAGGCCTGTTGCGATCTCCTTTAGCTGAGAGGCAGGGAAGCTTGCCATACTTCCAAAGCAGATATAAACAACTGAATGGAGTTTCTTGGTGTCAAGCCACTTCAAACACTCGTGTTGATCAATTGAGGCTTCTTTTCCTCTTCGTGATTTATCCTCCATGTCTCTGTTGCACACTGAAACCGGGCCTACATTCCAAGCCCTTCTGCCCAAAACCTTCCTGTGATGATCAGCATAAGCTGGCTCAAGCTCATAAAAGCTGTTGACAACAACACCGAAGCTCCTCAACTCTGATTCTTTGGATGCTTTCAGTACCTTGGTGAATTCATTTTCAACATTTTCTCGTACAAAGTCTGCCAGTTGCTTCCTTGTCAGCTTTATATCACCAGGAAGATTAGGGACGACAAAAGGTTCAGAATCTGATGAAACTTTCTTGTGTGGCTCATATAGTCTCACGCATTCTCCAGCACATAAAGCGAAGTTACTAGTGCCATGAAACACTAGCCTCGGAATGCCAAATTTGGCAGCAGCATCAGTCGCCCAAGGAAAGAACATGTCAGCAACTATGCAATCAGGATGTCTTTCTTGCAGGACCTTCTCAAAGGGTTCTTGAAGTAAGGCTGTGGCAATGAAAAACTTTTTGGTCATTTCCCCTGCATTTTCATTTGCAATGACTGCTTCTGCGTTTTCACATCCCTCCGGCAATCCTGCCTCTGCTGCAGGGAATTTGATGGTTTGGATATCAATATCGAAACCCAAATCTTTGGTTTTTTGGATGGTTTTGGAAAAGAAAGGTGCGTTGAGAGGAGTGGTGATGATGGTTGTCTTTACGCCTCGAGAAGCAAAAAGCTTGGCCATGTCCACTGAAGGTATCATGTGGCCATGAGCCAAGAAAGGGAAGACCAAAATGTGCACCTGGTGACCCAAATTACCCATCTGGCCCTTGTAATATAAAAAAGAAAAAGAAAATAACTTGGTGTTGAAAATGGAACTAAGCTTGCTGGAAAAAAAAATGATGATGAAGATGAAGAAAACCTCAGCCTGCTCTTTTTGTTTGAATAAAATTGTGAACATGGATTTTATAAACAGAGGTTAGGATGACGGAATTTATTTTATTAAGACTTTTCTAGCTATCACACGACTACGCTCACGTCACGTAACTTGACTAGAACCGTTCTTCATTCATTTTTAACAATATAATGGCAACTGGCAAGACAATCTTGTTCTTGTTCTTGTTCTTTCTGGTTTGTATTTTTATGACACAGACAAATTAAATTAATGATATTTGGTCTTTTTGTTCTAGACTTCACACCAAGTCATACACGTGCTCTTCTTCATGACCAAGCAGCCAGATATGATATGAGTTCAGCTTCGGGGTCCTCGTTTAACACACTCTCTTACGTCGGGATTCTTCGTTTTAGCTCAGATATTATTAACGTGATTAATGTTATTTTACAAAGTAATTTTTATTCATATGTGTGATTGTCGTGAAGTGTATGAATCACATCTTTCTGGGTAATTATAATTCGTCATGTATGTTTTTGTGATGATTTAGAAAGTTAAAAAAATCTTAAAAGCGATGGAATTTACAGCAAAAATAGGTCATATAACGTATAGTATCACACTAGAAAACATCGTGATAGTAAAATAAATGTCCATGTGTGTAATATTGTTATTTTTTAGAAAACTAATTTCCTTTTATTCAATTGGATTTTGGATATTTACGTATCTCCGGCAAAGTTTATAGATTACATTTTCCTAATCGATCAGAATTTCCCAATACATGTTTTTGTGACAATTTAGAGAGCTATTCTTGTTAAATCCATGACCATGGAGATAGGTCATGGGTTGTGATCATGGGGATTAATTGATTGATCATGAAGATTCATTAATTGATCATAGCTAATTATCTCCTCGATGAAAGGAAAAAAATGAAAAATAAATTAGTGAGTGGGGTCCTTGATTTACCTATAAATAATAGCTTGTGTACTCCATCTACGACTACTGATAGATATAGATCAGAAGGCTCCTCTCGTAAAACATTTTATTATTTTGTATTGTTGCTGTTTTAGGAAAAGCTTTGTTGTTGCTGCTATTGAGATTATTTTTTCGGTATTTAATAAAAATAATTGGAGATATTTATAATCTAAATTTTCGCTGCTATATGTATTTATGATTCGATTATATAAAGAATGTCTAACAAATCCACCAGAGAATTTACAGTGACCAAATCAAGATTCTCTAGGCCTTCAGGTAAGCCAAAATCCATGGCGGGGAAGTTGATGAGCTTGAGATTTATTTGGGTGGTTGAATTTACAGTACTGATGATTGCTATGTTTTGGTCGAGACTAGAGAGTTCAGATACTTGGAAGCTTAGCTCGGCAACACGAACAAGGATATGTTCTGAATGTTATTGGAGTCCACTAATAATATGATGGTATGCATTATTAATTTGATCAATTTCATCCTTGAACTATCAAATATTGTTTATCCTTTTGAGTTAACTGTTGATATTGATAAAGAATCCCTTTAATTTTTTTCTTCATATTTAGTATTTTTGAACTCATTTTTTCATGGATTGTAATGAAAATTCAATCCATTTCAACAAAAAAAGAATCAAATCTTTTCTGACGTTAGTGAGTATAAAATAATTTCCCAATAAATTATATAAAGTCAAAAATAGGCTGCAATCAGCTTCAATTTTTTGAGATCCCTAAAAAGATCATATAAATTTAGATAGATAATTTAGCGCAATTCTCAAAATTCTTATATATATGTTTTAATATCAATCTTTTTTAAGCTTAGTTAGGAGTTACGTATTCGACCATGCAAGTATCTTGAGAAATTTATATGTTTTTTTAGGATATCTATTAAAATCTGGGATCCTTCCAAATAATCTTAAATTCTTAGTATTTTTATTAATATTCAATGTTTAAGAAAATTAATTTTTTTTGCTTGGCCGCTAAATTATTTTGGAAGTAGCATATGTAGAAACTTCAACTCAAAATATAAAAGAAAAACGGTTTTAGATTATTAATAAATACCAGAGTAAAAAAAGAAAGATAATCCACTTAAAATATGATAATTAAAAAAAAAAGATTAACTAAATCAACAACACAAGTCTCATTTATATAGGAGAGTTCATAAATGACAGAATTGTCATTGTGGTGTCAAAATAGCCTGTGCTGTCCCCCAAAAACTAAATCTTACAGAAACACCCTCAACTGATATTTTATGATGAAAACCGAAAGGGATCCGATGGAGTTTCTAAGAGAAGGATATCTTTTTTCTTTGACTCACAGGTGGGATATCATGGTGCTATTGGATCAAGATTTTCAGCAAGAATATTTGGACCCTTTTTTGTAGGACAAGAACCCTTTACATGGTTTCTGTGCTAAATTAAATTAGTAAAACAAAACACTATTGATTACTCCCATTTATTAAAAATTAAAAAAAAAAAAACACCTTTTCAACTCATCCTTTGTTGTAATGAAATGATTGTTACGAGGAAGAAAAGGAAATCGAATGATTATATGATTTATAGTATTTGAAATTAAGATTGAATATGTCTTATAATTTCGGTTATTTCAAATCAAGTTTTTAAATGTATGTCTTACATGATATTAAAAATAAAATATATTTCTGAATAAAACTATTTTTTAAAAAAAGAACTACAAAAATAACCGTAAGAGATAATGGGCTAGGCTGGGCTGGGCTGGGCTGCAGGTTTTATTCCGGGCTCAAATGGGTCTACATTCGATTATAAGCTGCACCTCTCATCTACAACCCGTAAGGAATGGAATGGATTTAAAGTGGGTCTGGAAATAATGGAGTCACAGTTTTGTAGGTGTATGCATTTAACAACCCCAACCCATTTGAAATTTAATTTATTTTAAGAAGAGATATAACTTAGAAATTGCAATTGGAAGTTACATAGAGGAAATGATAAGCTGTATATTGTCAAAAACTAGGACCCGTCGAAGTTTCAAGGGCGAAGCCGCCTCAACTCTTCAATCAAAGCATTCAAATCAGAGCAAGAAGATCCACCCTTTTCAACAGCCTTCCTTGCCGTTTCTCCTAGCTTGCTTGCCCTACTCCTCTTTTCATCTGCTTCTTCACCCACCATAATTCGAGTGATTGCCTTCTCTATGGCTTCACTTTTAACATGATCTCCATGCACCAAAACCCATTCCTTGACCCCGACAGCAACTCCAGTTTTTAAAACCTCAGTCACCAACTTTTCATTATAGAATTGCTCGGCAGATACAGGCCATGTAACCATGGGCTTCCCTGCAGTTATGCCCTCAAGAGTCGAGTTCCATCCACAATGAGTCACAAATGCACCTGTCGCTTCATGATCAAGAATCAACACCTGGGGTGCCCACCCTCTTATAATCAGTCCCTTTCCTTCCATTCTTTCCTCAAATCCTTCGGGCAACCAATCTTCCTTCTCTTCTTTACTGTTTTTGTTTCGTCTAACAACCCAGATAAATTGCTGCCCAGAAGCTTCTAGGCCTGTTGCGATCTCCTTTAGCTGAGAGGCAGGGAAGTTTGCTATACTTCCAAAGCAGATATAAACAACTGAATTGAGTTTCTTGGAGTCAAGCCACTTCAAACACTCCTGGTGATCAATTGAGGCTTCTTTTCCTCTTCCTGATTTATCCTCGATGTCTCTGTTGCATAGTGAAACCGGGCCTACATTCCAAGCCCTTCTGCCCAAAACCTTCATGTAATGATCAGCATAAGCTGGCTCAAGCTCATAAAAGCTGTTGACAACAACACCGAAGCTCCTCAACTCTGATTCTTTGGATGCTTTCATTAACTTGGTGAAGTCATTTTCAACATTTTCTCTTACAAACGCTGGCAGTTGCTTCCTTGTCAGCTTTATATCACCAGGAAGACTAGGCACGACAAAAGGTTCAGAATCTGATGAAACTTTCTTGTGTGGCTCATAAAGTGTCACGCATTCTCCAGCACATAAAGCGAAGTTACTACTACCATGAAACACTAGCCTCGGGATTCCAAATTTGGCAGCAGCATCAGTCGCCCAAGGAAAGAACATATCAGCAACAATGCAATCAGGATGTCTTTCTTGCAGTACCTTCTCAAGGGGTTCTTGAAGTAAGGCTGTGGCAATGAAAAACTTTTTGGTCATTTCCCCTGGATTTTCATTTGCAAAGACTGCTTCTACGTTTTCACATCCTTCCGGCAATCCTGCCTCTGCTGCAGGGAATTCGATGGTTTGGATATCAATATCGAAACCCAAATCTTTGGTTTTTTGGATGGTTTTGGAAAAGAAAGGTGCGTTGAGAGGAGTGGTGGTGATGGTTGTCTTTACGCCTCGAGAAGCAAAAAGCTTGGCCATGTCCACTGAAGGTATCATGTGGCCATGAGCCATGAAAGGGAAGAAGAAAATGTGCACTTGGCGACCCAAACTACCCATCTGGCCTTGTAAGATTAAAAAAAAAAAAAAAAAAAAAAACTTGGTGTTGAAAAATGGAACCAAGCCAGTCGGAAAAAATGGATGATGAAGAAATCCTCAGACTGCTCTTGTTCGAATAAAATTTTGGACATGGATTGGTATCTTATAAATAGAGGTTAGGAAGACGGAATTTATTTTAATAAGAGAATTAAGAAATTTCCAGGCCGTGCTATCACCCTACGCTCAAGTCACTGCTCCTGTCAGAAAGTCTCAATTCTACTTAGGAATACGTTACCTGAATTTTCACAGAACAATCTTTTCCTTTTTTTAAAATAACATTGTTTTTTTAATTAATATTTCTTAACTAATTTCATACGTCTCGAAATTAAAGATAATTTCAGCTTCTAATGCGATTGAGAAGACTTCAACTTATGATAATTAAATAGCAAACCCAAGAATAATCTTTTTTATTAACGGGTGTTCGAATCAACTTTCACGTAACTTGATTAGAACCGCTCTTTCTTCATTTCTTACAATATAATGGCAAGACAAACTTCTTCTTGTTGTTGTTCTCTGTCGTTTGTATTTTTGTGATTAGACCAAATCCAATTCCAGTTTTTCAGATAAAATTAATTAAATTAGTAAAACCATTCCATCTCTCCCTCTCCCTCTGCGTTATGTTTTTTCAGGTAATTATTTTACAATCCTTTCACATTTAGGTTTTTTTTCTCGTGAAATAGATTTATCTCGTCTGATCCCTTTTTGTCTAACCAATTATACTTGCCGACATAAACAAATTAAATTAATGATATTTGGATTTGCTATTTTATTTAAATTAGTGGTTCAAATTACTACTAATACGGCACCTATAGTCAAAGTAAAGGTATTTTTGTTTTAGACTTCACAACAGGGTATTCGACAATACATTTTAAAAGTTTTTTTTGAAAAAAAATGAATTTTTTTTATTTTAGATTATTTTTATGTACTGATATCAAAAATAATTTTTTTTTAAAAAAAATTTAATATATTTTTAAATAAAAAATATTTTAAAAAACAACTGTAAATATATTTTAAAACAGTATATACTCTTATACACGTGCTCCTCTTTATTAACAAGCAATAAAATATGCTATAAGTCCAACTTCGTGGTCCTCGTTTATTATACGTACTCTCTAACGTTAGGATTCTTCTTTTTAGCTCCGATATTATTACCTGCATATCTAAACCTAGACCGTTTTGAATTTTCACTAGGCCATGTTCTATTCATTCTCTTTACATCATATCATTATTAATAATAATGAACTGTGCAAAAAAAATATTTTTCTTTGATTTGGTCCTCAAATCTTTTCCCCTGTCAATTTTGTTATAATTGCAAACCAATTGATTTTAGTTTTGTGAGAAAGAGGGGGATTGAAGGAATAAAAGACTAGAATAAAACAAACGTCAAACATGGACAGTTTGTCATGAGTTTATAAATAAATACATTTTGATTCTCGAATGTCTGGACTACTTGTCTACAGTGTCTCTGAAAAAAAAAAAATAGTCAAAACAAATTTTATACTCATCAATAACCACAAAAAAACCACAGAGAAAAATATCACAATATCCCTGGTCCTAGGCTTATTTTTTGTCGTTTTTGAGAGCTAATTTAGCCATTTATTATGCAACAAATCCGAAAATACTATTCATGTCTTTTGGAAATTGTCAAAACACCCTCGGTCCAGGAATAATATTTTGTCGTTTTCAAGAGCTATTTTTGTAGTTTTATTGTGCAATAAATATGAAAATATCATCAATGTCCCTGGAAAATTCGAAAATACACACTGTCCCGGGGACTAAAAATTTTCAGTCATAAGGGTAAAATAATAATTTTATTATAATAATCCACAGTAATCTGATTCTGTCTGAGAAAGTAATGTGTTTGTGACAGAAGACATGAAGCAGAAGCTTATAGTTTGGTTTGAAATGCACAGACACACACTCTTCCTTAGAGAAATGGGATAAATTAATATATAGAGAGATTTTTTTATGGCTTTTTGTAGTTTTTATTTTATTTTTGTAAAACTCTGATAAAATTGATTGTGGAAAGGAAGTCATATTTTTCACGTGATGAAAAGAGGAGGGATTCGCATATTTCGGCAGCGTTGGGATGTAGAGAGTTGAATGAGTTGTGTGGTAGGCTACAATGCACATCACGTGTGGCTGTGTCTATTCATATTTCAACATCTTATTGTTCAAAGCTTAGCAAACCCCACTCTTAATAATATTTTGTGCACTCTTGTAATATCCTAGCTATTACAAGTTATCACACAGATTGTATGTTTTAATTTAAATTTAAAATCTGTTTTGTATATTATAAATATTCTGTCATCACGCTATGCTTCTTAAAACTTGTTCAAAACTTTCTATAACAAAAAAACCCTCTTTCCATATTTTCATGTTGCTCTATGAAGGGAATGTTTGTCCGTACGTGGTTTCTTTTGACATGTTTTCTTCTTAGATGACGGTACGATATTAGATTAGTGTTTGAAATTGTGATAGGGATTGCTTTTTATTTTTAATATTAACTCATTAAAACAATTTTAGTTTTTTTATAAAAAAAAAACACTTTAAATCGGAAAAACAAAGACCGACTCAAAGGCTCTAAGTCCTTCGTGCGACTTGCCACTTGATACACTCACCCTATACTTTCATGCCTTACTTTTCCCTCGCTTCTTTGTTTTCTTTTCTTTTTAATGTTTAGGTTTTAAAAGACACCAGATAAGGTTTGTCATCCATGAAAGCTCCTCTTTTTTTCTCCTCTTTTTAAAAAGTTTTGCTGCCCTGCCCTTTCTTTGTGTCTAAGTCAGGCCTTTTTAAAATTATTTTGTAAAATGTAATTGTCCACGCCAAAAAAATAAAAATAAAAATCCTCTGGTACATACCGTGTGCTGCATAGCTGATGAACACAACTATATTATCAATTTAAATATTTGTTTGAGAGTTTGGTTTAAGTTATTTTTAAAAGTGTTTTTTTTCTTCAAAAATATATTAAAATGATATTTTTTTTATTTTTTAAAAATTATTTTTGATATCAGCACATCAAAATGATCTAAAAACACTAGAAAATTTATTTTTTAAAAAATATATTTTTTTTTATTTTTTTTTTCAAAAGTGTTTTTCAAACACATTTCTAAACACCCCTTATATAAGGACATGTTAATATATTCACATCATATAGCAACTTTTATTGACAAAGTGATTGACAACTCGGTATATTATTTCATTGCATATGTTTTTTTCAACTTAAACTTAACATATACATTGCTGCATATTTTTGATAATCATAGTGTCCAGACCAGCTTATGCGTACCACGACTAATCCTCGGACTCATTTTTTTTCTGGCTAAAGTGCTTTCCCGCTGATATATATTTTTTTCTTTTTTTATAACCGGGGTTTACGGGCCAACTTAAGTACATCATGACTAATTCTCGGACAAAATTTGTTTTTAAAACAATATGGATTGATATAGTATTTTCGCGCTTATATTTTTTTTGTTTTCTTTAACTTATATATTTTTTTATAACCATGATCTCTAAGCCAGCTTAAGCTTTTTTTTTTTTTTTTTTTTTTTTACTTATATATATATTTTTTATAACCAGGATCTTCGGGCCACCTTAAACGCACCACGACTAATCTCCAAATCAATTTTGTTTTTGATAACCAGGGTGTCCAGACCAGCTTGCACGCACCACAACTAATCTCCTGACCAATTTATTATTTTTTTTTAAAAAAATTTCCTTATCCTCGAACCAATTTTTTTTATATAACTAGGGTCTCTGGGTCAGCTTAAGCACACCACGACTAATTTCCGGACCGATTTTTTTTTAAACAATATGGACGGTAAATGGTGTGGGGAAAGCACTGTAGCTCCCCACACATAGTATTGTTGATAGCAACAATACTTTTCCACAACAATGCTTTTTTCCCCGTTTTTTGCTTCTTCTTTTTTTGCCTTCTTTTTTTTCCTTATTATGTTTTTTTGTCAATTTTTTTCTTATTAAATTTTTTTTCATTTTCCCCAAAACATTTTTTTTGCATGTTATATTTTTTTTATATTTTTTTCTTTTTCCACCTATATTTTTTTTTGTTTTTTTATAATCGGGATATCGAGCTAGCTTAAACACACCATGATTAATCCCTAAATCTAATATTTTTTGATAACTAAAATATTCAGCCAAATTATACGTGCCACAAAAATCCCCAAACCTAGTGTATAATCCATATCATATTGTCGATACCTTTTGGCAAGGAGTTAGTCTTTATATTTGTCTATTTTATCATGTTCATTAAGTTTTGTTTTAAAACTTATTAGGACAGTAAGGATCTTTATTACGATTTTTCCATTTTCTTCCTTCTTTGAATTTATTTCCAAATGCACCCCAATTTCAATTAGGAACACTCAATTAGTTGTCACGTCTTACCGTTACGGTAAAAAATAAATTCAAACTGAAGCCCACTTTCATTCCAGACATCAACCACCACACGCGCTCTCCGTCGCGCGTCAATATCTCCTTATCTATCAGTTACCCCACTTTGCCTCAAATCTGGACCCCACAACTATGAAATCCAATGGCTGATGTCTCTCCATCATACAATCTTAGGGTTGTCACATTACCTTCTCTATATAAATCCCCTTTAAGCACCCAAAACTCTTTCCTTTTAGATTGCAGCCTCAGCCACTGCACCCTCTCCCTATCTCAATATCTCCGCCGCCCAGCCGCAACTTCCCTCATCCGGCGGCCAATATCCTCTCCCCCTTCACCCCCTTCCCTCTCCTCCACTAAAACCCAAAAGATAAAAAGAAAAAAGAAAAAATTCTAAACTTCTCTCTTGGACATTTTATCGAAAAGTCGGTGTGGTTTTTTTTTTATAGTCGTAATAAAAAGAGGAGAGGGAAGTTATATCAATACCCTAAAAAAATCAAAACTTTGTTGAGAAGGAAGAAAGAGAAACTGAAATGGCACAGGTTCAAGTACCGGTTCAGCAACAGGGTGTGAATGGAGGGGCCAATAACCCAAATTTTGTAACGACATCGCTTTATGTGGGTGATTTGGAAGCGAATGTGACTGATTCCCAGTTGTACGATCTGTTTAATCAAGTGGGTCAAGTGGTTTCCGTCAGGGTTTGCAGGGACCTGGCGAGCCGCAGGTCCCTTGGTTATGGTTATGTTAACTACAGCAATCCTCAAGATGGTTAGTTTTTTTCTTCTAAAGTTCTGGGTTTTAGTTGGTGATTATTGGTTAGTGTTAGGTTATAGTGTAATTTTATATGTAATTGAGTGTTTTTGTGGGTATGAATGGTATTTTGATTATTTATATATTTAAGTGTAAAGTTCCAAACTTCAGTATGTACGAGAGGGTTTTTCAATTGAATGTTGAATTTTTTTATATGTTGTAGGTATTTAGACTTGGTAGAATTTGATAATGAATAATGCAACGGTACCCTTGATGTTTTGCTCGCGGTGAATTATTCTGAGTGTTTTTGAATCGAAAAGTGTCATTTTCTTATGTCTTCTTTATGTGTCGTTAAATTCTATCTGATCATTTTGTAATTATGGAACATGTTGACAGCTGCAAGGGCATTGGAAATGCTGAATTTCACTCCACTGAATGGAAGTCCAATCAGGGTTATGTATTCCCATCGTGACCCGAGTGTTCGAAAAAGTGGGGCAGGAAATATATTTATTAAGGTATTTGTATTGGATTATCAGTCAATTTGCTTGCTGCTGTTGCTATTTTGATATTCTTTGGTAGTTCCATTTCTGTTTCTTGTCTGACTTTATGAATTCATTACTTGACAGAATCTGGACAAGGCAATTGACCACAAAGCATTGCATGACACATTTTCAGTATTTGGGAATATTCTCTCTTGCAAGGTTGCTACTGACCCCTCTGGCCAGTCAAAAGGCTATGGGTTTGTGCAGTTTGACAGCGAGGAAGCTGCTCAAAAAGCAATTGAGAAACTGAATGGCATGCTGATGAATGATAAGCAAGTTTATGTGGGACCTTTCCTTCGCAAGCAGGAAAGGGACACTGCCACTGACAAGATAAGATTCAACAATGTTTTTGTGAAGAATCTATCTGAAATTACAACCGAGGAGGATTTGAACAAAGCTTTTGGTGAATTCGGAACAATCACCAGTGTTGTGGTGATGAGGGATGGTGATGGAAAGTCTAAGTGCTTTGGATTTGTGAACTTTGAGAATGCAGATGACGCTGCTAAAGCAGCGGAGGCCCTTAATGGAAAGAAATTTGATGACAAGGAATGGTTTGTTGGGAAAGCTCAGAAAAAATATGAAAGGGAAGTCGAGTTAAAACAACGATTTGAGCAGAGCATGAAGGAAGCAGCTGACAAATTTCAGGGTGCAAATTTGTACGTTAAAAATTTAGATGATAGCATAGTTGATGAGAAACTTAAGGAGCTGTTTTCTCCATTTGGTACAATCACGTCTTGTAAGGTATGCAGCTTTTGAGTTTTGAGTGGCCAGCCGTCCATCACGCATAATATGTTGTGTCACATTCTCACAAGCATGTTTTCTTGTATAGGTTATGCGAGACCCCAGTGGAATAAGCAGAGGGTCAGGGTTTGTTGCTTTCTCAACTCCTGAAGAGGCATCCAGAGCTGTGAGTTGATACCTTGTCTGTTCATTCACGAGGATCCTATTATGCACTAATATCATTTTGTTATTTCGATAGCTATTGGAGATGAATGGGAAAATGATTGCTAGCAAGCCTCTATACGTTGCACTTGCACAAAGAAAGGAAGATAGAAGAGCCAGGTTGCAGGTATGTTTTCTTCACATACGTTATCTTTTATTCTTCTCTGTTCTGTGTTACTCAGCTATGCTATCTTCAGTTTTTAATTCTTGCCAATCCTTTTAGTGGCCATGTTCTTTGTAATGTTAACTTTCTTGGATGTTTGTGCATGATAGATCTCTGTTTTATTAAACAGGCTCAATTTTCTCAAATGCGACCAGTTGCAATGGCACCTACAGTTGGCCGTATGCCAATGTACCCCCCTACTGGTCCAGGTCTTGGACAACAAATATTCTATGGACAAGGCCCACCTGCTATCATACCACCCCAGGTAAGCCTTTCTACCCATGTTACTTCAAAATAATTGCATAGCAATTTGTATGGATGTTCGGGTCTCTTACTAATAGGTTGGTACCTGCTTGCCAATTTGACAAAAAATGCATTCTCACTTGAAAGGTCTTTATAATGATTTGTTCCTTTATCAGCCTGGGTTTGGGTATCAACAGCAGCTAGTGCCTGGTATGAGGCCTGGAGGGGCTCCTATGCCAAATTTCTTTGTGCCAATGGTTCAGCAGGGGCAGCAAGGTCAGCGTCCTGGTGGTCGACGGGCAGGTACTGGCCAGCAATCTCAGCAGCCAGTCCCACTAATGCAGCAGCAGGTTGTTGTCTTATCCTTGATAATAATTGAGATTGAAGAACCCTTTGTCTTATGTTTTTTTATAAATGACAGATGCTTCCTAGGGGACGTGTCTATCGCTACCCTCCAGGACGTGGCTTGCCTGATGTTCCAATGACTGGTGTTGCTGGGGGCATGCTTTCTGTTCCATATGATATGGGTGGTATGCCAATGCGTGATGCACCATTGTCCCAGCCAATTCCCATAGGGGCTTTGGCTACTGCACTTGCAAATGCTACTCCAGATCAGCAGAGAACGGTATGCACTATCCCAATGTTTTTGCTTGTTCATTTCTACTTAGCTGCCCCAATGGGGAATAGGTTAGGATGGGTAGGCCCCTCGGCTGATGCTTTCAAGTCCAGACACTTGCTCTGTTCAATATGGGGGAGGTATAAAAACAAAAGGAGGCATTGGTCATTTTGGGTTTTTTAATACTTGCCTTCCCAAAACAGGTCATTGTTTCTTTATTCTAATATCTAGAGGTATGTGGGATTTTGTTGGACAAACCAGAAAGAAATATATGGCCATAACCTGAGAAAGGTCTCAACTAAACGCAGTAGTAGATTTTTATGCGCGTAGGGTATGTGGGTTTTTCATGTTCCCAAGGGTATTTAGGAAAACATGATTTACCATGCGCTAAATCTCATCAATAGGTTTGAATTCAATGATTTAGGCAAGAGAAATTACTAGTTGAAGCTCCATTTTATGTTGCATTCATTCATTTTGAATTTAACATAGATTTAAGGAACATGACAATATTACAAAACGAACAGGAGAGGATCCCAATCCCCATCTCTAATGGGATTATAAAAAAGGCCTCTACTGAGGGAAGTGGAATGAGCATGGTCGCCTAATACATTAGATGCTTTGCTTGTTTGTAATTGATACTTAATTACATGAAACTAATATCTAACTACATTTTACTGGATGTATAACTTTAGATGCTGGGAGAAAATCTGTACCCTCTTGTGGAACAGCTGGAACCTGAAGCCGCAGCTAAAGTTACAGGCATGCTTCTGGAGATGGATCAGACCGAGGTTCTGCACTTGCTTGAGTCACCAGACGCTCTCAAAGCGAAGGTTAATGAGGCAATGGAGGTTCTAAGGACTGTTCAGCAGCAGGCCACTGGCACAGCAGATCAACTAGCTTCCTTGTCATTGAACGACAACATTGTGCCCTAGGTAGAGAGCTTGGGCATAGTTTTTGAAATGCCAACCTTGTGCCCTAGGTAGAGCTTGGGCATAGATTTTGAAATGCCGGATATGAAATCATTCTAGATATGGTTTGGATACGATTTAGACTTGAATGCTTGGTAGCTTAGGTACCGGTTTTGTCTTTTGAGTTTTTTCCAGAAATTATTTTGCGATCGTGAATGGATGTTTATGCTTATAGGGTGTGCTTGATATTGTTTTTGTTTTTGTGGTTGAGTTTTAAAAAAAATAGATTCATGAATGAAAAGCACTTTAGCTAAGGTTTAAATTAATTTTTGAAGTGTTTGGTTAAAACTGGTTGAGTTTGAGGTTAATGAAAAACAGTTTCAAGTATTTGGTTATCAAAATTTTTTATATTATTTTCAACTTGTGAAATTATTTTAAATAATATATATATAAAATATTTAATAACTATAATAATAAAATATAATTAATAGTTCAAGTAAATTAAATATTTTTTTTACTCTTCTATCAAACTACTTGTAATTTTATTATAAACTATAAATCCATATAAAATTAAGATTATGAGACTATAAATTTGTGATATTTTTCTAATATATTTATATTTTAATTAATTTTTAGATTATATTAATGTTAAAAATATATTAATTAAAATGTAATAAATAAAACAACAAAATCTAATATAAATTATCCCATCTCTTTTTATTTTTTATTCACTCTTCCTAGTCCACTTGCCCCCACCATCATTGAAAGCAGCAATTTATTATTTTTTGTGAATCTCACAGGTGGGGTCTACAAAAAAAAATTTCAAAAAAAAAAATTTCAATCTCACCTTAACCAAACATTTAATTCTCAAATTTTTTGCAACCGCACTACAATCCCAAACACCCTCTTAATCTTGTATCGCGAGTGAAAAATTTATGTTGCTTTAAATCGTTTTGTGTGATGCCATGAGCCTGTTTCAGCTTTAAATTAATGGGTGAGAAGTTATAAGATGGAAAGAAATCTAGATTTATTTTCTGTAGTGGTAGTGGTAGTTGACAACTTAAGCATCCAGTTCGGGAGAACGATAATCTCTGTTCCTGCTGCACCTCAGCCAATACAAGTTTTAGGCTAAGCTCACTTTAAAGTATAAAGTACTGTTACAATGTAAGGTTTTTAGTTTTGCAAATTTCGATAGGATCATTGAAATATTTCCAGAGCATTTTCAATCTGGCTGATGTTTTCTATTGGGGTGGCGTGGCTTTTCATCAGCACCAAGTAGTGAACTGGATTAAATTCTCTAGCATTGGACACCGACTCCAGTATCCTTAGCTATGAAAAATGACTATTTCCTCTCATCAACCAAATGAAATCAATGGAGTTGAATACAACATGAAATGGCCCAGTTTGATCCATAACAATTAGTGGTTACATCGAATTTAGCAAGGGACGACTGAGTTTGTCGCAATCATATAAGCATGTGCCTACAGCAAATAAAAGAGTTTACACGTAAAAACAGTGTCTTTAAATGAAACACTTGGGATGTTCTCTTCTAATTTTCTAGTCTAACATGTATAATATGCACAAAAACAGCTCTGAAGTTTACGAGCACGTTTTGAAAAACTCCCGATGGCACATCCTATTGATATCACGAGGGTGTATATATATATATATATATCTCCCACCACTGGTTATCAGCCTTGGCAACATTCAAAATAGTGCATGATAAATTAAGCCTCCGCTCGAATAGCACGTCTTAATCTCAATCCGACACCATCTTCTTGAATCAAGCCCGTGCCCTGAGAATTTGAAATTTGTGCTTCTGAGGAAGTCCCTGCCTCATTTTGCTTCTCTTTATACTCCCCATAGTTATGAAGCTTGCGACCAATCAGATAGCGATCATCACGAATGGAATTGTGAAGGTTGGTGAACCAGACATGGAATCTCTTGGCACAAAAGCACAACAGGCTGAAGCAGAGGCATCCCAGCCATGCAAATCGGTAAACTGCTGAGTTTACTGCCAGCGGATACCCAAGAGCAGGAAAGACTCCTCTTGATAAGACATAAGGTACACACAAGGCTGTTAGCAGCTTCATTATTATTGGGAAAACAATCTCCTGCAGTACCCAAAGGCCTTGCAGCCTTGAGAAACCATCCTCTCTCACTCTTTCAAATTTTATTCTCCAATTTTCATCCACCAGCGGCATCATTTGGTCCAACATTACCTGTTCAAGCACAAGATTCAATGTTGAGAACAGAGAACTCCTTCAGAGATTCTTCAGTTCATTACTTGGACATGTACATATCACATTCAAATCAAAACCTTCTATCTTTCTAGAAAAAGAGAAGGTTCCAACATAATATATGATCATTTTGATATCATTACTGTCAGTATCCCAACCCACCAGGATACTACCCTCCTTTCTCTCCAATCTTAATGATGGTCAGATAAAATCATCAGTGTATTACATGTCACTTTAAGGAAATGATGATAACATGCAGCAGAAAAGGGATGAACGAAATAAGCATTTTGCTAATCCCCAATAATAAAGAGAGACTGCACAATTTGATAACTCACCAGCCGAGTCCATATCTTGAGAAAGATAAGCCCTAATGCCCAATCCTGATACAGAAGGAAAACTGGGCTTTCATCTACAGGCACCCGCATAGGCACAATTACCAAAAGTTCGAAGAGCAGCCCGATCAATACTGGAATAACAAAAATCTGGACAACAGACAGCAATTTTAAGTGTTGAGAGTCAAGAGTTCCTGTATATGAGAAACAAGAGAAACATAAACCACAACATACCCATATTGACAATAGAGCAGAGCTCTTGAGAACAATGCTGCACCACTTCCAGATTTGACTAAACAAAACTGCTGCCCTCTTTGTTCTAATTTGCTCAATAGAGTATCTTGCTCCAGCTAAAGCAGTCCAAATGACGTAACTTCCAATTACAAATGCATATAGATCTGATTAAAGAAATAGAACAAGAACAAATCAGCATTCTAATCCCAAATGCATGGTGCAAATGGACAAATAAACAAATTCAAGTAATCACATTACCGTTACACTTAATGCCATGAGTTATTGGCAGAAGAGGAATGGCATTGAAAAGAGCACGCCCAAGTGATATTGGGACAACTATCAACGAGGAGTTGAACATAAGTAGAGTCATCCATGCCACCACCAGCAAGAGGACAATCCGTAGAACAAAGCTGTACCTGCTAAAAGACAAACATGCAATATCAGGAAGCAAGAAATGCAGCTTGTCCCAGTGATCATAGTTAAGTGCAACAAATAAATGATGATAAATATTAAAGTGATAATAATGCATTGTTAATAGAAAGGTTTGGCAGTTGATGGTGAATTGCAATCACAATCAACACCAGATGATTAAAGAAGAGTAGAACAATGCACAATACAATAACATAATCGATCATAAAATCATAAGATATCCATGGAATGCCGTACAGAAGAGCACAAGGATATCATGAAAATATTATTAAGACCTAAAGATAAAGGCTCTTTATGCCCTTGCATTTAAGATTTAGAACAAGCATTGATCTATGAGATAGCAGCAATGTCACAGATGAAGGGAAAATGGCACACGGATGTACTGCCAGTAGATGTCATAGAGGTGACCTTAAGAAAGAGTAGAATAACTTCCAATTCTTGCTATCAGAAAAAAATAAAATCAGAATGGTAAATGATAATGTATAAGTAAAAAGGAAATATATATTGAAAGAGCATAACTAGCAAACTAGTAGAGATGATAAACTGTCTTTAAAAATAATAAGATGCAGGTAATAAAGATGGTCAAAAGGAGAGCAAGCTGCAAAGAAAGATGTAATTCATACAACCAGCTGAAACTGTTAATAATGTAGCACATTGTGCTTACTCTGAATCGGATTGTTCATCAATCTCATCATCCTCGGCAGAAGTTCCAGCTGCAAGAGTGTTTTGGTCACCTGTAGCTGCAAGAGCCACTAGGACCCTGTCTTGTCCACCTTGTTGTGCAGCCTGCAGTCTATCCTGCCTTCCTTGCTCTGCATTTTCATTGTCTTGACCACCATTGTCCTCAGCTCCAGGCAATAAGAATTCTGTTAAGCCAAGTGCCCAGCCTACTGCTGTAAACCAGTAGCGGAGAAGGGACTTGATTGTGGTTCGCAACTTAAAATGCTCAATGGCAAATGGGATGCAGATTTGAAAGAGAAGCATATCAGCTGGAATTTCAGTAAATGGGTCGGATACCCTGAAATAAATGTGCGTTTTGATGTTAGCAAATAAAGTAATTAGCAATCATGGTAACTGTAGACATGAACAGTGGTGTCCATAAAGTACAGATTTCTTACGATATGTCCAGTGGAAAAATTGAAGGAGCCATTCTCATAGCAATATTAACAGGTAAGAATACAAGCATCACAATTAGACTTCCATAAACTGCAACAGACAATAAAACTCTGCGAGCATGCTTGTGCACAGGATCATCAATTAGATCACGGAATGGGTTGTAGTTAGGATCTGCTGGATCTCGCAGAAAATACAAAACACCATGGCGCAAAACCTGCAAAAAGCAATGAAAGAAAAAAGATTATCAACACGATCAAACCACATGATCAGCTATTCAAATTTGAATTATGATAAGATGAATGAGAAGAATACCCCACGAAGAAGGCTCACGAAGATGCTGATTTGTAGCATGTAAACAATTCCTACAACCCAATGAACTAACGAGCTTGCTAAAGGAGAAATCGAGAAGAACTGAACTCTTTGAGTCATAGACTTTCCAAACATCCTTATTGTACAAATATCCAGCCACCATCCACACATCAAAGGGAACACCCCAAGTTCAATAACTAGAAGGAAGGCAACCTTAATCATGGTCATCAAATGTCTCATTGCTGCCAAGAGCTGCCTGAAGAGGGATGGGATTGTCTCTGCTATAGAAGCAATACCGTAAAACCTCCCCATGGTCAAAGGTTCACCCTTAGAGTACCGGATTAAAGCAACAACACCAAGATAGAAGAAGACTAGAGAGAATATGAACATGTATCCAATAGTAAGAGTTGTGACATCAGAAAGCCGTGACGTGCCAATGCTTGCCCCTTTTAGGAGATCTGCAGAAAGTGGACTGCTTATGTTATTTGAGACTTCATTTAGTCCGCTGGCATTTACATTCAACATGTCTGCAACCTGACCAAGAACTCCATCTTCACCTTCAGATGTCAAATTTGCAACAGAAGTCAATGCATTCTTCAAGGTGATATTTGCTAAGGAGAGAGCAGTATTTGTAAGTGGCATAACTGCTGACAGCACAGGAACACTTGCAGAAGAGAAAAGCCATGATATGTAATACAGGATAATCCGTCCCAGCGAAAATGGCACAAAGATTACAACACCGAGGAATATCATATTGCTAGCCAAAACCTGCCGATGAATAAAATCAAAATGAAAAACTCACCAACATGGAAAATAGAAGCTCCATTTTATTCGATCTTTACTTTTGTCTTTATGGACTGAACAGAATGACAATCGAATAACTCTTCAAAAGAGTTGCAAGACACAAAGGAAAGCAGAAAGAGGTGGACAAAAGTGAAAAAAATTGTCAGTAGCGAAATTTCTCATCTTTTTTAACAGCACTCCCTTAAAAAAGGTGGTATTCTAAAACAGGGTAAGGTAGAAAGTGAACTAGTATACTAATTCCTTGTCCTCAAATCAGTTCTTCCAATTGGGCAGGAGAGTAGAAAAGAGCATATAATTGTAACCAGAACATATAATTCAAATGAAAATTACTCAAATGTTATTGAGTAAAATACTTGGTGGAAGATGCTAAGAATAACACCAAACAATATGATATAGATCTGAACTTACAGTAAATGCATTTTCAACTAAATGAAAAACAGGACCCTGCATGCCAACGAGCTCATCAAAGGGCACATCCTCTGCACCATCAGCATCATCTAGACCATCAAACATCTGTTCAACATGAGCCTCAAGACGAGCTGCCTGCATCTCCCATCGAGCAGCAACATTCTCTGCATTCCTTCGGATAATTTGACCAGCCCCAGCAATTCCTTGTGCTCCACCAGCATCTTCAGCATTTAACTCACCAGCAACATTTCTATTAGCCTGTCCTGGTGGTCGTCTTGCAGCACGGGCACCATTTCTGTCTCCTTCATCTTCTCTCTCGGCATCCTGTCCTCCAAGCTCTCGTAAATGCCTGAAGTAATCTCTTAAAGAAGTGGCACCAAGAAAAATGAAAACAATACTCGCAGAAAGCAGGAACCCATGCAGACAATCAGTGAGAATAACAGTAGTGGAGATGTGACTTAAGAATAATCTCTGGGCTTCAACTAAACTCCTCACAAAAGCCAAACGCCATATCCAAAATGTAATGAAGGGTATAATTAGAAGCCAAACTGAAAGCACAAAACTGAGACGCAAAAAGAATTGTAGAACATGGCAAATCTTCATTGTCATCCCTACTACAAACTCCTGAAAAGGAAGCCTAGCTGGGGCATTCTCAGCATAAACAGGTGAGAAAGAAAAAGGATGTTTGCAAACCTACAAAACACATGAAGAAAGCGATTAGTAAACAAAGAAAATCATAAGAAAGAAAATGCATTCCATTCCCTATTTGACAAAAAAAGTCTAGAGATAGCGCTTTTAATCATGCGTTTAACCCATTGCACAAAAAATTCATGCAATTCATCACTTTTCTTCTTCACCCCTCGTCTTAAAATTAATATTCCTGTGAGCCTAAAACCATATCCAGTACAAACCTAGTGATATCTGCAATCAACAACCTAACAGAAACACTTCTTAAATTAAAGCCAAAAAGAAATACAAACTTGGATGTTTTCTTGAAGACACTAATAAAACCCTAATTTCATCAAATTGATTTAAGTGAACAATATCCAAATCCTAATTAAACCTCTTCCAATCAATCTTTCAACATTTCAATTAATATCTCACAAAACCCCTAATTAACAAATCAAACACACGAAACAATATAGAAAGAGAGAGAAACCTCGCATTGGCGAGCATTACTATGATTAAGCCACTGAAGGAGACAATCCTGATGAACAAACTTAATACTTCCACTACACGCGCAAGGATACCGTAACGGATTCTCCGAGTCTCCTGGATTTCTACAGATCCTGCAAACATCCTCCTCTTCTTCCTCGTCATCATCGAACCTCGCCGCCGACAAAAACGACCCCGTCTTTGCTCCGTTACTCTCCTCTTTCCCCATCGAACCCGATGGAGATTGCGTCTGGTTTACGCCGTCGGTGGCTGTTTCGGTGGTGATCGGCTGCTGTGGTGGTGGTTCCTCCACCGCGGTGTCGATCTCCATGGGGAAGGGAAAAGCTGTTAGGGTACGGAATTGACAAGCGAAGCAGGGACGGGGTTTGCTCAGCGAGTTGATGGCGTGAGTTAAGATTGGAGAGAGTTTTGGGAGTTTCTTTTTTAGATTTTAGTAGAGAGATAGGAATTGCAACGCGGATTTATGTTCTTACGCGTTTGTCCTTTGGTTGTTTTCTAGAGTTATTTTTTTTTTATATAAATATATTAAAATAATATTTTTATTTTTTAAAAAATAATTTAAAATATTAGAACATCAAAACAACTCATGAATAATAAACAAAATAAAAATAAAAATAAAAATAAAAATAAAATTATAATTTTTGAATTTTGTGCGACATTCTCTAAAAGTTTTAATAAAAATTGTTTTTTAAAATATTGTTTTTGTTTACGAATACATTAAAATAATTTTTTAATTTAAAAAAAATATATTTTTAATATTAGCCTATAAAAATATCTAAAACCATCAAAACATTTTAATTTAAAATAAAAAATAAATATAAATAATTTTTATTTTTATTTTAAATATAATGTAAAACAATACCTTCACATATAATCGTGGTTTAATCATACTTTCGAAATTATATTTCTCAGCTTTGAAATAATAAAATTTGGAGTAATTATTTTTTATTATTCAAGTATTATATCAATGCTCTAGTAATTTTACTCATGAAATTTATCAATAATGTTTTTGTACGAGTTTTGTTAAAAAAATGTTGATGTAATAGTTCTCTCTGCTGATATTATTTAATTTAATTTTTTAATAAAGCACTTGCACTTCATGATTTCATTTGTCTTATAACATGTCATTTTGTGAAATTTAATTTGAATGGTAAATGGGTTCACTTTCGTCGCTCGTCGTTTATCATCTCGAGACATGAATCTGACATGGAGAAAACTTATTGTCGGTCCGTGAAAACTTACCCCGGACAACTCGACTGTTAAGAAAAATATTTAAATTATTTTAATGGTGTAGAGTATGACGTGGTGGTCAACGAAAAAAGTCTCATACGACCCGTGGATTCGTGTGGTGTTTTGCCTTTTCCATCCTCTATTTTCTTTGCTTTATTTATCATTTTTTTTCTTTTTCATGTTGTGCTGTGGGATTTAAAGTTGATATATATATATATATATATTTATAGTTATTGCTGTCTCGATAAAATATGGTTTGGTGTTTGTTTTCACATGAAAAAAGTGTATTTTTTTTGTTGTTTATCGGGAATTAAAAAAAAAATATGCCTTTTTGTTTTAAAAAACCGTATGTCAATGTTTTAGTTTCCTAAATTTTAATGTTGGAATATTTTTTTCAACACCGGGAGAAACTTCTGCAATGCTAACAAAAATAAATATATTTTTTAAAAATTAATTACATGTTAAATGATAAACTTAAAAAGAAAATTAAGTGATAAAAAAAAATTAAAAGAAAAAAAGATTGTACAAATCCATTGCGATTACTCTTTTAGACACCAAGTTTCACCAGGACTTATATATATATTTATGTCAATGATACCCTAGACACAATCATGATATCATAGTCCATTTTCACTTTTCATTAGGCCTCATATCCCACTCTCCTTTGAAGCTATTTCTAAACACTCTATCATAATCAACAGAGCGTACTACACACGAGCCCGTAGTTAGCACGACACCATATATCCATCCTTCGATAATCTCACACCAGAAAGCATGAAAACGAAACCTGAAAACGACAGCCATGGCCTAATCTTTCTCCTGCCTTGCTTTTGACAATTTTCATGGTTTCTTTTTCTCTCTCCCCCTTTACCCCCCCTCCCTCTCTCTCATATAATTTGCACACTTTGGTATAGTTGTCGGTGGAGCAGTGGCATAGCATCCTATGCAACAATACGAAGCTCACATTTGTCCTTGTATAAGATCTCCTGATCTTTATGGGCTCGAATTCTTGTGGTCTATACTCTATACTTACCTGTTTTCAACTTCACAGTTTCTACTTTCTACCTTACCTGTCAAGGTTTTGCTGCATTTAAGTCCTGGCAGTTTCTACATTATCAAGTCTCCCCCCCATCTCTCTCAGCTTCTTTGATAGGAACATTAATGGTGGATGATCCTTTATAACTGTTAATATCTTCTTGCTAAGCCAGGCTCAGGTGAGCGACAGCTGCAATGATTGCTTTTTTATTTTCTTTTTTCTGAAGACGGTAGCCCGCATCATAGGAGATAGCTAGATATGGTAATTGATGCTCGCTTATATTAGTATTCAAGTAGGCTCATCCGTGTATAGTTTTCATTAAATGATTGAGATTTAAGTGAAGATTGTTTCTACAGTCAGTGATTGCATTACTGAACTGAGACTAGCTAGGAGCTGAAATCTTTAACCAGAAGTCTCTCGCCTCTGTATTTATGCTTTGTACAAATGCTTTAGCTTCGCATCTCTAGCTGAAATCTTCACAAGAATGTTTATTGCTTATGAATTTACTTTACTAGTATAAACAGAGAGTGAAGCGATGGACAACAAGAATTGGCTTTGGAGGAAAAGATCTTCTGAAAAGACAATTGTGGCAACGAACAAATTTGGCATTTCGGTGAAAGGAATTGATGAAGAGGTAACTACACCTCTTTAATTTTTTATAACAGGCTAGCAGCTTTCCCTTCCCCTATGTGAAAACACCTTTATAATCCTTCTAACTTTTTTGTTGTTGTTGAAAATCGAAAGAATTTCATTACAAAATAGACTGGAAAACACCTTTATGAGCCTTCCATTGCATACGCCTTTATTGTTGTTGTTGTTTCTTTCTTTTCTGATTCTTCGATGTTAAGAGGAAACTTGCATTTCAGTGCGAGCAGGTTACTTGTGCAGATATTGAACTTACTTGATTGTGAAAATGTGAGATCCAACTCACGCATTCCTTTGTTTCATTTCATTAGACGCAGAATACTCCAACTGGGAATGGATCAGGACCAGTTAGACGAAATTTAAGCGAAAAGCTAGCTTCAGTGCTTCTTGATTCTCATGCAAAAGATGATCCTGTGACAGAAAATGAAAAATCAGAACAGAGAATTACTGCAGGTGATTCATAAACCCATCAGTTGCTTCTAGTGTCTGTCTTTGTATTGCTTCTGATAATCCTTCTTCATATGCTTGGCTAGTTGTGTTTTGGTTAATCCAATGAAGGAATATTTTTCTTGCAGGCCAGGAAAAGACAGAAGCAGAAGTAGATTGTGTAAAGAAGGAACTGGATGGAGCTCCGAAGCAGGGAATAGCTGCCAGTGAAGAGTCGAGTCACTCCGATGCTGCATTAAAGAAATGCATGCAGCAACTGAACTCTGTCCGAGAAGAACAGGAGCAAAAGATACACGATGCTGTCATGGAAGCAACAATTGAATTTGAGAGGGCACAGAAAACATTGGAAGGGAAGTTGATGGAGACAAGCAAAAGGCTTACAAATTTAGCCATCGAGAACACAAATTTGAGTAATGCCCTTATACTCAAAGGGAAATTGGTTGAAGAGCTGCATAAACGTGAATCTCAGACCCTTGCAGAATTCAATGCACTAATGGCTAGATTAGATTCCACAGAGAAAGAGAATGCTTTTCTGAAGTACGAGTTTCACATGCTCCAGAAGGAACTTGAGGTTAGAAATGAGGAACTGGAATATACCCGTCGGTCTGCTGATGCATCACGAAGGCAACACCTGGAGAGTGTAAGGAAAGTCACGAAGATAGAAGCAGAATGCCAGAGGCTTCGTACCCTAATGCGGAAAAGGCTGCCTGGTCCTAGTTCTTTCTCAAAGATCAAGAGTGAAGTCGAAATGCTTGGAAAGGAACCGATGGAATTAAGAAGGAAACCGAACCTCACCAGAGAATTGGTAATCAGAGACCCCATCATGGAAAATTCTCCAGAAATTCCTGTAAGGAACTTTGATTTCCTGATTGGGCAATTACATGGTAAGGAGGAGGAGAATAAAGCTCTCAGAGAAATGATGACCAGGAAGAATGCTGAACTCCAATCTTCAAGGATCATGTTTTCACGAACCGCTTCAAGGTTATCGCAGGTCGAGGCTCAGCTTGTGGAGCTTTCTGGAGACCAGAAATCTGTGAAGCTGGCAAAGCATAGCCCATCATCACGTGAACTCTACTCTCCACTTGCAGGTTCTGATACTGGATTATGGGCTAATGCTCTAATCTCAGAATTGGAACATTTCAGAGATGGGAAACTCAAAAGTCCGTCAGGACATAAAGCCATTGAAGTTATGGACATGAGTTTAATGGATGATTTTGTTGAGATGGAGAAATTAGCTATGGTTTCAACACAAACACCTTCTTCAGGAGGGAGTCGCCCTTCCACAGCTGGCAAGGAACTAATTCCCGTAGAACAAGAGAAACAAGAGATCTACTTGAAAGATGATGCAACTGATAATTCTTTCGACTGGCTTCAGGTTGTTCTGAGTGCAATATTCAAACAGCAGCGTATTTCAAAACGAAGTATAACTGAAATCCTGGAGGACATTAAAATTGCTCTAGGTTATATAAATCATCCAGATGTTTGCGAACCTGATACATCTGCAACCTCAAAGCTTCCTGTGGAGTGTGATATTAACGGTTATATCACTTGGAAGTCTCCAAATGAATCTTCGATTGTGGATTCATTGAATGAAACTTCCAGGGCCGACACCCCAGTGAAAGAAACAAGCAAACAACACGATCAATCTAATGTGACTGATCTGCAACAAGAGAATGATAGACTGAAAGCTGAGCTGAATAATATGGAAGCCAGGCTGCTTTCTGCAACTGATAAGTCGGAGTCTCTGATGATGAAGCTTCGGGAATCAGAACGAAGTGTTGAAAGGTTACAAGCAGAAGTGGAAACTTTGAAGGAATCAAAAGGAATGGTTGAGGATCAAATTGAAAATCAGAAGTCAATCAGTGAAGATCTCGATACTCAGCTTACAGTTACCAAAGCTAAATTGAATGAGGTCTTCCACAAGTTCTCATCTTTGGAAGTTGAATTTGAGGACAAAAGTAACTGTTGTGAAGAATTAGAAGCAACTTGTCTTGAGCTCCAACTTCAGCTGGAAAGGTAACAAGTTTTTCTTCTTATATTCTCTGCAAACTAACAGAAAAAAACTTTCCTAAATTGAAAGAGCTCTCATATATCTGTAATATTAAACAGTGCTGCAAAGGAAACCCTGAGCTGTGGCTCAAATGAAGAGGGGAAACAACCACAAGATGTAAGTTACTGATCACATCTTATTGTGTTAATTAAAATGCCCTTATCAGATATTTATACTCAGTAACTTAGCTAGGAAAGTAATTTGATAGCAATAACAAGATAATCCAAACACTTCACGATGGATAATTGTTTTATCTCACTCGAGTGCTGAATCTGACATTGAAAATTTGCAGGGCTGGGAGATCAAAGCAGCTTCTGTAAAGTTAGCAGAATGCCAAGAAACCATCCTTAATCTTGGAAAACAACTGAAGGCTCTGGCTTCACCAAGAGAAGCAGCACTCTTGGACGAGGTTTTCACCACTACTGGTGCCACCGCCACTGCTACCAATATCAAGAACATGAGCAGGCGCTTCTCCTTGCGTGATCAAATGATAGCCGAAGACAGATCCAAAGCAATTATTCTCGGATCTCCAACCGAAGATGCCCGAAAATCTTCTCTCAATCACGCAGATAATGGTAATGAATTGATCAGTCCTAGTGCCCTGGCATGTGTTCCTGAAGCATATTTTGGACCAAAGCACAAATCCGGTAATGCTGCAGTTGGGGCTCTGGCTATTATTCCTAGTAAAAGGCAAGGATTTGGTTTGCTGAGGAGGCTACTGATGAGAAGGACGAAAGGGGCCAGCGTGAAGTCACGATCCTTGGTGAAGGCATGACAGAAAGTAGTTGAAGCCCAGTTGGAAGAAACTGCTGTTGCCATGACGGCACCACTTCAAACTGGACTAGAGAGTCACTGCGCTCATGGTCTTGTGGTTGAACAATTTGATGTTTCCTTTTCTTTTATCGATGATTGGTGATATTGATAATGTGGGCAGCAGATCTTTTTTTCCTTTACGGGAGAGAGATTTAGAGTGAGAGATGTACAGTGTCTTTTAAGTATTATGTACATAAATCTAGGTTTGATGAGATTAAAGAGCTGTTACTGAGAATGGGATGACATGGCTGATGCACGCTGTTCGTTTTTAATTGACAATATATAGTAGCTTCTAAATTATGGAATGATGGTGGTGATCGATCGAGACTAAAACTCTTAAGAAATTTCAGATCCTGTGCTGCTAAACTACTAAATTTGACATGCACTGTCGACACACGCCAACCTTAAGGATTCATGGTAATGATTTAGTGTGATGAATAAACAACAAATCCAGCTAGCTGATCACCTCTAACCCCCTCCAAAGTAATAATCTGATCATCTCTTTTATCCAGAACCAGTCCACCAAATTTTTTAAGCCAGGTAGAAAATATTCTTTTATTGGACAGAGAAATGCAGGCTCAACATTCTCATTGACAAAATGTATAATTAGAAAGAAAAAAGATGTATCAAGTGTTACATCTTCCTGTGTTATATACCTTACAATAACTCTACGCAGATGCCTCAAAAACCATGCAATACAGACTACTTTCACACTGCTCTTCCAGTAAGAGAACAGCTGAAACAAATAGAAATCAAAGAATAGACTAGATAGCAGGTTCTACGACCATGAAACGCGTGATTCTCACCTAATTGGCTATCAATCTTTGTACAGAATGAATTTTGCAATATCATCAAATCCAGCCTCCCTATAACATTCAGCGATACGCTCCAAAACATTATCCCAGGTTCCTTTAATAGAAGCTAAATCCAACAAGAAAGCAGCCTCATCCAATGCTATCTGCATGCCGAATCAACATGAGCATCAAAATCAGCCCACGTGAATTAGATGAGAGTTTGTAATGGAATTTCAGTGTTTTGCTAATCAGAAAGAGTTATTCTGCTAAAGTGGTACCTGGGCAGCTGCCTTTCCCTTCTTCAAATCCTCCTGCCTACCCTCTTCACTCACCTTCTCCTTAATGTATTCAATTTGCTCATCCTCCCACTGTGCAATGCCTGCCACTTCCTGGTCAGGATTAACCAAAATCAATATAAAGGGAAAATCAGAAGAAGGAAAATAATTATTTCTAAAGACGACGAGTTCTAATTGAAGAAGGGTCAATACCTGATACGCACAACCTAAAGTCCACCATGGTGATTTTAAAGCAACCCTTGCAGCATCTTTAGCTTCTGATGTACGTCCAACTCTAAAAAGAAAGAAAGGAATTGAAAATGTTTGATTGAGAAATAAAAAAGTGTAAGACTTAAAATACATGGAAGTATTTTGAAAATATGTCTACAAACTTCTTCAAAATCTCTGCATAGAATACAAAGGGCCTTCCAAATCCTGGAAATAAATCCTTTTTTGTATAGAATTCCCCTGTCACCATTGCCGAAACCTTCCACCCACAGTATGGAAGAAATTGTTAAGCCCAGAAGTACTACACATGGTAAAAATTGATGGAAAAAATCATAAATAACTTACATGATCCCCTTGCTCAAAATGGCGCGCTACTTTACGCTCTAAGACATCTGGGAACAGCCCAACCTGGGAGAACAATAAACAGTCACATTGCAACATGTAGATTCATTTACAAACTTGCTTATACAACTGTACCTCTTTAAGAAGATAGCCATCGAGGTTTGCAATCTGAGATTCAGCAAAATCACCCCTTCTGTAAAGTTTCTCACCCACTTCTGAAGCAGCATGAAAGAGTTTACCATCCCTTTCGTTGAAATTGTTAGCATCTTCCTCAACCATAATTCTGTGCATATACTGATCTACCTGCATTGCAAGCGCTAAAGAATGTAAGCTGTCCTTGTCCAACTAATCGACACATTTTCCGAGACACCGCCCAACGCACACGGAAAAGCGAAACTTTTGAGTGGCATTGAATTTGATATAATGAATAATCAACAAAAGTATGCACACAGATGTATATTGCTATTCTCCATCTAATTATGCACATTGATGCATGCTTACAGTTTAATGTATTACATTCTTGGCTAAAAGCCACACCCCATGCTTGCGAACATCCACAACCGGCATCTCCATTCTGTGTGAACAGCATCAAATTGTGTAGATTAATAAAGCAATAAACAAGTTTGCCAATTGTCATTAACAACACTGAAACACGCTAGAAAATTAACACCGCATTCGACTAGAAATTACACATATCTTACCCAGGTGGGGCTGTTGGCCAGCGCAGCAGTGCAGTTACGGAACCTATTGGCAACACATTGATGATATGAAACTGAGTTTCCACTTGAACTGCCCATGACTTGTGAGTGCAAGTATCAATACACATTGTACAAACAAATGTTCTAACCTGAAAGATTCTCCGATAGAGGAATAACAAGTGGAATCAACCCTTGTTTAGATCCTGGGGAAATGATGGTTTCACCTGTAACCAAACAAATAACAAAACGTGGCAGGCCATGAATTAATAAACCAAAAGGGAAAAAAAAAGAAAAACACATTTGACATTTTTTCCAGGGTTTTTTCAAATACCAAAGATTACTGTATCAATAATCGATACCTCTAGTTTGAAGCATTTTGAGCAAGTAGTGGAGATGCTGAGGAGGTTGAGTCGCAGCTACATCCTCTATGAATGATATATGGCCTGCATTTTCACATGAAAAACTCTCTAAATGCCATAAACTAATGATTACAATTGACAGAATCTTTAACCCATCTCAAACATTTTTTTCTGAAAATAGAAATAATTTGCAAGCAAATGATTTTTAATCAGGCATCGTCTACATTAACCAACAAGTCGAGGAATTACCAGAGGAGGGCAAACATCTAACCCTGGCTCTGACTTGGCGAAGAGGGAGAGTGGTGGTAGAAGGGACTCTGTGCGCCACTCCCAGCACTCCTATCTTCATAGCTTCTTTCTTCAGTCTCCACTCTGTGGCCACTTGTTTGCTTTTCTGTGTATTTCAGGATAAGAGCTCGACAGATAAATATGTTACGGATACAAAAAAAGGAGCATAGATTTTGCTGTTGGTGGCTGGAATTTTTCCTGGTATGGGCCAGGGCCAGGACCAGGCCCATCTACCCATTTGGATATGGGCGTTTCCAGTTCCACTTTCCATGGCTTAGCCCTTTGTACTAACTTGCAGTTGCAGGCCTGGTGTCAACAGTTTCCTAAAACAGATTAGCAAGTTGTCTCTGAATTATCAATATATTATTTTTAAAACAAATAAATAAAAAGTTTAACTTTTTTTTATTCACTTTTCAAGTTTAATAAGTTATGCTGAGCTTTTTCAGCACCTTTTTTTTTTCCTTCTAAAACGAAACACGATCTGTCTACTTCTTCAATGTAAAGCAATCAGAACGTCCAGGGACCTCAACATTCATGGCATGGGAGTAATATTGTGAAAGAGTCACCTTTTCCATGACTTTCATGTTTTTTAGTCGACAGGTCGAAATGATATTGCATATAGAAATAAAACCTCCTTATGACATGCAACGTATCGTGGGTGTGGTAAGTATCAAGGGGTCCTGGTGTGAGTGGTGAGGGCACTCTCATCCTTTAAGAGAGGTCAGGAGTTTAAACCCTCCTCTTGTATGGAGCCGGTTATTTGAGGAGCACTTTCACCTCTTCGGGGCCCACCCGATACAAACGTGGATTAGTCTGGGCCAGCGCTTGGAACACCGCGTGGTTTATACCAAAAAAAATTGTTAGTGTGGTAAGTCCTGTTTGAGAATATGATTTAGGTATTTCCTCGAGCACATGTTCAATGACAGATAATTGCGTAGGTATTTTGATTGGCTACCAGGTTTCTACTTTTATTGTCAACATCTGAGAATTTATAACTTAAAACATTAGAAATGTTGTCTGGTGGGCTGGTGGAGGATGGAGCCACCACACCAGTCCGACAAAGCATGAACATGAACGCATGTACTCGCATATAATTGCAACTAATAACCAGAATCACACTATTCCTTTTCACCTACTGTCTTTGCTTTCTATACACATTAAATTAAAAAGTATATAAAAATAGGATTGCTTTTTCTCGCTATCTACACAAAACAATATTAAAACATCAAAAACATTTAAACTATGATGGTCTGAAGTAGATGAGAAATCCATTTCAGCGATGCATAACAAGAATTTAGCCACAGAACGATATTAATTAAGGGCGTAAAAAAACCCACTTACAGAAATTTAAGAGAGGAATTTCTCAGTCATTCACCATTCCTTTCAAGTACACAAATACAAGCCATTGAAATACAGAGTGGGTAAAATTTCTTATTGCATCTCACTCATGTGACCAATTCAATGGTCAACATAAGATAATAATAAAATGTAGTCCCTCATTGGATCCGACGGCAGAGAGTGATGCCATCACCAACAGGAAGCATGCAAATTTCAATCCTGGGATCAGCAGCAAGCGCCTTGTTAAGCTCCAAAACAAAGTCTCTGTAGTACCTCACATACTTCCTCATTGGCGCATCAGGTGGTGCCACCACAGATCCATTCCATAGAGTGTTGTCGTACCCGATCAGCCCACCAACTTTGACAAGGTCGATCAACCTCTTGTGATAATTTATGTAATTGTCCTTGTCAGCATCCACAAAGATGAAATCAAAACTTCCATGATGGTTTCCCTGCAGTTTCCCACACAGAATAGCAAGATGAGTAATATATTAAAAAAATGAGCATCATTTCTTTTTCTCATACTAGTAGACAAAAAAGGATGTTTTTTCCTTCGTTCATTTTCATTTTTTGTCGAACAGAGCATTTCTTACATCTTCAATCATTTGATCAAGAACTGGCAGAGCAGGGCCTTCCTTGAAATCAATCTTGTGTGCAACACCAGCTTTCTGAATTACTGGGAGACCCAATTCATAGTTTTCTTTGTTGATGTCCATAGCCAAGATCTGCGAGTAACAAAATCCCATTTATTTTCTTTCACCACGTGAAGTATTATTTTTTGAATAAATAAAATTTGATTTGGGGCCAAGACATTCTAAGTTTTTAGTTTACCTTTCCATCCTCAGGGATAGCAAGGGCAGTGGCCAAGAGAGAATAGCCCGTGTAAACACCGATCTCCATGGTGTTCTTGGCATTGATAAGCTTCAAAAGCATATTCAAGAATTGCCCTTCATCAGCAGATGTGGTCATGATGTTCCTGTTTCCCATCATTCACGTCAAATTTATTAACATCACACCATAAGCATTAATGCCAGACAGAATCTCTTATGTTTATGTATTACAGGAAAAACAAGAAACATACCAAGGATGCTTGGCAGTCAACTCCCTAAGCTCCTTCATGCATTCAGGCTCTCTTGGATACACACTAGTCTCAAGAATATACTAAAAAAAAATCCAAAAATAAAAAGAAAATGTTAAAAAACAAACAACAACTAAAAAAAGACCAGAACAAGGATTTCCTGGATAATTACCTGGTAAAGAGCATCACTTTGCAAAAGGCTCTTGTGGCCAACTTCCTGGTGCCTTCCTGCCTGACTTTGCTGCTCTTCTCCGCTGGTGGCCATTATTGTGTTTATCTTCCAAGTAAACTACGACCTCTTCCTTGGCCTTGAAGGGTTTTTTTTTTTGTTAGTGATGGTAGAGATGCTTAACCTGATTGAAGATGGTAAGGGCAGGTGGTATTTATTGGAAAAAAAGAACCCCGCTTGGATTGGAGTAGAGCGGAGGCTGGACCGGCTACCAACCGGGCGGGGGTTGGTGAGGTTCCTGGAGTTAGGAAGTAGGATAATGTGGGTTTTAGGCCCACCAAATATAGGACCCACTTTATTGGTGATCGAGCGGTGGGCTAGTGGTACCCCTTCTCTAGGGTATCGCTGACGTCATTTTGGGATCTATGACACCAAATCTCGGTGAAGATTTTTAAATATTTTATTGGGCATGTTTTCCCCCCCTCGTTTATTTTTAAATATTAAGTCCATTGTCAGGTTCAGACTCTCGAGATCAAAAGCTAATATATTATGCCATGTATAATTGATTTGTTGAGAGTTAAGGGAATTAATTAATAAAATAATTATTTATTAATTAAAAGGTCTGTGTGGGCTCACCAATTTGTTGTTGGAAATGGTTGCAAGTGTCAACAGAAATAGGGTAAGGGATAGGTGAAGTTGCCAGAGAGAATTCGATTGACTCCACGTTCAAGAGTCGGTAGCTTATGGCCACCTCCGTGACAAGGGATGAGTCCTTCAAAGAATCTCTCGACCTATTATTGACTTTGTCATCTAAAAATCTCTCCTCGTTGTATTTTGCCCATGAACTTGCTCTTGTCGGAAAAAAAAATCCAATTTCGTTTTGCAGTCAAGGCAACTTTCACGGTAGATGTAGAGAGTATATGCATATATGTGCCAGTCGGAGTTTAAAGTCACCGGGAAGGTTGAGGCTCTGATGGAGTCACAGCAACCATCTCTTGCTTGTCATTTAAAAAATGTAATTACGATTAATTTTAAAAATTATTTTCAAAAACACTTTTTACCAAACCTGTCCTCGCAAGGTGCTTTTGAGACAAGTTGCGTCTTGTGGACTCGGCTCCTTAGCCCTTATTGGACCAAGTCCATCATTTTCTAGTGTTGTCATTGTGTTGATAAAACGACGACGATTTCTAGAGTTAAAAATCCATTTAAAATGCTCAGAATGTTTATTCATTTTTTTTTGTGTAGGGTAAATGTTCAAAATCATCACCGGTGAAACCGTCGTCAAATAAAACTTTTTAAATAATTAATTTAAAAATAAAAAGTAATACTAAATAAAAAGTAGCCAATATACAGTACACAAAATATCTAAATAACAACTGCCCGGGTAGCCTTTATTTTTTGTTTCATGTCGTCGGCTTTTTGGGAAAAAAAAAAATATTTTGAAAATAATTCCCTCCTATTTTTAAACCCGTGACCTCTAGATTTAAAAACTCGCGACTAACTCAGCATCCAATGAATATATTGAGCAATGAAGTAACATAAGAGAATCCCGAGTTGCAGGTGATTTTCACCCATCCCCAACTCAGCATGTGACATGCTAATAAACTGGCACAACCAGAGACTAGCAAACGGGTGGGAGATAACTTGCCTTCTACACCAATGCTTCGACCATGGTTGAGTTGGTGGGAAAAATATAACACCAAACCGTCAGACCTAGGAGCATTGACGAGAAACCGTACATGCACAGTGCGAAGGAAAAGCATTAGATTCTCGTAGCAAGCACTAGATCCTATTGCTTTATTTGATCGAGTTCTGGAAAAAATTAAATTAATGGAAGAGAGAGCACCATTTATCCACAATGCAGTGCTGCAGCCTCCTCATTTGCGGTAAAACTTCATGTATCTGATGAATCAGCCTTATGACAGTGGGCCAGGTGCCTGCCAAACGCAAACATCAGAGATTCAGACCATTCTGACGATGCTTTTAATTATCCAGGGCCAATTGGAGCGAAATGATGGTGAAGGGTAACCTAAATTGGTAATTGGAAGGAGATATCAGGGGAGTGAGAGAATCTAACTTTGATTCTACCATCCACAAGAACAACGCTGCAGTTGAGGCAATCTTCACAGAGAAGACTAATGGCGAGGAATAACCTGAAGAAAGAAAAGAGGGATTTTAGAGACAGACAGACAGACTGCACACAGTGAATTTTGTGAGGAAATAGCGGGGCACGATGAAGGTATCAATGAAGCCCAGTAGGCTTGGAGCGGATCACCAATCATATCCGGCCACATACCTGTTCGTCGAGCCAAAGCCCAGGCCATGCGCCAACACGGGGCTACAAAAAGAAATGGTTCGAGTGTGGCTGTCGTCCAGAACTATCTTTCGGAGAATTGGATACGCTCCTCTGTGGGTGATGATGGGTGTTTTTCCTTAACTTTTTCGAGAAAAGAAACAGGAATTTGATTTACCTAAAAAAAAACTCGCTAGTGTCGAGAACGAATATCCTTTCTCCTGCTCCTACCTTCATCTCCACGTCAAGTTTCTCTTCCATTACACGACCAAATAGCGGTGGTGTTAGTCCAACTTGTCCATGATCACCGTTCGAACACAAACTAATTCAACTCGATAGGAATCCAAAGCTGACTTCATCCCATTTATTTATACCCAACCTAGCCCCAAATCATCTTCGGCTACACTAAAGTATATCTTTCCACGAGCATCCAATCCCTTCACCTGAATAAAACAATCGCATTCTGGGCCAGCTAGGTTGATCAAAAACATCGTCCCAGAATCCCGAAATTGGGCCTGAACAAAACCTGATAATTTTGCCACAGTAGATATGTAAGCAGATAAACTCAGGAAATTGTTAAAAAACAGGTGCTTACAAAAGTATGAACTCCAATCCAATGTATCCTCCCCTTTGTCAGAGTGCTGTGTCTACTTGTCTTTGCCCGTTCCAAAATTTCCTCCACTTTCATTTTCAACATCCCATTTTCCTGCCCACATAAAAAACAAAAGAGAGAGAAAATAAATAAATAAATAAATAAACGAGCATGTTGGAAAGAGGAAGGTCCCATGGTAATGCAAGAAAGCTACGTGTACAGCAATAAATTTGCCCTCTAAACACTTAAGAGAACCACCCCATCACCACACATGCCATCACCATTTTATATATTAAAGAAAATAAATTAATGGCGCAGATGATAGACATCTCACCCATTTTAATCTCCTTTTCTTTTCCCCTTCCGATTGTCTCTTTCTTAAAGTAACCGAAGCCATACGAACAGAATTTGTATAAAAAAAACTGGAGTACCAAAGTAAAAAAGAAAAGAAAAGATTTTTCACGTTTCTAATTATTTCCGCTTGTTTTTTTGTATATAAAACCCGTTTTATCTTTTTAAAGTTTCATTTTGGATCTTCTCTCGTTCCAATCTCTCTTTCTCTCAGGTACTTCTCTTAATCAATGTAATTACTGTAATTTTCTTTCGATTATCTTAATTTTTTAGTTAATCTCCATTCATGGCTGTAATAATCAACATTCTTTATCTTGTTTTCCGGAATTTATTTTATGAGGCTTTGTTTAGTTTTAGGTGTTTGTGAGAGAAGAAGGGGGAAGATCAGGCTGACCCATGTTGGATTAGTTATTTATTTTTGTGATTGTGTTTGCATTTGATCATTGGTTTTTTGTGGGTCTTTTGTTAGCGCCTTTTTCATCTGTTTTTATTTTCATTGAAATGTTTTTTTTTTAAAAAAAAAACTTTACCAGGTGGAGTAGCTGCTTTTTGCCATTTTCAAAATTTTATTTTGTTTCATTTTGAAATTTTAGCTTTCTTTTGGTCTTGTGGGTGTGATTAATTTTGTTACGAAAAGATAGAAAATATTGATTCTGCATACATTTAGATTTGTAAACTTTTATGGGTTCGGGTTCAAGTTGCTGGCTTCTAATCTCGATATTAAAATCTGTGAACTGAAGCAAAAAACTACTCCTTTTGGTGGTTTTCGAATGTTGTTAATCTAATATCCCTCACGTTTGATGTGACTTTTCAGTGACTGCACGTTATAACTCTATTATAGACCTTGCACATTAGCATCATAGTTAAGAAAATATTTGCAGAAATAAGAATGCTGCACCGACATATTTGTAGCTGAGCTGTTGCTATGGCGTTGTCATAACTTATCATTAAATATGATCCAAAAGGGTGAAATGATATCATGGAAAAGTGAGGCTTTATGCAATGCTGCCTAGTAAGGAGCTGCCGGGAATTGGGATATATTTAAGTTTTGGAATGGAATGGAGAAATATAAGGAAAGAGGAATCTGCATATTTAGTGTGCCCATGATTGATATTCCAGCATCAGAGTATATAATGGCTAATGTCTAGTGTTTGTGCTAAAAGATCTAGAAATAGATTGGCATGAATTTAGTTGGTAATGTGGCTAGAATATTGATAATGATGATAGTCTTTGGAAAAAAAGATTTAGCATGGATAGCTAACGAGACTGGTTGGGACGCAGCGCAACAAGAGATGCTGGTATGGGGAGTCAAATTAGATTTATTACCTGGAGTCTGGCATTTGAATGACGGAGGTCAATCTGTTTAGTCTGAATCTTGTCTATGTAAATCTACTCATCTTTCCTCGAGAAGTATCCGAGAAACAAAAATCATGATAATAAAATTCCTGAAAGGCAGATGAATATCTTTTTTTCTGGAACAAGGTACGAAGAACTGATTGTGGTTTTTAGGATGTGACATGAGATAGACTCAACTGGAAACTTTGATATAATATCTTTTGATTGTGTTATGATTTAATTTTTTGCAAAATTCCAATTGACTGTTATGTTTTATGATGTGGTGTTTGTGAGACAAGTGGAAATATTTGAAATAGTATTTTTTTCTTTGTTTGCTTGTTATGTAGAATTTGTTGTTGAAACACACATGCTTCTATTAACCTTTTGTGGTGTGTAAATTGCCATGAATGCTTAGACACCCTAAAGTTTCAGATTTTGCGGTCAGGATGCTAATCCATCTATGGTTTTGGGGACAAATGCAGGATAATAGTTGAGCACATGCTTAGATGCATCTGGTCTTCTTGTCAGCATTGAAACAAACTGGAAAAGCAGAGTTTTACCACTGCATTTGTAAGCAAAGACTGCCTTTTTTATTCTCTCTCTCCTCTTCTCTTTGTAGTCCATTCATTTTTTTCTTTACACTTTTGGAAATAATACATGTCAAAATTTACATCTCGTCACAGGCACTGGAATTTTAATTTACGAGAGACTAAAGTGTGATTTTCATCCTTCTCTGATGTTATGTACACGTAGGTATTGCTGATGAGTGCATAACATGAAGCATCATTCCTGCTGAGAACTTGGGAGTATTTTTCAGCATCTTATAAGTTATATTAGGGGGGACACATTGTGCCTGATGCATAGGCAGAGGGGTGCATTTCATTCCTTTTCTGAAACTATTGACATTGATCAGGGATCTGTTTCAGACAACACCGGTACAAGTCAGCAAACTTCCTTTGATAACATGCTAAATCCTGTAGATAGCAGATTGTCAAATAATGCTATATCTTCTGGCGATGTATCATGTTCAAATGCTATGACTCATGATATCCAGAACTTCAGTGGCTGGAATTCAGGTGAATCTAGCTCAAGTTTAAGTCTGCAAAATCAGGTGAATGATGATGGGATAAAAATGGAAGAAAGGTGGTCTTCTTCAGTCAATGCTTATCCTGCAGTTGGTCAAAGATCAGATGAAAGGCTATTTGAAACAGCTGATATCCTTTTTCCAGGTAGAGGCAATATGGGGATCAGTGGCAATCAGGTTAGGAGTGAACCTCTATTCTTGCAGGGCTCCAGCTCTAATCATACCCCGCCAAATGAAAATCCAAATGCAGGTCATGTTGGAGACACCATTAATGGCAGGCCTATTACTGGAGCTGTCTTAGGCCCTGGTCGTCTCAACCCTGGTGGATTAGAAATAGAGCGGGCATTGTCGGCTGGTGTTTCTTCTTCTGATGTTGGTACTTCATCTGGAGGTTCTGGTTGTATAGTAGAGGAGACACATGACGGTTCAGGATCTTCTCTGGGGGGTTGGGGCTTATCATGCAAGAGAAAGGCCCTTGAAGGTGCTTCTGGACAGTCTTTTCCTGGTGCAAGCTCAAGTTCCTTCCCACAAGCTGAAAATAGTGCATGGCATAATGGCCCCAATAATCATAGTGTTTCTAGCAGCTTAAGTTTATCCACTCCCACATGGAATGGTCCTAGCGTAACTCCTGAACAGTTGAACCCAAGATTTGGTTCTGGAATGAGAGCAACACCTTCTGACGTGTTTCCTTCATCAAATGTTAGTGGAAATGTGGACCCTCTGAGAAATTTTAGTAGGAGGACAAGTCCTGGACTTCAACAGGAATCTGCCGCTTTCAATGTATCAGCAACAGGAGGTTCCAGGCGTTGGTCCTGGCAGCACCCTCCCAGACCTGTCTCAGTTAATGACTATCTGGAGTCAAGATCAATAGATCCAGCAAATTCAAATGCTACTCAGGGCCAGCTTCGTGCCATCAACCCTTCTGCTTTATCTAGAAGCATGCTCTGCTGGAATGATTTTTCAAGTTCAAGAGTTGGAAATTCACCAAGTTCCCTCTTCCCTGGAGAGCTAGGTGCTGCATCAAGTGAAGAAGCAAACTCAAGCAGCTTTCAGAGAAATAATGCAGAGAATCCAATGTTTGCACCTGCAACTGAAATGAGAAGCATGATACAAGATCCAACACGCTGGGGTTTGGCCGCTGGGAACATGAGCACCACAGGTAGTGTTTCTTCTACCAGAATTGGCCCCAGCTCAAGTGTCCGCCCATCACCCACTCCTCGATGGATTCATCGCAACTCAGCAACACATAATCAGCAAAGATTTTCAGAATTTTCTACTTGGTCTCTTTTCCCACCAATGGACCCAGAATCTGGAGGTCATAGTGGTCATTTCTCCCCATTGTCTTCTGGTCCTTCTTCTGCACAGGAGACAGTGGTTTCTTCTGGATCTAGTAGCCGTGGACATAATCCACCATTTCCAAGGTCAGCACTTCTCATGGAAGAACAAAGTGATGACATTCTTGGTATGCCCCGTTCATTGAGGGCTTTAGCTGCTGATATTGAAGGGAGACATCGGCTAATATCTGAGGTTTGTATTCATCTCTCCCTCCCTCCTTGTATTTGTATATATATGCTGCCTTTTGTCTTTACTGCTCGTGTTATTGATATAAAGGATATGTTCTTAGGTGTGGTATTTTCTCATTTAAATGCAGTAATGCTGACATTCTGAATTTAAGTGGCATTGAATTGTAGTAGCTATGTTTTGCTCGGCAAGACTTGAGGCACAAGCTCAATTCTATGCATTGCTGTGAATCTTGCTGTCCTCATTTTCTGTACTTAATGCAACCGATGGCTTTCAGAAATCCTAAATACATGATAGTATTGTTAGAATTGGATGCATGCTTGGTGCTTAAATAACTTGCTGATTGTGCTTGAACTCTGAATTATTGTGCCAAAGAGGATGTATTGTTTTTCACACTTTGCTGCAGTCAATAGTTGCTAACTGGTTTAAACTTTGTCCAAATCCCTGTTTTCAGGACTTGGAGTTTGTAACTAAATATCAGTTTCAGATGCTAAATTTGTATACCATGCTTGTATATTTATTAAAAAAATAATATTGTTATAACGATGCTATCTAGTTATGGTATCTGTTTGGTTTGGGTAAGTGTGTTTATTGTTTTTGTAACTAGATACTAACTGATTCTTGAAATAACAGCTTGTGTTCTTCTGTGTGTAACAGATTCGACAAGTGTTGAATGCCATGCGCAGGGGCGAAAACCTTCGAGTTGAGGTTTGATTGATTCTTAAACTGATCTATATTTATTTATATCATTGTGGCTGTTATTTAATGTTGTAAACTTAGTGTGCTAGTAATACCGGTCTGTTTTTTGGTTTCAAGTCAATGAACAGTGTCAACAACAATCTGGAACACAAACTTGGAATCATTAATGCAACAGATACTAGTTTAAGAATTTTCAAGTCCACTCTACTTGATTAAAACTCTTACATTTCTCGTTTATATTCTACCAGCTAAATTTGTACGCTGTGAGTACCAGCTGAAATATTCATAATATTTCAAAAGAATTCAGTTCAACAGATAGTCTTTTTAGAAACTTCAGGTACACTCTTCAGGTTTTCAAAATAAAAGAAGGAAAATAATGATAGAAAAGGTATACTGTTGAGGTCTTTGTTTTGTAATTTTGGATGCTGTCCTATTTAAAGAATTTCTATTTTAGTCGAAGTTAGATATCATTTGTAAGTTGTATTCAAGTAAAATTGGAGATGCAGAATATGTTGATCAATGACACAAGGCTCTAGAATTTCCTCTTACCAGTGATTCCCCCTTATTCGGAACTGAACTTATCTAAATAGGTTGGGGAATGGAAGTAAAAAGAGAAGAGTTAAACTAAGTATAAGTGAGTTTCTAAGGGATGGAATTTCTGGGTCTTTTTTTTCCTTTTCAAATCGATGATGTCCATAGGGCATTGACATAGCTTCTTGACTTGTTGACCACATCTTAAGAACAACATCTAGCATGTTACATTACTAGCATATTTTATTGAAGAAAAGTGCATTTATTCTTGAAGTTCTAAGCTTCTTTTTTTATGAATGCCTCACTAGTAGACACTATTTGCTGAGGGGAAAGCTTTGGCATTTGCCTCTTAGCATTGACGATGATATGGTGTAACATTTGAACTTGAAATGGTATCTCAAATTTTGTTTTACTGGTACTGTAACCTCCCAGGATTATATGCTTTTTGACCCGTTGATCTATCATGGGATGGCTGAAATGCATGATCAACATAGAGATATGCGCCTCGATGTTGATAACATGTCTTATGAGGTAAGATTGAGCAATTAATTCCCCTGGTAGTCATTCTCTGAAGGTTGTTTCCTTGATGAAAAGATTGGAACATCAGGAATTGTTGGCATTGGAAGAACGAATAGGAGACGTGAGCACTGGACTAAGTGGGGAAACCATTTTGAAGCTAATGAAACAGCAAAAGCATGTGCCTGTTGGCACAGAATCTCCAGCAGATTTGGAGCCTTGCTGTATCTGTCAGGTATGAGCTACTTACTGTTGGTATATGCGAATTAGGAGAAGAAACAGATGCTACTTTTATTCATTTCCGCTGGCTGTCCCACTGGTTTCTTAGTTTTGGTTCATGATTCATTATGACAGGAACAATATGTGGATGGGGATGATATGGGAATAATCGATTGTGGACATGACTTTCATACCACCTGCATCAAACAATGGCTAATGCAGAAAAATCTCTGTCCCATTTGTAAGATGACAGCCCTGATCACTTGAGAGGGAAGATCTGTCAGGTCCTGGATACTTTATTTTCTTAAAAATCATATCCAAAACTGGGTAGATGAAATCCTATTTATACACCTCGTTTGGTTTAAAGCCATTTTATTTGCTCATGAACTGCATAAATTTGATGAGCCGAACAGCTGTATTTGTATGTTATCACCGTGAGTGATAAGAGGGCCTGTTCTATACCTTAAAACTATCATGAATACATGAGAAATAAATTTTATGACGTTATCGTAGTGCAGATTGCAATTAGCTGATCACATCTCAAGAGCTATTTAGTTATGTCTTTGATGTTTGGCAAGTTTATTTTAATTTACTTGGAGATTTTCGAGATATTTTTAGCCAACGACCTTGTTAATTTACCGAGCTTTGCATGTATCTACTCGGAAAACAAGCCAGGACAAAAATATATACACACACACACGAAACAAATAACCATTCAGAGAGCTTTCATATTATTATATAGAATGTTTCAGAGCCACATGTTTATTTCCATCCAAGTTAGTGCTGGATATGCTATTTTAAAGACAATTAACGGCCATGGATGTATACTGCCTTGCAGTGATTGATTTTATGACACTTTCAGGCTTTCTTTATCTCATAGACTCTCATCTTTCATGACTCATTTCTCATTATTGAATCACACTCATAAGAAAAAATAAATATAAATACTTTATAATAAATTCATAAAATGGATATATTTGCCCTGGGCTACTTACGGCTGAAGTTTATAGAATATATCTCTATATTCTCTTCTTCTTCTTCTTCTTCTTCTTCTTTCCATGAATACATATAGACCAACGATGTTTTCTTCTTACAATTTTCTACTTATTCTGCCCACAGGCAACAAAACAAATATAACCACAGAAACAAACACAAAACAGTACAAATCTTAGACAACCTTAAACCCTGAACCCTATAATTAGTCGATGATACTATAATGTTTATTTCCAGGGTGGTTTTTTTATAGAATGTACACAGCGTAATTTACATAAATTTGAAAAACTCTTGATATATAGCTAGATGTATAAATGCAAACATGATAATAACTAATTAAGGGTCAATTAATTAAGTATTCGTTAAGGGACCAATATTGCTAATTTGCTGTTAACTTTTCAGCCCATTGACCATATAAAATTAATTAATATACCACTTGAATTACCTTTTTTCTTTTCTTTTCAAATTAGTTTTTCTTGTAATGCAAACTAACACTAGTTATGGTATTCAGCAGGGCCATGCATAAACCATTGCTTGGAGTCGGAAAAAGAGGCTTTATTTCGATTTTGGATGCATTCTTACTATAATAATCTTATTCCTTCCCTGTAACGCCATGTATACGCGCTATCAGTTTTTTTTTTCTTTTTCTTTCTGGAGAGTAATAATAAAAAAAAATTGGATTTGATTAACGTACACTCTCTGGAAAGTATATTTTGTGAGTCCAGGTGAGTGAATAAAACCTCGATTGTTCCAAATTTTTATAAAAAAATATACACTTTAATTCAAACTTGAAACCTATTATGTAGATCTTAAGCTATTTACTACCACGCTACACCCCTTTAGAACTTTCTGGAGACTAATAATAGTAAAGGCAACCTGACATTTTAATCATTAAGCACATTCATACGTAACGCTCGTGTTTTTGTTTTTTAATATATATATATATATATATAGTGGTTGGCTTATACTTATAGTGCCAGTCACGAGATAAGAAAAAGAATTTACTAATAATATATAATAAATGGCTTTTTTTGTCTTAATTAAACAAATCGAGTATCTTTAAACCGTGAGCAACAGTAGAGTGTTAAGGGTTGTTTTATCATTTGATTCCTCAATTGAGTGAGTGGCATGCTGAGTCCTATATATATAATTTAGTAAACTTCAATAATTTCTTTAATTTCCTTTTTGTTGATCATAATTAGATTTTCAACCACGTGCGCATATTCATTGGGTTTTATTTTTATCTTTCTTGAATATAATTTCAGGTAATTAAAGATGTATTAAACTCGCACATATCTTTTACTACAAGATAGAAAAGTACGGTTGGATTGCAAGAGATGAGTGCGTTCAAATTTGAGTCATAAATACCCTCTCAGTTTATCAGATGATAAAAATAAAAACATCCAAATAAGGTAAAACTGCCATTGATCTAGATTGAGATTCTCAAATAAGGCGATTGGTTTTTTTTCCTTCTTATAACAGGATATAGATGGTCTGGCGAAGTGGGGCCGTAAGAAATGTGGGGCCCTACGTATTGGAAAGAAAAGGAAAGAAATCGAGTTTGATTTCCAATGCGCTTAGCTCATGTTTTCGTTTCTGTTTTTGTTTTGAAGAATAGGAGTAACGGCACTGCCTTATGATTGTATTTTGTACCTTACCTTGCCTTTGCCACCTAACCCTAACTCTCGTTTCTCTCTCTCTCTCTCTTTGCCACCTTTATAAACACCTCCCCTCTCTCTCTCCCTATTCTTCCTTGTATTACCTCCCTTTGTCAGCCAATCTGTCTGTATTTTTATTAAAAAAAAATAGGGATGTCTGAAAGGAGGAGTGCGTGAAAGTTTCTTTTGGGATAACCAAACTTGGGACTTGTCAAATTCTGACAATTCAGGTGGAACCGATGATTAGAGAAGAATAAGCTACTCATGCGGGGTGCGAGCTAAACAGAAGAAGGGATCAGAAAACAAGAAAAGAAGACCAGGAAGAGAGGTCAAATGCTGGAATGGGAACTGTAGGTGGAGCTGCTAGAGAAGGAAAAGGAGGAGGAGAATCAGATCATGAGACACATATATGGACCGAAAGAGAGAGGAGGAGGAAGATGAGGACCATGTTCTGCAATCTTCATGCTTTGCTTCCTCAACTCCCTCCTAAGGTAATTATACATGCACTTCAAGGTTCAAGTTACCAACAGGACTATAAGATTAATTAATTAGTCTAATTTCTGGAGTTTTCTCTTGCTGGCTAGGGTTTACACACACACTAGCTTGGCCTCTTTAATTACCGTCTTTCCTCATGTTTTGATACAATTTCTTGGTGAGTTTTGAAGAGAAACCCGCTAACTCTTTACCTTTATGAAAAGAGGCTGCCTTTCCAGTATGAAAAATTTTCCCTTTTCATATATATATGTGTGTGTGTAAATATTTCTAAAGGGTTCCATTTTTGTTTGCTTCACGAGCATGCGGTTATGAAGAAGGATTGTCATTTTTTTTCCTCTTACATACTTTTGGGTGGGATAAGTTCAAATCAGCATTCGCTATATATAAAGTTGCATAGGAGTCAGCTCTCATTAACTAGGTAAAGTTGTGTAAGCGATCATTTCTGATCTGATCTCTCGATCGGTTCATGTTGATCCATTTCCCACTGAATTCCAACCCCTTAAATGTTTCATGATTTATAGAGACCTTATTTATGTCTTACTGTCCAAGAAAGATAACCTAAAAATGGGTTTTAATTCTTATATTTCAACCATATAGCGTGCATTTAGCAAGAAAGATAACCTTAATTTATCGAAAGCTACTAGCTAGATCTCCCGGTTCCATTAATTATTTTAGTAGCAATTTGTGTATTTATTGATCAATTTTCTTTTCTTTTCCTAAGAGAGGTTCAAACTCAAGATCTCTTTAAGGAAAACAGTCTACTAATATCAGTTGAGTTATAGATTATTAGCATAAGGTAAATTATCTTACATATGAATAAAAAGGATATATATCACATTAGATATATATATTACAAGATGTGATAATTAATCTCAAGTATGTCTTAATCGCCTTCCATTTTATATACAGGCGGACAAGTCCACCATTGTTGATGAAGCACTGAACTGCATCAAAACCCTACAGCAAACTCTCGAAAAGCTACAAAAAGAGAAGCAAGAAAGGCTCCATGGCGCCATGACTTCTGGTCATGAGCCATCTATGATTTTCCCACACCAGCAAGCAGACTCCAGAGAGGCGTTTTTAGCCGATCAAGGTTCTTCCAGTAACTTGACAGTCAGCTCAACAAAATCTTTACCCTCATTCTCGAGATATCCTGTGCTTTTCCAAACATGGACTTCTTCAAATGTGGTCTTAAATATCTGTGGTGATGAAGCACAGATCAGTATATGCTCTCCAAAGAAGTCGGGACTCTTCACTACTATCTGCTATGTGTTGGAGAAGCATAATGTCGAGGTTCTGTGTGTTCATGTTTCCTCTGATTCCAATCGGAGCCTGTACATGATTCAAGCTCGTGTAAGTCACTACTTTCTCCTCGTGTCTATCAGTTTTTTTTATCATTATCATTGATTTAATTTTCTGACATTTTGATTACTAATTTTGGGAAGAGATGGAGAATTAGAATCCAACCGAGAACGCAGAATTGTGGCTATATTAGACTCCACAAGACTCGTTAAATACTAATCTACTGAAAAACATAAAGAAAATGAGAAGTACATATGATGAATTAGCTTGTGGAGTGATTCAAAATAGTTTTCTCTGCAACATTCTCAAAATATCAAACACTATGTTCAAAAATGTTTTAAAAACTCATTATTACATTTATTTTTCTTGTAAGTTTTCATATGCGCGCGCGCTCACATATTATACAAACTACATCGTTTTTACTTATATGTTGATCCTCCATGTGAAAAAATATAAGCAGGCAAGTGGAGCTTCTGATCAGTTCGGAGAGACTTTTCCAGTGGAAGAAGTATACAAACAAGCTGCACGTGAGATAATGTGTCGGGTCTCTTCTTGATTACAGAAAATGAATATCAACCCCAAAAATTTGTTCCTGACGATGATCACAATTTTGAATGGCTAGCGATATGGATTTGATTTCTCTTAAGAAGGAAAGAACTCTTCATTAATTAGAAAATAGTGGAATGGTAAACCTTCCCTTCCATGGCTGGTAGTCTGTAATATGGGACGAAATATTTTGAAGTTAATTTTATGCATGTATATGTAATCATATATATATATATACGTACCCTTGAAAGTATTGTTTTAATTTATCAGTTTCATTAATAATATTTTTCTTGCTATACAGTTTATCAATTATAAATCAAGATTTTCTAAATCATTCTCTCTTTGTGCTATATAATTTGTTGTTTTTATGAGATAAATTTGGAGAGTCTCTCCAAATCATGCACTTTTTTTTTTTTTGATAGGCGAAACAGTACAAGGAACGCCTATGAATAGGCAGCAGGAAATTGTAACAAACAAGATTAAAAACAAAATCAAACTATATTAAATTCAAAACTCGTGCCACTGTTTCTAAAGGGCAAGACCTCATCAAATGCAGATATACACCAATTCCAATCAACTAGAAGAAAATTCTGCAGATTCCAGTAGTTTTTATAAGAAAAAAAAGAGTTTCTGCCCTTGAAACCTTCTCACAACTGAGCTGTAAAGATCACAACCTTGCAATGAAGTCAAGACTCCAGGAGATACATTTTTTTTGCAAGAACATAAGTGATCATGTGGCTTGCTTCACGCAAAATATAAGAGGAAATCATAGATCCCATGTACGTGGGAGGAGAAACGAGCGGCGAGGATGAAAAGTTCATGATGATGCCATGCTCTCTTAGATGGTTTATTCATCCAAGTTACAATATTAGATGAATCATCAGATTCAACGATGATTTGACAAGGATAATTCCAACGCTTTGACAACTCTACTTCATCGGAATCTTTAATCCCAATTTATAGGAATAGAGAATATGCCAGTCACCGTCCCGTTGAGATCACGTAGAACTCCACCGGTACCAGCAGGAACCGGTTTACCTAGAGAAGAACCATCTACAATTTATTTTACAATTGAAGGCTCGGGAGCAGACCATAAAAGTAGTTTTCTTAGTAGCAGTCCATTTAATCAATCCATCAGCAGATTAAGAGCACAGTAAGAGAAATCACAAAATAAAGCTTTGATCCACACGCACAGGTTTCCTTTGAAATACTCCAAAACTTAGCACTGCATGCTTTATGGTAAATTCATTATGAGTTGATAATATCACAGCTTCAGATATGCAGAAATCAATCGCTGATGTCATGTTCTATATTTAGGATCTTTCACCGGGGAATAGATATACATTTGATTTTAGCCAACGAAAGAGAAACTGGATCGATTTTGTTTACCAATTTCAACTCACTGTCGGAAGCTGATAGGTCTACTTGATGTTTATATACGTATAGCCCTGTGAGTTCTTGCCTGATTAAGGCATGCTTTCGTTTGTTTTTGTGGCTGGAAAGTATTTTTTTTATAAAAAAATGAATTTTATTTTGCATCAATTTAATATCAGAATTCAGAACTGTTCAGCGGAAGGGTGACATGTCAGGGCTGAGGCTCAAATCTATTTTGATGACAGAGTCTACGCTCAGAAAAATATATGTGGGGACATGGACTTATAGACCCCACCAAGAAAGTCTTAGAAAAATAAAAGCCCATATACGTGGATCAAATGTAAGGCCCATTTATGACATCGGCGCCTCTCTCGCTCGATTTTCTCAATTGCACCCTTCACAAGACAAACCATCTAACAGCTTCTTTCTTTATTTAGATTTTTTTATATATAAAAAAAAATACCGAGAATGATCTTTATTTTTTACTCTGATCTTCATATATACTTTGAATAAAAAGAGCATTTAAAATACATGTTGATCTAGAAGGAATCTTCTAACGTAAATATAAAAAAAAATCTCCCAAAACCTAGCAGAAGAATGTAAATATGACTGGATTAGATAGTCACTCGGCTAGCTATCTAAATTCTAAACCACAACTGGCCTTGCAATAGTCTGGTAACAGGTCACATCCATGTACATGGTTGCCCTTGCTGTAATGACAGCCCTCTAGAACCAGGAGGGAAACCACATGTTTTCTTTTTGTCTGTGCATCAGTACATGATGTCCCCCACGACCCCTGTGGGAAGGGAACGGAATATTGAAATTAGACGGCCGGCGAGCGAAGGCCGGAAAGAGCTACTGTTCGTGTACACACTTCCATGCATCCCCGACATGACATTTGAGAAGATGGAGAGAGAGAGAGAGAGAGAGAGAGAGAGAGAGAGAGAAGAAGGATGGATTGATGAATCTGTCTAAAAGCAAATAAGCCAAATGAATGTTAGAATCTCTCTTTAAGATCTTGTCAAGAGAAAACTTTGGTTAAGGGCTCATAAATGATATGGAGTAATGGGGTCTGGTGCATGGTTTTTTGTATAAGCAAACAAAATAGAAATAAAAAATCTGCAAAACGATACATGGCAATGTAGTGGATGAAAATCAAATCGATTGAATGGATTGGTGGGTTCCATAGAGCTTCTAAAGGGTATTTGATGGCCGAAAGAAACATGAATTATTGAGTCCCAAATGTTGCCTATCATTGAGGTCTAAAGACAAAAGAACTTTCCTTCTGTTCTTGCTTAGTCGTGGCCTGAAAAGAGAGGAAACCCGAGTCTGGCCGAGACAGGTGCGTGCTAGTAGTAGCCATCCCTGAGAGGAAGAACATGAACCAGACCATGGGATTCAATTGAAGATCATCCCTGTAGCACGCTGGAATGGAGCTGTCTCTGATAGGCTCGAGTCAAAACCAAGATGCACCATCCCTTTACCAGCAGAGGATGCCTCTTACATCAGAAGAAAACACGAGCCATAAGTTCATGACCTCACTCCTAACTAAGACAACAACCTGGGAGGCTTCAAGATCTAATTACAATGTCGTCAGGAGATTATTTAACAGAAAAGTGCTTCACTCTGTGGTAAAGGGTCACAGAAATTGGGTTTTGATTTTTGAGAAACACGCTGGTATCTCGTGACAGCTTACCAATTATAGAAAAAAATTCAGCTCATCTCCATATTGTGCTGTCGGTATGGTGGCTCAACAGGTCATCACTGCTTCCGGCAGCCATGATCACCATCTCTCCGGCAATTAATGAACTCGGTAAATCATCATGATTGCCCGGATTTTAATTCTGGTATTTGGGTTTCAAAGGATTGCAGTACCTAAACTTCAACCCTTCCAGATGAGATCCCTGAATCCAAGGAGTCCGGTCAAGTTCTCTGCTTCCCAACGCAAAAATCTGATTTCGAGGAAAACTTTGTCAAACACGGCATGGACAGGCAAATTAAGCTATCGGCCACCATCTTATTCAAATATTAAGCCACAAGTCATCCCTTTCAAAAAGGGTTTCCAAAGAAGATTAAGAGGATGGTTAAGGTATAAAATAATCGTAAATCTCAATTCAATGCCACCCCACGAAATAGAAAAAAAAAAGGCATGTAAAGAATAGAAGGGAAAGATTTATACACGAAGATGAAGCGGATCTAACTTTTCATTTGCTTTTCAACTTTCCTTAAAAAACTTTTCAACAAAAATTCTTACATACAAAAATTACAATTCCTTTATATACCAAAATCTAGAGCCTCAATTTCCATTTTTTTACTAATTAAAACTAGGGGAAAAAATAGAAATGGAAAGTAATCATCATTCACCATAACAATCATCAAAACGGCACCACTTCACTGTAAAGAAAATCATCAGAATTGCCAACAGAATCCTCCGGCCATGCATCCCTTAACAACTTCAACAGCATCTGTGCCTTCCTCTTAGCCCTGTCAGTGCAGTCACTCTGTACTAACAGCAACAGCTGCGTCAATATCCCTGCACAGACAGCCTCCTTCTGACTCTGCTCCGACGCTGAGCACAGAGCCAGCAGCGCTCCCGCCGCGTACTCCGTCGCTCTATCCGATATCTTCAGAATAGTCTTGACTAACAACGGCACAGTCAGCGCGTGGGCTGCAAATGCTGCGCAACCATCTTGTATTCTGCAGAGTAATTCTATTGTAGCCAGGGCTCTTTCTGCATCACATTTATCAAAATCTGCCAGTCTGTCGATCAATGTCTCCGCTGCTCCGGCGGAGACCGCTTTATGCCTTGTTTGTTTAACTAGACATAAGGAGAAGAGCGCTTTTATCCCAATTTTAAGAGCACGAGGAGATGATAAAGGATTTTTTAAAATATCTATCACTCCTTCGAAGATAATCTCTGTGCTGCTAATTTGAAGTCGAAGATCTGGTGATCTTGTTCCTGCAATGACATTTTCAATCAGTGCAGCTGAGTTGACTCGGACTTCGATTGATGAATGAAATAGTAAATCAGCCAAGTAACTGATCCGCTCCGGTTCTGAAGATATAGCCACGCAGTCGAGCTCCGTGAGCGGAAACATAACCAGAATCGCGAGCGACTCGTGGCTCAAATCCAGCGATTGAGAGCTTGAAAACACGAGATTGATTAGAACTTCACGAACATTATGGGAGGAAATGACAGAGCGGTTCTTATCGGAATCCCGAGCGAGTCCTCTGAGTCGACGGAGAGCAGAAAGGCGAGAGTGCGTTGGATTTGACGCGGAAGCAGCTTGGTTTAACAAGGAACGAACCAAACTCGGTTCGGCAGGCTGCTTCGGGGTTGGGATTCGTTCGACGCCGAAAGCACGATTTGCAACACACCAGTCTTGAATCAAGCGGCGAAGGGTGTGGTTAGGGATTAAAGTGAAGTCGGTGAGGGGGGATCGGGTAACAGGACAGGTAGTATTACCCGTCGCCACCCATGATTCTATGCTGGAACGATCGTAAGTCTGACCGGTACCGACGATGACCGGGTCACGCATTAGTTCAAGAGAGATCGGACACCGGAAATGGTAAGGAATCTGAACTGTTAAATCTAAAGGCTCTAAGCTTCCAGGCATCGAAAGAAAAAACTAGTGGAATTGGTTCGGTTGTTTATAAGAAGGGACGGAGACACGGGGAAGTCTGAAAATTCTGTAAGAGCTTTCTGAGGCTGTGAGCTCTGGTTTGGGTTCCTCTTATATGAAATGGAACAGAGAAACATGTAGCTAGCAGAGAGAGAGAGAGAGTGTGGGTGTGGGTTGGGGTGTGGTCTTATCTGACTCTTTGCCACACGTGTCATGGAATGTGGTTGGTTTGTGGGGGAGGGAAATGGGAAATAGGAAAGGATTTTTTTGTTGGTCAAATGAAATTAGTGAGGACAAAGGGGGGCCCACAAAAACAGGCTCTCAAATCTAACTGCTGTTTACATCAAGGATGAGGTAAAATTATGTGACAGGTCGGTTAATTAAGTATACTGTGCTTGAGATTTGATTGAGCATCGTTAATGGGGGTGGTATTTGCAGTTTTGCCCCTGTAGTTTTTGTTTTTTCAATGCCTTGGGTATTGCTCTGTTGTCAACTTGTCATTGGCCAGGCCCATGCCTTGCTTTTTCTAGCGGTGTTGCTTGCTGCTATTCTTTCTTACTGATTTAATTGGAATGACTTTATGGTGTCTTCCTTTTTGGGCGTCTGTCCATTATGGATGTTGAGGGCAGCAACATTATGTTAACACATCCTTTACAGTCTGGCGGTGCGTCAAATCTTTGCTTTGCGATGGAAAGGAAAAGTCAATAGTAACCCCCAATCTCCAAAGTTTCCATGCTTTTTAGACATCTTTTCGCGTCGTATTAATTAAGGACTCTGCGTCCCTCCATAGTCCATACCAAGGTAAAGGTTTTTCTTTTCACCTTTAAATATAATTGAGAAAAAAACCACCTCGTTTTTTTCTCAGTGCATCTGCTGTAATGAAAAGAGTTATCATTATATGTATGTGTGTGTGTATGTATGTGTGTATGTATGGTGCTGTGCAGGACTAAATTAAAAAATAATACTCAATTGCTAAATGTATAATATGTGGTTTTATGATTTATTTACTGGACCACAGCTTGCATGAAAAAAGAGAGAGGATATATTATACTCTTTTTTCCCCAGATATATATCTCGTAATTATTTTATTAGTGTAAATGAGGAGGTTTCATTACTGGTCAGAGTTAACTTTCTCAAGCAAAATGAGTGATTGGATTGACAAAGTTAACCCATGCTCGTGACTTCGTTGCAAGCTGTAGTGAAATGCAATAAACCTGCCGAAAGAGAGAATACGTTAAAGTTTTGGGTAGTAAATGAAATTACCCGAAATGAGAGAACAAAAGAGCAAAGAAGCCATCGACATAATTAGGTCGGGATTGTCTGTTTATGTTACAGTATTAGGGCAGTCAAAGGTCAAAGATGAACACATGAAAAAACAGAGGAATGTGCGGGTCCAGGTTGTCTCTCGACCACTTTATTCGAGCAAGAAAATTTTGTTCCGTGGATAATATTAGTGAGGTGGTGGTTTCTTGATGGAGATGGGTCCCTCATCAAGTGGACGGTATTGATTAAGTGGGACCTACTCTCTTCGTTAGCATGAGTGCTAGGGTTGCTAGCCGAGAAAAGGTTATCTAGCCTTTTCATTTACTAACCAAAAAAATCAAAATTGGATAATCTATGAACATGTACTCTTTTTTTTTTTTTCTGATCAGCTAATCACGGACAGGAAAAACCAGAAATTGAATTGTTAAATTACAGCGATCTAATTGAACTGTGCTGTTTAAAATACTCACAGTCTAGCTGTTTATTTTGCCCAAATAATTTAACTTTCTCTTTCCACCTAATCCAGAATAGTTTAGTGGCACATAATCGAATATTTTTTTAATAATATATGGGGAATTAAGGCTGCTAAGTGTGATTAAATATGATCGAGAAATTTATATAATCCTTTATCATTCTCGAGACATGCACTCACTTACCATGGTTCTGCGATCGCAAAATTGACCTTAATCAACTGCACGATTAACTGGGAACAGCATCTACCACGTACGTAAAAAAAAAATTAATATCTTCCTAGCTTATCCCAGGTTACCAGTCCTCTTTATTTAATTATTTAAAGTACCGACATTTTATATTTTATCCACTTTTAATTCCCCTTTCGTTGAAAAACGTATTACACGTTTCTCTAGTTTTTATCCATGTACTTAATATTTTACGACACATTTTATTTGCATGCCAGAACTATACCAGAGTACTAATTATTTTACCTGACAGAAAACAAATGTACTGTTGTTTTTTTATTCACTTTCTGTGTACTTCGACCATATCATGAAGTACAAATGATCCGTCCGGGATAAATCATATAGAATTAACAAGAGATTACATTTATCAAATGAATATTTTTACATGTTTACTTTATTTTTCATATATTAAATAAATCGAATTACATCACTTATATTTCCCAATTCCATATTTAATTTGATTTTTTTTAAAGGTCTCCTTCCGATTATATTTACACCCAGTAATGTATCCACGATATAAAAAAACTGCTTCTGATTGTAAAACCCAAAAAAAAAAAGTTAATTTATAAGCGGGGCAGCATGAATTGTGCTACAGAAAGAAAACAAAGAAAGAAAAGTCCTTAAACTTGTCGCAGGGGTTACAAGGTACTGCTGCAAGGAATCTGTCTGTCGAGTGGGTTTTGTTCTGGGGGTTTGCATTCCATGACAGAACAGAACAAAACTGAAAACTGGCAGAGTGGCAGGGAGTAGTAGCAGTAGTCGTTAGAAAACAAGGTGAAAACCGAGTAGTGGATACGATCGAAGAAGAGGAAAGAAGGAGGCGGTGTCGTATAGTGGTATTTTTGCAAATTAAACACACAAGCGTGAGGGTTGTAGAGACAGTGCACCCCACGAGCCACGCCGGTCTGTACTCAGATGTCTCCGGTCAACCAGGCAACAATTGCCTCTCCAGCCCACCACCATTGCACGTGCACTTTCCTCCCTCCCTCGCACGTGTTTCCAGCTCATTTCCTTTCTTTCTTGCTGTGATTACAAGTTCTGTAGTAGGATTTATTTTTTTACAGGTACGGAATTCCACTTCATTTATCACGATTATCCAATGGTTTCATACTTGAACGACTGACCACTCTCTAGACATGTGTGCTCGTCTCTTTGACCTGTTATTGGTTTCCATGCTGCATTTCACTGTGTCCTGACAAAATACTCCACTCACTCGACATCTTGCCAAAATATTAAGATTGATTCATGCCCTCCAGAGATTATTATTATTTTTATTTTTATTATTTATTATTATTATTATTATTATTATTATTAACTGTCCCTTGATTGACTGGTTCCGGGCACTGTACGTGTCTACGTGACACTAACTTAATTTTCGACTAATTACACAAATCATTTGGTATGTCTTTGACTGTTTTTTAAGTGTTTTTCTTATATTAAGAACTTACAGTAATAATATAGAAAACAACTAAATTTCTGGCAGCCTAGTACGAGCATTCATTTGTCTTTTGGGAGGGATAAAAAAAAAAGAATGATAAAGTAAGATCTTAGACAGGAGAAACAGGAAACTGGGGAGATTCTCGATGAAATTTCAGTGTACTTTCTTCTTCTCTGTACTCCAACTTACCAAACAGAAGCCAGTGATGGCGAGAGTCTTCTACTTTAATTGAACTTGCATTCTTTTATCATGCCCCGGTGGTTATAATTTGTGAGTGGATAATTACATTGACACGGGTGAACGTGAGCCACCTCTACAACCCGGGGAAGGCTCCGTATCACGGAGGCTCTGTTACAGGATTCTTGCCGGAATTTGTATATCTGCCGCCTACACCTGGCCTAACAAGCGAGTCTCCATTTTTTTATTCTCTAGCTCACACATGCATGATCCCCTTTCTGTCTCTGTAAATATATAAATAGATACATTACGTTGCACAATTTGTATAATCATAAACGGGTTCATTGTTTTGATGCTGTTTTTATATGTTCTGATTTAGAATCTTGTGTGCAGAATTTACGGGTTTCATCCCTCGTGTGTATTTTTGTTTTTTCATGAAAACAAAGGGCATTCAAATAAATAAAAAAGCTTTTAATATGGTGGTAAAAATTATATATATAGTCCACTCTGAGATTCCTTAGTAGTAAAAGAGGATAAGTAATTATATTTGAAAAGCTCAAAGCTTGCTTCGAGTTGAATTTCAAATTGAAATGGTGAAGTCATTCACTCAATAAATCTATTTCTAGCTTTACTGAATTTTCATTGACTTGATTAATTTAACTACACAGATCTCAAGTCAAAGTTAAGGAAATATTCCTAAGAAAAAAAATAAAATCATATCATTTAAATAAAATAATTAACCTGATAATTGACTAGCTTGCACACTAAACTAATGACTTGTACCATCCTAAGGATAAGTACCTTACCTAAAAGTAAAAATGATTTTAATTTCTCCAATAATTCAATAACCAACAAGGGTCGGGTTTGGTTCGAGCTGCAAGGGATCAGTCCTTCCCACAAAGCAAACCCGGTTTAAATCTTCATTGATATAGTAGAACTCGTTTTAAGATGGCCGGTGATTTCACTAAAAGATCAATCAGTCTTCAAGCCCGAAAAGCTCCGGAGAACACCCTTCTAGAAAAACTTTTCCGGCGAAATCATTTTAAATCACACATCAACCCACCACTAAATAAATTCCTTGTTCTACTCTTGCTATCTTCTTACACGGTCGTGTGTATTACATGTATCGTGTTACTGTTGGCTTTAGGAAATCCGGTGGATGCAGACGTCATCGGAACTGTCAGTTGCTAATCAATTGACTTAAATGTCACATCAAGAATTCAATTCTACAAAAAAAATCTAGATGCATGTTCGAGCTTTTAAGACTTTAATGCTATAAACTAACAGTTTTTACCGAAACGTTTGACAGACATCCTGCGGCTCATTTTTATTACTGTAAGGAAAAATTAATTAAGCTATAGAGTTCTGTTCCCCCCCTCTCTCTTAACGTTTATTTTCGAAGAACCCATCAGATTTTACGTGTCGGTTATTTTATATTAGAGCCAAAACATCCTTGAACCATAAGGAAATTAATTACATCTCTCTCGGGGAAAAAAGAAAAGAAAAGATAGTTATACAAAGAGTTGTTGCTATAGAAATTGTTAAGGAACTATCTTAGTTATTTATATTATTCTTTAATACATACCCTCAAGTGAAAGCCCTTTGCGTTTAAAACTTGCACAGATCTACATCACCTTGTGCTTGATTTTTTTATCAAATAGAATGGGGGTGGTGAGATTCGAACTCGTGACCGCTAGGTCAACAAGACTCTGATACCATGTCAAGAAATCATCTCACCTAAAAGTTTAAGATTGTAAATGAGGTCCCATAATATGATTTATATTATTCTCTAACAAATAGAAGTGGCAGTCATGTAAAATAAGATTTCAAAGCTGTTTTTTGATGGGTTTTCAGTAAAAAAAATACTTTCAAAAAATAAAATGAAACACAATATCAATCATACACACAGTGCTTTACCTCTAAAATCTGCATGAGGGCTGTTAGAGAGCTATTATGTTACTAAAAATATATATATATAAAAGGGTGTTATTCTATTTATGTATTTTTATTGTTAATAAATATATCTCGCAGCATTTGAGTGTAAAGGAGGCAAACCTAGGTGGATTTGTGATTCGGCCTCGGATTTTATTTGTTGGTCCTATAATCAAATTATTGAACCACTTTCCACGCGGGCGGTCTTGCTGGTGACCACGTATCCACCCCAACTGTGATGCTGACGTGGTCCACACCCAGTGTCAATTTTGTGTGGTGGAGTTCTCCACGTGGACGTTTTTTTCTCAGCTGTGAAAGCTAAAGGCACGTGAGAGTGTGTGTGGTGGCGATTCAAATTCAACCCAGGATGGTGCCTGGCTAGTGGGCTAGTAGGGTTTTGCAGGTGTAGACAATAATTTATTGCCATTGCTAGCTTTATAGCATGGGCTGTTATTGGCGTGTAACAAAAGATTCAAAAGAGTTTACTGTAATTCAGTGGAGTCGCACTTAATTAAGGAGGAGCGAGTGCGGTTCCACAGCGTGGGGGTTATTATTTCAGCCATCAAGACGGTGGATTTTCAGATCTGGGATATCTATTAGCGCAAAGGGCGTCAGTGTTTTTCCTTCTTTTCTACTGTAAAAAAAATAAAATCGAAGAGGCCTGGAGTGAATGAGATCGAAATATTTTATGAACGATAAGGAAAACGTTACGAGGGTGAAATGAGAAGAGTTTTTCCGTTTAGGATTTTAGATTTCAATTCCATTAATTTCTTAAATTTAACATGTTCGTGTTTAATTAATCTTATTATGATGACTATCTTAAATTCTCGCATTGATATATATAAATACAGTTGGAAAAAACTTCGGTTATATATATGCATAAGTTTTCCATGAAATTCTTTTTTTTGTTTTTTTATACCAGGAAATCTCATTCCTGAAAAATATATTTTGTAAATTCAGGTGAGCGAGTAAAACTCCGATTTTCTCGGATTCTTACAAGGAGCGCATGCTCTAACTCGAACTCAACATTACTAAAAAATGGGTTGATTAGCAACCATTAAATCCATTGCTTTTTACATGTAAATTTGTTGGTAAAAAATATTAGCAACAAAATTTGTGTCGGAAATTATCCAATGCAAATCTGTAATTGCTAATAAATTAGCTACCGAATATCTGTCGCTAACACCCCTGTTTTTTAGTGGTGCAAGACATGTTGTGCATGTCATAAGTTCTCTGTCACCATGTCATGTTTATTATACATAAAATTCTCTAAAATTGAATAGATACATGATGATATCTCATGAAAATAAGAGTAAAAAGAATCAAAGATTAAAACTAAAATGATTAAGATGATTTTTTTTCATAACATTAAAGCGTGTGAATTAAACATAGATTTAAGGTTATCACTCACGCCTTACCAACGAACATCTTTATGCCACCTTATTATACTACTTTTAAATATATTTTTTAAATCTTTTTTCGTTGCTTATTTGATGCTCTGTTCCCAATCTTTTTTAATTGTGGCAAACATGCTATGAACTCAACTTAAAATTCTTCCATTCATTAATTAAAATCGTTTAATAATGATGATATCTTTGATAAGTATACAAGGCTACAACAATGTAAGCAACAATATTAAATCCGGCTAATATATGTCCTCATACAAATTAAAATTATCATAGATATGAGGGCGTGCATGAAAGAAATAGTGGTATGGAAATAGTCAAGTCAAATTTATGAAAGGAATAAACTTAATCATTTTAGATAATTAAGAAACTATTTTAGAAAAATAATCAAAGAAGATGATAATCATTTTATATAATTTGTTTTATTATATTCTCTTATTTGTCTTATAATGGATAAACAAACTCAACATGATCATAATTCATCCAATGATCAACAATGTTCTCTCCTATTTAAAACTTTTACATATATCAAATGATGATCTCTTTTTTATCATTGTTGATGCTGTCGTATAATTCAAGCAAGTTTTTCAATTAAAACAATAGAATATAGTCATAGAAAATACAGTTTCAGTCACTAAGTCAATCATGAATGATATGGAAGAATGAGCATTTTGCATCGGAACTTTTTCTTTAATTACACGAAATTTAATATTGCCAGATACAGCAATTCCTGGTGTAGCCTCCACACTAGGGTTTTCCAATAAATATTTCATCAGCAACACATCATTTCTGCAAAAATGTCAGGATCACAAGAAATGGCCCAAAGTTTTGGCTTCAGCTCACGCCTGTACGGGAAACAGAAGCTAACCCTTCAAGAACACCAGCGAATGGATCAAGAGACGAAGATGTCTAGAATCTCGACCCTTTCTTCTCCAGACTCCATTTTATATTTAATGTGATAAACATAATAGACATAATTTCTAAATATGAATTCATTTGAATTTGCATGCTTGGGATTCCAGCACTCAATACTCCCCCATGGCCTGCGTTTAAGAGAGATGATCATAGAAATCATGGATGATAATGTTTTCAATACTGGAGTTGAATTTACGTGGCTTGTGACTTAAGCAGCCAAAAAGAGAATAGGCCGACAATGTAATCGTGGAGTTTTTTTTTTTTTTTTTTTTTTTTTTTTGAAATAAACAAGCTAAATAGACAGCTTTCAAATTTGGCTGAGTACTGTCAGCTCAAATTTCCAAATACTGAAATTTTCTCGGACCAGATTACGAGACTAAATTCATTTAAAAGCAAACAAATCATGTTGAGAATTGAAAATTCATGAAAAAAGAACATTATCTGATGCTGGAATTGAATCCTATCTGAGAAGGTCAAAATCTCCGAATCTCAACAATATCGGACGGGCATTATTTGGGTGCGCATGTTAAGCCGGTGGCCTGGATCTGAATACATATTAATATATGGTTTTGATCTTTCAAATGCAATTAAATTGGACACATCCACATCCGTGAATCATCAAATGCTTCGATGGCACAACAAATATGGAATAATATTTTCAAAGGACCAGGTGAAACAGCAATTAACCCTCAAAATAAGCAGATTTTGCTTTCAGGGTTTAGCCTTGAATGCACGATCCAAATAGTTAAGATCGATAACATTTAAAAAAAAACACATTTAAAAATTGTTTATTCTGATTTCCTATTTATGTTTGACATTCCCCCACCATATTGCAGCATTTAATATGTTAAATGGCTGGTGCTTTCATTTCTGCTGGAAAAGTTGAAAATGGCAGATGCCGATAACTCGAAAGTCTTGGAATAATCATGACGAAGCAGAATATATGGAGCTCAACTTTAGCAACTATCAGGGCTGCTTATGCTGGTGCTAGCAAATTGAGCAGAGCACTAAGTGACTATTTTGCAAAACGGGGTTATAATTGTTCTTAAAACTGTTTTTTTATTTAAAATATATTAAAATAATATTTTTTTAAAAATAATTTTAATATCAGTAAAAATAAAATAATTTTATCTTTTTTTAAATCACTTTTGAGAAACGCATAGACATCCCTAAAGCAGATATGAGACGATTCAATCTAGTGGAGCATCAGGCAAAACATTATGCCCGTACACTGTTTGGCTCGTCAGAGATTAGATTAACAGGAAAAGAAAGGATCACTACGTGTAGAAGATGCAACCCTGGCTGGCTCAATTAAAATACAAGATAGCGAAGATGTTCGGAATATGCCAACTTCCCATTAATATAGTTTATTCCCCTATCCATCTACAAATCGTATATTCCATTTTTTAATACGTAAAGGGCAGTAATAAGGGGCTAATTGCCTTGATTAGAGAGCTTGATCAGAAAGATTTGGATTAAGCATAATATATGTTAATCTGTCATTAGCCTCGGGTGGCTTAAACTAAAGAGACTATGGTGCCTTGAGACATGCACAAACCGGCTACAAAAAATGCTTGATTAAAGTTGAGTGCCCATGATTTTAGCACAATCACCTCTCGCATGGTTTCTTTTCTTTTCTTCGTACAAAAGATTTGCCTAGACTTGTATTTCTTGCCGCTAAGCTGATCAGTCTACGCTTGTAAACTAGTCCATGATTTATTATGAAATCAGGCCCAATAGAAAAGTTTCTCTCTCTTTCTCTGTTTTTTTTTTTTAATTAAAAAGGCTGTTGTTTTTTGTTTTGGAAAAAACACTGTGAATAGCATGGGATAATAAATAAAATGAAAGGGAAGATGACCTGTTTTTTTATTTATTAATATGGATATTTGGACTAGTGCATTCTTCAATTGATTTCACGTTCCTGTATTTTGAATGTTATGCCACATGCTTTGTTGCCGATTGAAAAGGGCAAATAACCCAGATGATGGATACCAAATTAGAGGGAAAAAGGTAGAACAACCTTGACAGGAAAATTGTAGGGCTTGAGGGGTGTGGTCAGGATGTCAAGGAGGTAATAGGGTATTTATAATTATTTTAAAAAATTATATTTGATATCCTCACAATAAAATAATATAAAATCATAAAAAATAACTTTAAACAAAAAAAAAATCAGATTTTAATAGATCTCCGTTTAAGCCGTAATACTAAATAGGGAATTCAGGCTATAAATTTGATGTTTCAAGGATAAAATTTCTTTTTTTAATAAAAGTAAAAATGAAGTGCCCATCGAACCTTTTTAACACCAGAGACTTCCGTAGTTCCCCTCAACATGAAAAATAAAGAACTGGGTGTTCAGATTTTTGGGAAAAGTAGCCGAACCGTTCCCTTTTTGGACCAACAGCTAATTTCGGGTTACGCCTAAAAGTTCAGTGGTTTGATTTAGAAAAGTTGCGACCTAGTTTGTACTGGTGTGGGCCTGTGGCTTGACCTTCAAATAGCCAGCCGACCCACAGCAGGCCAGTTTCTCAAACGTTCATCAGAACCAACTAAAACCCGATGGAAAATGGAATCCATCTTGCCTTTTATTGGCCATTAACTAAAGAGAAAAGAAGAATATTTTATGGGTTTAGATGAGCGAGTAAAATCCTGGTTGTCCCAGACTCTTACAAGGGATGCATGCCCTGACTCGAACTCTAAATTTGTTGTGCAAATCGCAGACCCTTTACCATCAAACCACACTCCTTGGGGACTGAACATCAACCTTCTGTTGACTGATATAAATTCCATAACAAAAAGCAAATAGCCAAATGAAACCCAAGAAAAGCAGCCGGAGCAGTCCTACGAACTTTGTTAAAAGAAATGTAGTCTTGGAAGGTTACAATCACATGGTGGGTTCTTATGAATATGCTAAACATTTCATTTTTATTGATTTAAGAATACATCCCCGTTGCAGAAAGCAGGCAGTGATGATGGTTATGAATTCTATATTCACCTTCGATTAATGAAAGACTATCTGTTTCGGAAAGGAAGGTAGGTGGCCATCAGACATGTTCAGCCCAGCCAACCCTAGCAATTGAAGCACCTGCGCATCCAAATAAAAAAATAGCAGAATATCCTGCTTTTAATCACATGAATCTCACTGCGTTCAAGTCCCTATTGGTTAGAAAGGCATATCTTTTCTGTCATTGGTGCATCCGAAGAACACAGGTACATGATTTAAATCGGCAATGAGAAGAAAATTGCCACCAGAACTGTCCCAGCCAACCACCTAACTTGAACTGCTCTTTCATCGAAATTTGCAGAGCTTGAATTGGCAATGATTGGCTCAGGTAGGTTACGTCCACCAAAGTTCATATTTGGCCATTTTTTTAATCAAATGAATATAAAAAATACCGAGCTTTTAATCTGAACTCGACCAGGTAAAATAAATGGAGTTCAGACTGAAGCAGACCTTGCAGGTGGCATGAAAACTGTTCATGGCTAAGTAATTGGGTTTGCTTTCTTCATGTAATTTTACAGATTACGAATGATAAAGTGAAGTGTGCATAATAACATGTATTCACCATATCCATCAAGGGAGCAGAATTATGCTTGCAGGCTTGTGTAACATCTGTCCTGTCAGGAAAATAGTTTACTAAAACTAGTGACCTTAATGTTGCATTCGAGGCAGGCGATTCTTCGCTGTTTGGACATGAACCAGCAATCATTCCACCATCTCCATCTGCAATTTCCCCACCCATAAATGTTACTCTGTTCTCACTAGTCAGAGAATTGTTCCAGAATCAGGAAAATAATAGGACTCACATTGGTTTTCTACTACATATCTCCATTCATAGGCAATTACTTCAGAGGCTTCCTTAGCAGACTTTGATACAGGAAACCAATATTTCATCAGGCCAGGAACATTAGTCAAGCCTCTTGGTGATGTAACCTAGTCCTATATGAAAATGGTGATGGTTTCTGATGGGTTGGCTTCGAGAAATGTTGAATCTTTTCAGAACATTAATGGCTGGTTGCTGGAACCGGACTAGCAAAGTTCAGATATACCAAAAATTTATAGAACAACTAACTATATACAAATGGTCAAGCATTACTCCTGGAATCCTTCGAAAACTTTAGTCTCATTTTTCCAAAATCTGAAAATAGATTTAGTAGTCGATTGTGCGTGTCAGACGTCTATATGACATGAATGGAATGTCTTTTACGTGTTGCCAGAGCATTCTATGAACACTTACAAAATGTTGTAACAGTTTCTTCCAAAGGAATGGCACAACCAGATGTCATTCCGGCAGTCGTACATATCAAGCATTAATCCTCTAATGCCAATCTGCAAGAGAAAACCTCTGTTAAGTACACGTTAATTAAAAAAGAAAAGGCCAGAACTGCAAAATAGACCAGATCCATAGAGAAAAAAGGAAAAGAAAATATTGGCATTAGTCAAGCGATTGTCTAGCAAACTAAAACACCTCCTTGCTATAATGTTCCTCGGCGGCTTCGACTATCCAATCATTCCAATTTCCAATTAATGGGCCACAGTAACTCGCAAATCTTCAGCTATATGATCACCAAAAATAAATGTGAGCCACAATTCTCTTACTTTTCATTTTCTGTTTTGCTAGCCACCAAAAAGATTAGGAACATATTACAAAGAGTTCATGTAAAAACTATATGTATATATATAAGATTAATGTTTAGGTGAATCCGGAAATATTAACTTATTATCACACCTTTTTAATTACCCTTTTTTTAAAAAATAAAAAATAAAAATCAGAAAAATATCAATCCATCTGTGTATAACTACTTGCCTGCAATCACGTTGTTGGTTTAGATGTTCGTCTTATGTAGTGCTAATGTTGGTTGTTATGGTGCCTTGTTTGGTGTTTTGATTTAGTGAACGTATACCATGAACATTTTAAATAGGCTGTGTAATTACAACCAACCAATTAAATAGAAATTTTTATTATTTAATTTAATACTTGATTTTCTTTATAATTGATGATTATATTGATGTAATACCTTTCTGTTTTCTCAGTTTATCTTGTCCAATGCAGGCACCTGCAATCCTCGTACCAAGCAAATCTCTTGCAGTTAACTGGCAGTCTTTTGAATTGCAAAACAGAGTGAATATTGAGTACGTAAATTTAGGCATTTTTTTTATCTTATAAAAGCAGCTTTCTGGCAGAGTAATTCCCTCCCTGTTTGATTTTCTTGGAGTGCTTGTAGTTTGAATGTTGAAGATTTGCCGCGGTTTACTGAAACATAAGACGACAGAGGTGTCTCTCGAAAAATTACTATCTTTCTGATAGCAATGCTTGCTTTACCGAATACCATAAAAATCCACAGCATATTTCTCATGTAATTTCACGTTAAAACAACAATTTACTGTCTGTCTTTACATGCTGCCAAAGAGTCCTTAACGTGCAGTCCACATCCACATATTAACTACACAGTTTGGTCTTGTTCGTGTTGATCCATTCCCAATCACATGAGTTTTTATTTTTTTTACCTCTCAATTCCCCCCTGTTTGTTTGATTGGACTCTTGGGAGGCCAAAAAGCTAAGCGAATTTCTCAACGGTCCTCTTCTCTTGTACTGTACTAACGTCTCATCACTACACAGTTTATTTGATATGATCTAAAAATATTATTTTTTTAATTTTAAATTTAATATAAAAATAATATTTTTTTAAAAAAATTTAAAATACTTTCCACGTTACAAATACCCTTGGAGAACATGCACCGAAAACCGATCATGAAGCGACCCGGCTGAGAAACGAGGACCGTCCAGGAAAACAAGGGGATGGGCTACACAGTTTTACGTATTTTGCCATTCCCAGAATCAATGAAGCAGTTAAGCAGGCCATGATGGGCCCGAGTGGCCTACGAGGAAACAATAAGGAGCCCACCACCGCGATATGATGAGATACGAGGATAGAAGGGAACGAGCATGCAAAAGCTTCTAGAGACCGAGGCGCATTGCAGCTTACCTGCTTGTAGAATTAATTCCCTGCACAGCATGATTTTATTTAATTTCCAGTTATAGCCTGGAGAAATATTCATGATTCTTTTTTTTTTTATGCTAATTGGAGCTGGCTCAATCATTAGATATTGGATTTGTATAGCATGTGTAGCATCTCTCTGTCTTGCGTATTTTTATTTATTTATTCCGTATAGTTTGAGCGAGACATTCAAGTCACACGTGGTTGATATAAAACAAAGAGAAAACCATGGTTTAGTGACTTTAATATATATATTTAGAGCCTTTATCAATCATCCATTTCACAAATGATGTGACATCACAGTGCTGTTGGGAGAGGTGGTTTCATAACAGAGGTACGTGATTGGCTGTTTTAAGAAATAATATATTATTTTTTATACATATTTATTTACCACTTCTAAATTTCTAATAGGGTTTTTTTTTTAAAAAAAGAAAACAATAATTGAAGGTGCGATGATGAATTTAATGGTGGGCTGGTGTGTGACGAGTGTTGCATAACGAATCTTGCACAGCAACAATGTACCATGGACCCATCTAGAACATGATATTTTTTTTATTATTAATATAAATATCTAGTATATCAATTTAACTTAGACTAAAAGCACCCAGATCTCCAGTATATCAATTTTCTGGTGATAAAAGAGAGAAAAGAGAAAGATTTAGGTGAAGGTACTGAGAATGTTCTAGCAGCTGTGCAAACACCTTGGAATCAGACAACCCTCTCACTTCACGCAATTAGACAGAGCGAAGCAACAATTATGCTCTAATCACCCTCTTCAAAAGCGCTCACATTCCAGGCGTGGATTACAAGGGCTGAAAAGTAGAAAGAGCACTCACGAGTCAGGCTCAGTTCACACAGAAGCTTTCCCAAACAGACAAAAATGTCACTCCCTTTCACTCAAAAACAATGGTTTTAACCCGTAGCAGCAGCAGATGCCTGTAGCCTACATGTGGGCTTGCAATTTATCAATGGCGATTTTTTTATTACTATTATTGGAGGAGAGATTAGCTGCCGTTTTGTCCACATTGAAGATTTACACGTATAATTCCAAAGTGACTATTGCCCTATTGAGGCAGAATTATTTCATTGTTTCAAAATATCTACTTTATTTTTTATTTTAAAATTGTTTTAAGATGTTGATATAAAAAATAAGTATTATTTTAGTGTATTTTTAAATAAAAATGTTTTAAAGAAATAATATAGCCGAAAGAGACCAGGTGTGAAAAGGCTAGATAATGAGCTATTTATTGGCAATGCTGCCAGGAGAAAAAACAAGGGAAAAAAAGAGAGAAGCAATCACAGTGATGACAAAAACAATAAAAGCAGCTCAATTTATACCCAACAGCCAGCACCTGCCCGTTTCATCGCTCAGTTTCTTTCCTCCCCCACTGGTGGCTTGACCCTGGTGAAACCACTAACCACTTTCTTTACTCCCCCACTGGTGGCTGGACCCTGGTGAAACCACCAACCACATGAGACCCAGAACCAGAGGTGAACAATGTGACCATGGAGGCGCGGACCCACTTCTTGTTTATCTGCATTGCAATTAGAAATTAGACTTTTCCACTCCCGATATGGTCAAAAGCCACAATTACTACACTGCACTCACACACTAGTCTCTCTCTCCTCAGTGAATGAACAGTTGAGTCCTTTAAAATGTGTTCCCTCATACCCTACCCCGCTTCAGTATATAACGCCTGCCTTGTTTTTCTCTCTCTCTAGCCCCGAAGTTTCCTTCTTGGGTCTTGACCATGGTGGTTTATAGACACGCCTTGTTGGTGTTGGGTTTACTTGCATTTATTGCAAAGCAGCTGCCTTCAACGATGGCAGGTTATTACCATTTAATCAATATTTCTTTTCTGTTTTGGAAAGATGGAGGCTTTGATTATTTTTTTAGAAATTATTTTTTTGGTGCAAGAAAGGAAGTTACTTGCATTATATTGATTTTTTTCTTTCTGGTTTGGAGCTATTTTGTGAGAAAAGGGGGTGGATTTTTGGAAGAGAGTTCTGGTTTTTAGCTTGAATTCTTTGAGTTATTTGTTTTGTTTGTTTGCGACTGCTTTGCTTTGCTTTGCTTTGACATTAATGAGCTTGTGCAATGTGTTTAATTCTTGGGACTTCTGGAATTTCATGACCAATTTTTATTTGTATTGCTTTAATTTGTCTGTAACTGGGTTCGTGCCATTTATCATATTACAGCTATAGAGTCACAATGCCATAAAATTTAGAGATTGTCTACTTTAATGTACCAAAAAGGAAGTATATTGTCATGTTAGTGTAGAAATTGGTGAAATTTGTAGCTTTCAAGTGAACAATCAAAACTCTATGTTTTTGGTGATGATTTTTTTGTGAAAAATGGTTTTGTTTGATTGAAAATAACACCTGTTACTTCTGCAGATTGCCCCTTGGATTTGAGTGGATCAAACTTTACCTTAGCAGCCGCCATGTGTTCCGATAAAGATAAAAGAGGACAATGTTGCCGCTATATTAATGCGTTTGTTGCAGTTTCCATTGCTCGCTACGCAAATGCAACTAGCAATTTAGGGGTTGCCTCGAATGTATCTGATATATGTCTTCGCTCCATTTCTCAAACCATGCAACTGTATGGAGTTCCAAGTAATGCAACAGGTTTTTGTGGGTTTGGGACGAAAATTCTTGTGAATTATGAGTGCAAGGGTCGAACAACTGTCACTCAGATGCTGGAGTCTCCGAATTATGTGAGTGTCGCACAAAATTGCAGGCTGCCACTTTCATTAAAAAGTGATTGCAAGAGGTGTTTAAATGCTGGCATTATATACCTTCATCATCTGGTGGGAACAGATAATAATGTGACATTGAGTACCTGCCGTGATGCAACTTTCACTGCCCTTGCGAGCCAATTTGATGATGCTTTGGCTGTTGAAATTGCAAGCTGTTTCTTCGGAGTTCAAGGACTCAACATCCCTTCAGGTATGAGTATTCTGTTTCTTGTATTTGATGATTTCTAGTTTGTGCTGAGTATGTATGGTTCTAGTTGTATATTCTTGTGTTATTTTACATTTTGAAATTTAAATCTATATTGCCTTTTATGACATTAAGATAATGGTTTCACTAATTGAAGTTGAAGTTCAAAATATTGACGGCGATTGGTGTTAGTTTGATAGTTTCAACAATCGGTTTGGTTTGGGGAAAAACTCCCCATAAAAGGGTAGATGGACTGTGTTTAATTCATTTATTTTAAGAAGAATGAGGATGCATAGAGATTAACCCTGGAAAAGGCTTAATGTTTTCCCAATATATTGTCTCAGTCCATTCTAAACACAGGATATTATATGTTTAAAATGATTTGAATGTAGTTTCTTGGCCATGGTGCTTTTATCTGAACTGTTTCACATCATAGGAAGGCACTTCATTTGTAGTTGTTGTTCTATGTTCTGTTATCCAACCATTCAACTCACTTTATACGTGTGTTTCAGAGCCACCTCCATCTGCAGACACTCCTGAAGCCCCTCCAACTCCATTGACAGCTGCTGGTCCAAACCAAGTTATGCTGGGACTACCCCTAAAAGCAACTCACCGCCCATACCATCTGACATTAGTTCCAATTGTTGGCATTGCAATCACAACAGTTGCCTTTGTGATGCTGATAGTCTTGATAGTTCTTATTCGTAGGAAAGGCAGAGAACTAGATGAATCTGAGAATATAGACAAGACCTTTTCAAGAGCCATCCCTCCTCCTAGGCCTACACGGAAATTTCAAGAAGGTGTGGCTCTGGGTTTTCCTGGTTACATGTTTTCTTCATGCTGAGCTACATTAAAATTGTCTTTTTTTTTATTTAGTAGTTCATAACTTGGGGTTGTTTGGGTGGGGCTGGTTATCATCTGCAGGGCCTGCGTCAATGTTACGAAAATTCAGCTATAAGGAGACAATGAAGGCAACGGATAACTTCAATACAATCATTGGACAGGGAGGATTTGGAACTGTATTCAAAGCTGAATTTAGTGGTGGCTTAGTGGCAGCAGTGAAGCGGATGAACAAGGTTTCAGAGCAGGCAGAAGAGGAGTTCTGCAGAGAGATAGAACTACTTGCTAGGTTGCACCACCGCCATCTTGTTGCTCTAAGAGGCTTTTGCATAAAAAAGAATGAGAGGTAGTTTAATTCTGCATGCACATAATTTTGATTGGCCCCATCTTATCTTACAAATAAAACCAAGACCCGATGAGTTTTTCCCTATTTCCTATTAAAATGTTTGTATGCTCACTCTTAATGAAAGCAGCCTTGCAAAATTTCTTGTTGCTAAATGTTTTCTAACAATTAACGAGTAGATAATTGAGGTCATTTCAATGTGACGTGCTCAACGTGTGCCTTGGCTACTTTTGCATGAGTTTAATATAATGAACATGAGGGTAAGATATTTGCAAGGTTTCTGCCTAAATCTTTTTCAAATCATCTGGCTTTGTGTGCGTTTATTGCTATTGTGAAAACCAAATACTCTTTGTTTGTTTAATGGCAGGTTCCTCATGTATGAGTATATGGAAAACGGAAGCTTAAAGGGTCATCTTCATTGTACGTTTCTTTATTTTTGCTGCCCTTTCTGCTAGGCTACTTGACATGGTGCATTACTCTTTGTTTTCATTTTATTTCTCCTCGGAAAACAATTCTGTGGTGATGCTCGCAGGATAAATATCTCCTTTTGATGCAAATGTACACATGCGATTCATGCCTTCATTTAACAAAGATTTTTTTTTCTCCGGCTGATTTATGGATTCAAACTCTGTTGGTTATACAAACGAGTGTTTTCTTATATTGGTGAGAATCTCTTATTTGATGGCTTTGCATTCTGAATAGATTTCACATCCTGTTTGCAGCCCCTGGAAGTCCTCTGAGTTGGCAGACCAGAATGCAGATTGCTATTGACGTGGCTAATGCTTTGGTAAAGAACAGAAATAGCATCTTGTCTCAGGGACATATTTGTTTTGTTTCAGACTTTTGGTTCATTTACATGATTTATTTTATCCTGCTCGTTTCTTTTCTTGCAGGAGTATCTCCACTTTTATTGCGATCCACCTCTGTGCCACAGAGACATAAAATCGAGCAACATTTTACTAGATGAAAATTTTGTTGCTAAGGTAGTGGACTGACTTGCCACCATGTAGTTCTTGCAATTTTTTTCTTTCGTGGCCTTTTTGTATTCCTCAATTATCCACTGTGAAAGTGATAGTACTTGTAATAAAACCCATTTTTTTCAAAACATTTGAATGTCACACCAAAATTTTTTGATGGAATGATTTTGCCTTGCAAGAATGGCCCCTTCAAAATCACGTGTCACTGCTTTATCTCTTACAGTATCTCCTTCACATAAATTTTATTTTCCAGGTTGCAGATTTTGGCCTTGCCCATGCTTCAAAGGATGGTTCTATATGCTTTGAGCCAGTAAATACCGATATCCGTGGAACGCCAGGTTTGGGAATAAAATATCCATGTTGTAACCTTAAATATTTACATGTTTCACTGCATTGAGGCCTGAATATACAATGATTTTCAGGTTACATGGATCCTGAGTATGTGGTCACTCAAGAGCTTACCGAGAAAAGTGATATATATAGCTATGGTGTGGTACTGCTGGAGATAGTGACTGCAAGAAGAGCAATACAGGAGAACAGGAATTTGGTGGAGTGGTCTCAAATATTCATGGCATCAGATTCGAGACTACCTGAGTTAGTGGATCCACGCATCAGGGATTCCTTTGACATGGACCAGCTTCAGACTATTGTGACCATTGTTAGATGGTGCACGCAGAGGGAAGGCCGGGCAAGGCCTTCAATCAAACAAGTCCTTCGACTTTTGTATGAGAGTTCAGACCCAATGCATAGCGGGTTTGTGCGAGCTGTTGAAGATGAAGAGTGTGAAGGAAGCGAAGGACGAGGAAGAACGAGCAAGGGGAAATCACACAAGGGTGATACTATTTTTCACAGTGGGGATGGAAGATATCTTGCTTCCTCTTCAAGCACATCGAGGTCGTATTGCAGTAGAAGCTTTTTACTTGAAACTGGCTCCCCACAATCTCCCTCCAATATGCTCTCTGTTTGAAGCTGTAATTTGTATTCTTGTGCCTCAATCACCAATCATGGTATGCTGGAGAGCTGTAGAACTTCTATCAGTCATGTTCATCATGGTAGCTATCTTTGCCGAGTTAAAATTTCATTCCGTTGGGCTTGTCAACGTCTTTTGAGAATACTTGTCACCAGTTAGATAGAAAGGCAATTAATTGTAAAAGATTTTTTTTTCTAGTTAGTAAAAGTAGTCATTATACATCCATTTCTTTAGTTAATGTCTTGAAATTTTGGAAGAATTGAAGCTGGAATAAATATATTTTCTCTTTCATTATCGATGAACAGATCTTTGATTTGGCAATGGATTATGTGGATTGCCGTGTCAATGGTACAACCCAGTGAAAGGTATCAACTTTTAATACATGAAGATGGGATTCTCCATCAATATAGAGTTGCCACTGCTTTCTATTGGAATTGGAACACGTCAACTTCATTGCCCACCTGGAAATCTCAACCTCTTGTGTAATTAAAGGACATCAAGGGGTGCCCCGCTTTAAGCTGCATTGCGTAAAGCTGCCCACCGTGATTGGAGTTCCGCCGCCATCAGATCAGCATTGATGACAACTGCTGATGTCACAGACAATGCAGGTGGTAGAATCATTGATATGACCACTGAAGTTGCTGGGACACCCCTTGATTTTGGATCGGGGCATGTCAATCCCAGCAAAGCAATGGACCCTGGCCTAGTGTACAATATATGAGAGGTATCGTTCAACGCCGCCGTTGAAAGTTCTCGCTTGAAATCACAGAGGTGTAGGTTCTGAGCCTTAAGATGTCCGTACAAAAATGCTAAAGGCAGAAGTATCTTCACTTTGATAGATTAGTAAGATCAATCATTCACTAGCTACCGTGTAATACAAGAGTAAGTAGGTGAGAGCATTTAAAAAGTGTTTGGGCACGAAACTGTGAATTTACGTTACAGAACTCACACCAGTAATTTTATCAGTAAAAACGAGGTGGCATTAGGCATGCGTGGAAATTTTAAACTTTGTATTCACTTTGCGAGAGCCCTCTGTAAAGAGTATTATTTAGTTTAGTGGATGGCTTTTTTATTTTTAATTTAATGTATTTTTAACCTCTTAATTGTTTTTTTTTTTTAAGAATTGTTTTCTTAAGGGGTTTTTTTAAACAAAAACCTTCTGTTATCCAATTTAATAAACTAAGAGTATTTCGTACTACAGTCTCGCGCACCTCTATCATATTTTTTCAAGAAAGAATTGGTGTTTGATATATAAAACAAAGTCTTATGCACGAATAATTAAATAAAAATAATTTTTAAAAATAAAAAATAATTAAGTTCAATGAACTATTCAATCTATAAATTTAACTTAACCCTAATCATTTCATGTTTTTTATTTTACCGTTTTTGAATTTAATATTTTCAATTTCGATTTTATCTTTCAATTTTTATTTATTTATTTATTTATGCACTGGCATTAAAAAAACACGTGAGTAAACCTATATATATATTTTTTTTTATTGCTGAGAGAAATTATTAATCCACGCCGAAGCATGTCTAATGGCTATTTCTATCAAAGCTTGTGTCAAATAGCTATTTCTATCCACGCATCAACGTTGAAACAAAACCAGAACCACGGTGAATAGCATAGAGTGGAAAGACATACAAGCATTTCTTTCATATAGGGAGGAAAAGTTCGAGTCCCATAAAATTTGTAATCCATCTCCAGCAGATCATAACTAACAGATCTACCAAGCGGCAACAGCATACAGTTCTAAGCTCAACATATAGTCAAATCCTTGGTAAACACCATAGAAAAAAAATCCTCAGATATACAGCATGGCAAGAAAAATTTTACTGATATATCCACAGCAGGTAGGGTAGAAGTAGATTCTCCACCAAGAAAAGGTGAGACAAAGTCCACCACCATAAGTCCAAAAGAGAACCGGTAAGGGTAAATTTTATAACACTATTCACACCATGTCACTCGATGACTGAAAAGCAATTCAAGAACACCCGGCAAGCATTATGAACACGGCGGATTGACTGTGCTGCATGTTCATGTCATGCACTGAACCAAGTTCACGACCGCATAACTCTCTCAATTGCAGCAATATAGAATTCCTTTGGCATGGTACCGACCACTGACTCTCGCTTTTCTCCATTCTTTAAGAGTAGAACAACCGGTACCGCCTTAATTTCATATTCCTCCGCAATTTGCAGGTCATTGTCTGTGTTAAGTACAAAGCATTTGAGTTTCCCATCATACTCTGCCGCAATCTCATCAATCACTCGATGAACCATCCTGCAAGGCCCGCACCAACTTGCATAGAATTCAACAAGAACAGGAATATCGCTTTTCAAAACTGAATTCTCCCAAGAGTCCCGAGTAACAGCTGTAGCTGAACAAACCCAAAAGATGTGGTTAAGAAGACCAAATTGTTGGGGCTTTACTAGCAGCTCAGAAAGAAAATACAAAAAAACTGAATTTTGAAAACCATAAAGCTAGCAGAAATGAGAGCAACGCTGAAGACGAAAGAGCCGAAATATATCAGATCACCGAAGACTATCATGGGAAACTCTATTCTCTGAAAGATTTGATCAGCAATTACTCCACACACACGTGCGTGAAGGAAAAGAAGAAGAAAGAAACATGTTTCCAAATTCTCTAAAGATTTCGATTCACATACTTTATTCAGATGGTACAAATCTGTTTGAACCTGCATATATGGTACAAATCTGTCTGTAGCTATTGTCTAAAACACATCATGAATATGCATCCTGTATGCCAACAACTAGTATAAAGAGCAAGCATCTAATCTTCACCATAGACCATCTACTAGCAGCAGAGGCATTTAACTTCATCAAGTTTTTAGTTCAATCCTCTTTTAAAACTTATTTGGCTATGATGAGGATACTAGTAGCAACCTAATGGAGGAAAAGACCATGAAATAGTACAAAATAGTACAACAAATGCAGAAGAACCGAAAACGGTTAAAACTCTCTCTGAGAAAAACTTAAAGCCTGAAGACAATGCAAGTTTCCAAACTGATGAATGGACATAATAACAAATATTAACAGCATGACATGTAAAACATAGATTACAAAACAGAACTCAATTTCAGAACCATAATTCTAGGGATACGAAGTCATGCGAGTTTTGACCTTGATGTTTTCAGAATGCCTCCAACAACCAACAGATAGCAAGTGATTTTCCTTGTAAAGTTCCCACTTCAATAACAACTTAATGGGTAGATGCACCCGTGCCCCTTGTTTTACTGTTAGATCAGGAGTTAATCACACTGGCATTTGAAGCTATATTCAGATTCGATACTCTGCGGTAAGAATCTGGGTCTCCAACTCTATCTCTTTTTCTCTAGCTTTTTTCCACGTTTCTCCTACTCTGCTTCTTTCTTTGCCCTTTTTTTTATCTTTTCAATTTCTTCTAGGGATTGCATTCATTTGCATTTTATCTCCAACTTGAACATGAAATCTCAAGCGCACGTAAAGTTCTTTCCCGGTTAACCTAAATTTGCTATCAGGAACAGCCTTCTACTAACACTAAGTAGTTAGAAGCAAATCTTTAAATCTTTAATTCTCTCTAGCTTTTTTCCACGTTTCTCCTACTCTGCTTCTTTCTTTGCCCCTTTTTTTGTCTTTTCAATTTCTTCTAGGGATTGCATTCATTTGCATTTTATCTCCAACTTGAACATGAAATCTCAAGCACACGTAAAGTTCTTTCCCGGTTAACCTAAATTTACTATCAGGAACAGCCTTCTACTAACACTAAGTAGGTAGAAGCAAATCTTTAATTCTTTAGTACTAAAAAATGCCAACCCGGTTAAAATCATTAAAAACAATCATCTATTATCCTAAACTCCAATCAAATCCCTAATAACCAACTAGGATCACCATTGAAGATAATAGTAAAACATCAAGAATGAAACAGCTCATACAGGAAACAAAATTAAAAGATCAAGAGAAACAAGTTAAAAGAATCAAGAGTCTTAGGGATTCATTTTTTGTCTAACCTCGGTTTCCGCGACCGCAGAGAACCTTGAGAGGGAGAGGCGCGTGTTGAACAGTGAGATTCGTTGCTTTTTTAGCGGTATTGAAGTTGATTGGAAAAGAGCACCTGTTAGGGTTCAACTGCTGACATTGGTGAAGAACGGCGGCGCGTGAGCTCGTGAGTGGTTGGGAGTAAAGTGAAGTTGCAATTGAAGCCATTTCAGAAAATAAAAGAAAGGCAGGTACAGAAATTTCGTTAGAGAAAGAGAAGGTGTGAATGCGTGAGCACGATGATGATACGCGAGGAACTGAAATCGGCTAAACAGATCGCTGTGATTTAACGAGAGAACAGGGAAAGGACCCACCTGAAGTATTTTTCAAGAAAATGAAAGTATTGTAGTTATTCGATTTATAAATATTAAAAAATAAATAAATAAAATTTATTAAGAAAAACTTATATTGATAAAAAAAATCAAAATAACTGTATTTTCAATATTAATAACAATACTAAAAAATACATTTATTTTTACATTTAAAAAAATATATATAATTCCAGTGGTGATGTGCTAATATGTGCCTGGTCCTTATCTCTTAACTGAGAAAACAAAATCCATCCAGCACGTGAATCTTGAACGATCAAAGAATTCATTGTCTTGAATGTAGAAGGCTTGATTTATCTGTATCCTTGCTTCCTAGTCTTTTCTTCTTGTTTTTTAATTTCCTTTTTTTTAATTATAGCAAGAAAAAACACTGATTTGTTGTAGCAATTATAGAATGTTTTTTTAACAAGAACAATAATTTTAGTCAAAAACTTGTGATAGTTAAAATAAACAAAAACATACGCCGACAAGAGAGCTTATTTTGTGGGGGCGAATGAATTTCAAGCCTTTTTTTTTTGTTTAATTTCACTATTTTTTAGTGTTTTTTTTTAAATTTATTTTTTATCATTTATTTTATTTTATATTGATCTTTATAATTTGTTTTATTGTGATTTTGTTGAGTTATCGCAATCCCAGATAAAATATCTTGTTATTCTACCAATGTTTAATTTTTTATTATCTATTTATTTTTATTTTTTAACTTGAATTGTCCATCCTAATTTGTGATCTAATAATTTTATAATTATATTAAGTTGAGTTAATGATCAATGCGCCTTGTCATTAAAGTCTAACGTCGATTTCAACCCTCAAATTAGATTTTAAAATTATAATAATAATTATTTTTATTTTTTTGTTGATATGAATGAAGTCAAACTAACTCTCCTAACTTATGACCAAAGTTTTGCATTGAATCGAACCTGAATTAAATTTTAAAATTATCATAATAATTATTTTATCTTGCACTAATCAAATTGAAAGTTCTTTTATAAATAATAAAAGTATTGTCTTTGAAAATACATTTGTTGGTTTTTATACTTTTAAATTATAAAATAAGCTCTAAAATTATCCTAAAAACATATTTATTTTTACATATTTTTATCTTTATTTTCTATATCCCTTCTATCCCGGTGGATAAACAAATGCCACGTAAAAGACAGGAATTATTGCTTGATCACTTATTTGTATTTTATACATACATACAGAATTAGATTATGTCAAAACAAAATTGCCCAGCAAAAAAATCGAGGAACGCTAGCTGAGCTGTCTTCGTCAATACCTTCGCTTTTTAACTTCTAGCTACAGTTACAGAGCACGTGGAAAGTTTCCTCGAAAAACGTGCATCGATTCAGCGTTAAATAGTGGAAGGAAATCAGTCCTTTTAATACACCTCATCAGAAGACTTTCTCTTCTACGGTTCTATCCGGTTTATCAATACTGTTTGGGTTGTTATTTTGTTTTTTATTGACTAAGAATGTTTTGGTTTTGAGGTGTTTTGACATGTCATTTCAGGATTGTACTGTTTATATATAATTAATTAATTATATATATGAAAAAAATTTAAAAAATTAAATATATTTTTTATTTTTTATAAAATCAAAGTTAACAACAATTTTATTTTTTTATAGTATATATATTTTTTAATTTTCACATTTTCAATATATTTATATTGCGAACCGCCTACAATATATTGAAATCAGATATTATATATATATATATATATATATTAATAGCCATGGCTGAGAAGAAAAAAGAGAGTAAAAAAACATATTTGAAATCCTTTAGATTTGGCTAGGCTTAATCCACATATCAATCTCCAATTTGCTAGTCCTTATATCTCCTAGATCAATCACTACCACATGATCTTGAAGCCAACAAAAGTTACAAGATTAGGCTTTCTGCTTTTCAACGAAGACACAACACATCAGAAGAGAAGCTTCAAGTCTTCAAACTCCTCCTCCTTTTTAACGGCTTTGAAGCTATGTGAATCATGGCTCATGCAAGTTAGCAACAACAATGTTTGGTGAGTTTATGCGATGGGCTAGGAGAGAGGAGCATTGGCTTGGGGTGAGGACATTGAACGGTGAAGATACTGAAAAGCGAAGAAAAAGTGTTAGAAATTTGATCGATTGAGTGAAATTGATTTGGGGAAAGGTGAAAAGTGAAGAAAAAGTGTTAGAAATTTGATCGATTGAGTGAAATTGATTTGGGGAAAGGTGGGTGCCGGGGTGCTCACATAACTCTTTTTTTTTTTTAATTTTTTTCATGGCAAAAACGGCACACCCGGAGTGATTTCGGGGTGTTTCAAACGGTATTTGACCTGTATTACCGGTATTTAAAACGAAACAAAATCGATGTTATTTTGTCTTTTTATTTTGCCTGGTATAAAATATTTCGACCATTTCAACAAAAACAAAACAAAACGGTATCAATAACCCTAGTTCTACCATCGTCACTAGCAGCGAGCAACACTCCAATCTAATTTGGCTCTCATCAACCCATTAAAATTCTCCTCTCTTTTTTCCCGAGTTTACAATTAAAAATTCCATTTACCAGATTAAAGATCAACAAATGGCTCAAAACTTTCTATTGTCAGCCCAAAATCAACACAGGCCCAGTATCTGATACCAGTGCACCCACAGGCCCAGAATCTATATCTTTTTTCTTTTTTTAACTGAAAGGGATAACATATTTGATTTTATATTATTTGACTGTTGTAAACGAACCCGAATACTAATCTCTATTCATCCTTCTTTCCTTCTAACCCAAAAAAAATCATGGATCAAATACCTGGTTGTAACGTGTGATGCTGTGAAAGTCTCAATGTAACCCAAAAGACAATGAATTTCGGCTCTGGGTTTCTGTTCTTCATAACTATTATAACGTTGTTGATGAAATGATTCAGACTTCAGGCAGGACATTGGAACTCTACATGAGAGATTGGGAAGTCACTTGTTTAAGGAAAAAAAAGAAAAAAAAGAGAGACATGATTCGAGGAGTTGCCTACAGATTAAAGATCTAAGAGGATAGACAACGGAGACGGAGAAATGCGGCCACCGAGAGAAAATCAGTAGCCAGGGACTAAATTGAGAAACTATGAGCAATCGAGGAACTAATTCGAGGATATCGAAAAATGAAAAAGATTATTAAAACACGCCCGGTGGGATTCGAACCCACAGTCGCCTGATTAGAAGTCAGACGCCTTATCCATTAGGCCACGGGCGCTTCTTGTTACCTGTCTTGTTCACTAGATTAATTATATTAAATACGTAACTTGCACAGCTCTGCTCTTCTCACAGCTGAGAGCAGATATATAGTCGCGAGAAAATAAGTACAGCACGCTAAGAATGGAGATGCGAGAATTATATCATGTCAACGAGCACCATCCAAGTTGAAAGATGATTTCTTTTATTGATTTAAGAAGAAAAATTATGGTAAATTACTTTTTATCGTCGGAGTTTATGCAAAGGTTGCACTTGTTACATTCTAAATACACCATATTTGGTGTCCTCCAAGGGACGGTTCAAGGAGGCAGAGATGCAAAAGCCTATGATTTTTCTCGTGTCAGCTGGATCGATGATTCCATCATCCCAGAGCCTTGCTGTGGAGTAATAACAATTCCCTTCTCGCTCGTATGCTTCTGTGATCTTCGACTTGAAGTTTTCTTGTTCCTCCTCTGTCCACTGCAATCCATGCAAGCGTATCCAAATGCAGATAATAAGCATACCCACAAGTTGGTCAAGGCCTCAGTAATATTTTACAAGAAAAGTAATGTCACCTGAATTCCTTGTTTTTTCTTGTTTCCTGATTCGATTTGAGACAGCACGCTAGCAGCCTGAACAAAATAAGTGGATATGGAATTTATAACAGCTGAATTAGTGTGCCCTATTAAATAAATCTTGTTCCATGTCAAGGTAAGTGTTTAGCTTCAAAATGCACAAATTCTATAGAATATGAATAAGTATTTGCTAGCACAACTGTAATTTTTTCAAAATAAAATAAATTAACGCAGATGTGGTATTTTATTATGTATTTAGTTCATATCAAAGCAATGGCGTGGAATTTTAATGACACCTTGATCATATACGATGATGAGTTTAGGTGAAGGGGATACCTGAGCACCACCCATCACAGATATTTTGGCATTTGGCCAAAGGAATAAGAAATTGGGACTATATGCGCGACCACACATTGCATAATTTCCAGCGCCAAAACTTCCACCAACCATGATGGTTATCTTGGGGACCTGCACAAGTATTTATAGGCAACTTTCAGGTGTAGATAGTTTTTCCCCATGAATTCTTCAATTTTTTAGTGAATTATGAGATGTGATGATTGTAAAAGAGAGCTTCATGACTTTGCAATTATATGAGAGTAAAGATAAGGAAAAAAAAAAAGATTAGGATGAGCGAAAGAAACCAACCTTTGCACAAGAAACTGCCATTACCATTTTCGCTCCGGATTTTGCGATGCCATTTGCCTCAGACCTTGACCCAACCTACAAGTGGACAGTATCATGGTTACATGTTACATTTCAAAGCAAAAAATAAAAAAGAAATGTTTGAATCAAAGTGGTCCAGCTTACACACCATGAATCCAGTGATATTCTGTAAAAAGACCAAGGGGATGTTACGTTGAGTGCATAGTTCAATGAAATGGGCCCCTTTTAGAGCAGATTCATTGAAGAGTATCCCGTTGTTTCCAAGGATGCCGACTGGCTGTCCAAAAATTCTAGCAAACCCTGTTACGAGAGTCTGTAGAGGGGCAATTTTGAACCATGTTATTCACAGATAAAACAGTGGAGATACATAAGTTAACCAAACAAGTGATTAAAAGTCCTCACAGTTCCGTACTGTTTCTTGAATTCATCAAATTCACTTCCATCAGCAATCCGGGCAATAACTGATCGAATATCAAAGGCTTGCTTGTGGTCTATTGGTGCGATAGACCGAAGCTCCTTTGCATCATATAAAGGTTCCTTATACTCAGGGTTTAAATTATGCAATCCATTCATCACCCCTTGTTTCCCAGCCATGTGCAAGTTCTTTACAATGTTCCTACCAAGCGCAAGTCCATGCAATTCATCTACAAGGAGAGATAATTCCATACATATGATCAGATAGGAAACAGATTTCACTCACTGAGTTTCTGGAACAGAGACAAGAAGATGGAGAAAAATGAATTCAACAACAGTAAATTTTCTATTCAAATTCAACTGAAAAACCATCAGATATCATTCTACAAATGAGCTAAATCCTGTTAGCATAAACAAAGGCTTATCCAGGCAAGAAACTGCGGAGGTATGGCATAGGAGATAGCATAAACAGATGATGCATACCTTGAGCAAAATAATCTGAAACCCCTGATGTCTTGCAATGCACAGAAGCACCCCCTAAATCCTCCGCAGTGACTTCCTCTCCTGTAGCAGCCTATCACAATTCTCCTTCAGAGCCAATTTCAGTATTGAGCAAAATATGTGCATGGATTCATTAATATAAATGCACAGCACAGAAGATCCAATGGCAATGTAGAGTTCATTGATGAAGCAATTTGGAACTGACCTTCACAAGTGGTGGCCCAGCTAGAAATATGGTAGCATTTCCTTTAACCATCACACTTTCATCAGCCATTGCAGGAATATAGGCACCACCAGCAGTGCAGGAACCTAATACCAGAGCAATTTGAGGAATTCCTTCAGCAGACATTACAGCTTGATTGTAGAAAATTCTACCAAAATTATCCTTGTCAGGGAAGACCTCGGCCTGTTTTGGAAGAAAAGCTCCTCCACTGTCAACAAGATATATGCATGGCAATTTGCATTGAGCAGCAATCTCTTGTGCCCTAAGATGTTTTTTCACTGTAATAGGATAGTAAGTTCCTCCCTTAACAGTAGGATCATTCGCCACAAACATACAAAGACGCCCATGAACCGGACCTATTCCAGTGATTATTCCACCAGACGGTAATGTTTCTCCATACAACTCATGGCCTGCAAGCTTAATACATTAAAATATACAATAAGAAGTAGCAACACCAGAAATTATGCTACTATATGTATCAAACAAATTTATAGATAGAGTTAACATCTGCGTCATTACATAAACTAAAATTCAAAAACTCCTTTCAGAAACTTAAGGATAGTATCTTTATCATTATTTTTCAGGATCCACTACAGAAGTCCTATTTTAACCATTTTCTGTCAAGAACAGTCTCTCACAAGCATTGACCACAAAATTTCAAATTTCATATAAATGAAATAAAAACATCAGCAAATATAAATCCGAAAACCTGAGAGAGCTCAAGGAATGAAGAACCAGGGTCAATTAGCTTATCAATTCTTTCTCTAGGCAAAAGCTTGTTCCTTTTCCTGTTTCTTTTCACAGCTTCTTCTCCTCCTCCAGCGAGAACCTTGAAAAATAAAACAATCCCATCTCAAAACCCAACACGTAAACACAAACAAACACATATAAATCCACATATAACTACGTTGGCATGAACCTTATTTATATGGGATTGGAGTTGTGAAATAAGACCCTCCATTGCCTTAGAATTCTGTGCAAAGGCCTCGGAGTTTCTGTCCACTCCATCCGGAAGGACCCCTAGGCAGAACTCTCTTTTGTGGAGCAGCTGAATTGATTTTGATGATCTCCATGGAATTGAAGTAGTTGACACTGCTTTTCTCGCTAAATTCCTCAACATATTTTGAGTGTCCTTTTGGTCTCTGTCTTTTCTCTCCGACTTCTAATATCTTGGTTGTCTCTATGCGTCTCGTGCTTGTGTGGAATACATATCCATTACCATTTTCTGCTTATCTTCAGATCTGGCAACGCGTTACCCAAGTAAATAAATCCTTTTCTTTACAACGTTTTATTTTGCTGATGATTTTTTTATTTTTGAACTTCAACAGTCACTTTTCGAATTCATCCCCGTTTCCTCTTATTTTGCCCAAGTTTCAATTGGATCCCCTTATTGTTTTATATTTTATTTTTCAAGTTTTTATCGGATCCTGTGGTTTTTTTTTTTTTTTCGTTTAGACAATTCTATAGTAGATTAATCTTTTTTATTTTATCTATGCGCGTGTTTCTAACTTTTCGCTATTTTTGGAAGAAAAAAACACAATTTTGTAAGTTTGTGGGGATTAATTATTTGGCAATAATTTTATTACACTCATGAAACTTATCATTAGAGAGTGATTGTGACGGTGATTAATTTTTAAAGTTTTTTTTATTTAAATATATATTGAAATAAAAAGTAATTGATTTTTTAAATTTTATTTTTATATTAACACATCATAATATTCTAAGAACAACAAAAAAAATTCAATTTAAAACAATATATATATATATATATATATATATATAATTTATTTTAAAATACTTTTAGAATACAAAACAAAACAAAAAAGATCTTATTATTTTTAGATTGACAGGTTCCAACTTGAAAGTACAATGTAGCTATTTTTTTTTTTTTAGTTGTTTCAAATTTATTGGATGAAATCACATTTTGTACATAGCTATAATATCTAATTTTAAATTTTATTTTATTTACAAAAAAATCAAATCAAATAAAATTATTTTAATAAAAAAATAATGTAATTCACAAAGACATAATATAACTTATGCCTGTGATACTGATTAATTAATTAATTAATTAATTAATATCACTACTTTACAAGAAATTAATAGCATGACGGTTCTTTATTTTGACAAAACAGAAATCGCTTAGTTGCTCATCATAAAATAATTTAGTTGATAAAATTATTAAGTATTACTTTAACAAAATCAAAATGCAAATATTAAAACTATTAAAAGAGATACTTCGTGTGTGTGTGTGTGTGTGTATTTTAATCAAAATACAAGCATTAAAAGTGGTGCTCGTGATGAAACGCTGTCGTTGATTACTGGCTAGAGCTGCTGCTACGCAAAATTGTCTATACCTGGATAAGATTCAAACAAAGCTAAAACATCTTCCCAGACAGTCTAGCGCTGCAGGCTCCGAAGTGATACTTCCATTTATCAATGGAGTCAATGCTCTGTCTTCTCTCACCCTCTCCTACAAAGCTCCCTCCTTTCAAGAAACTAACTTCATTTTCTGCCTCAAAAACTACCTTTTCATCGCTATCATTTCCTTCCATGATCTTTTCTCCACAGCCAAAAACACCCTCTACAAAAATACGCTCTTCTTCAAAACCCACCAAAACCCCATCTCCAAAAACACCTACAACATCAACGAGTGCTCAAGAATCAAGCACTCCAGTCTCTCTTCCTCTCAAAAAGGTGCCTTTTTGGATAAACCTTATACCTGTTTACCTTAAAATGCTTATAAAAAAACGTCCTTTTCAATTGTTGTTTGTATTCAAGAATTCTAAACTCCCCTTTCGACATGAAAGTAGAAAGTTGATATAACTATGCCAACTTGAACTTGCTGTGACCAAAGTGTTGATTTTTTTTATGGATTTTGAAATGTTTGTTTTTGGTGGGCAATGATAGGTTCTGGTGCCAATTGGTTTTGGTACAGAAGAAATGGAAGCAGTTATTATCGTTGATGTTTTGAGGAGGGCTGGTGCAGAGGTAATTGTTGCTTCAGTAGAACCACAGCTTGAAGTTGAAGCTGCAGGTGGCACTAGGCTTGTTGCTGATACCTCCATTTCCAAATGTGCCAATGAAGTTTTCGATCTTGTTGCTTTGCCGGTTAGTTGTTTTTAACTTTGAATCATTCGTGGCTTGCAAATTAATTCATGATTGTTATATTTATTTCTCATTGACAATGCAGCCGGGGCAAATATTATGACATAGCATTTTTTTTTCATAAATGGTTGGTTAGTCACCTACACTCATCGAGAAATTAATTACAAGTATAGTTTAGTTTATTTATGATAGTGCAGGTAAAAAAAGGTATACATAGAAGGGTGAATGTTAAGTATAGGAATAGGGTATACTCAATGACAGGATTTATTCGGAAAATCAAGAAGCTTGTGTTTTCTCTGGGGCTGTGATAGGGAGTCTGGTTGCTTGTTCGTACGGTAAATCTTATTTGGAAAACAACTGTAGGTTTTGAAGTTTGATTTCGCTATTTAATTTGTACAAAAGGCTTAAGTGTTGTGAATGGTTTCAAGGGAGGAATGCCAGGCTCCGCAAGGTTGAGAGATTGTGAGGTTCTCAGGCAAATTACAAGCAAACAAGCTGAGGGTAAGAGATTATATGGAGCTATATGTGCTGCTCCAGCAATCACTCTTCTTCCATGGGGCCTTCTGAGGAGAAAGCAGGTGGTTTTCATGTGTTGATTTTGCTTGAATTTTGTCGAATACACATGGATGTATTTTGGTTGACTAATTGTTCGGTAGCATGTGATGTAAGATGACAGGTCACCCTGCATTTATGGACAAGCTTCCTACTTTCTGGGCTGTTGCATCAAAAATTCAAGTTTCAGGAGAGCTTACAACAAGCCGCGGTCCAGGAACTTCTTTCGAGTTTGCTCTATCCTTAGTAGACCAGCTGTTTGGAGAGTCTGTTGCAAAGGAGATTGGACAATTGTTGGTAACTTTAATTTCTTTGCCAGTTTCATTTTTACTTTTCATGCATGCATCAACATAGCATTTTGGAAATCAAGTTCCTGTCATTATACTAAATGCATTGAAAGCATGTGCAGCTTAGTCATGCCATTGTTTACTCTGAGCCTCTTCTTCCTAATTGAATAGAAGTAAAATCACCATTTTCAGTAGTGTATAATCATGATTAAAACTCTGCTGTTTTTTTCTGGAGATGATCTGCTGAAGTTAACAGGAATAATTAGCAAACTGTTTTCATACCATTGTAGATTCTGTGCAGAATTCTGAAATGAAATGGCCGAGAACAGGCTCATGAAATTTCTATTATCCTGTTAACTATGAGGATCTTAGCACAACTAATTCTGCAGAAAGCAATACAAATTATTCAAGTTTTTTTTTGGCATCTGTCCATTCATTCGACTCAACTGGGACTCAGACCTTGTCATGCACATCTTGAGTATTTTTTGTTCAGACAGATTATGGAAGGATCGGATGGATTTCTTTCTATCCTTTAATACAGTATTTTTGTAGTGGGGAAAGAAAGTCTGGATGGTATGAAAGATGCAGTATGAGTTAGAGCATTAATTATCTTAGCAATTATTCAAGTTTTCTAACACGGAATGCAAAGAGTTTGTGATATCTTCGTTAAGATCATATCTTCAAAATGTCACTACTTTTTACCCATGTAATGATTTTTTATAGGATTATATAAAAATGTACAGAATACCAATGACAAAAAGTAGAGAAATTTGATAAGTGATTGTGTTTATGGCATGCATAGATCAGGTGAGCTGTTTTCATCTGTTTTGTAAAGGATTCATCAGTCAGCTGACTTGTCTTCTCTTACATGTTTACCATCTGGAAGATGCTTTGCGGTTAATCATCTTGAGCTAACATCTCTTGACACCTTATATTAGCTGATGCAAGCTGATGACGACACCCAGAGAAAAGAAGAATATAACAAAGTTGAATGGTCTTTTGATCACAATCCTCGTGTAAGTTTCTTCTACCATCCTGTTTATAATCTTCTTTACCTGGAGGACACTTGATGTGGGGATGTGGAACACAATAGAAAGAAGAGCTCCTCATATTCAAAATAATTTTGCATTTTTTCAGTTGCTAGGTGGTCACACTGATATTTTTGAATGCATCTGTATCTTAATCATTTGTTAAATTTGCTTCATGAAGTTGTTCCTGCATCCCTGTGCAATCCCAATTTATAGCATTTGTTTGTGTTATCATCCCTATGGCATTTGAGTTTCTTCCTATTTATCATCAAACTAATCTTCCTCATGTTACACAGGTTCTCCTTCCAATTGCAAATGGTTCTGAAGAGATTGAAATAGTTGCTATTGTAGACATTTTAAGGCGGGCAAAGGTGGATGTTGTGGTTGCTTCAATTGAAAACTCGGTGCAAATTTTGGCATCACAAGGCATAAAAATTGTCGCTGACATGTTAATTGGTGATGCTGCTGAATCAGTATATGATCTAATCATTCTACCAGTAAGACAAATCTGTTTTTTTTATACTATTGAAAATTGCTTTTCTTGCATTCATTCCTTGTAGAATTGTGAGGGTTTTATAGTCTTCGGAATTCCCACTTTGATTTCTACAGATGCCTTTGGTCCATTCAAACTAGTCAAATATCACAAGAGGGCTTTGAGTACATTGGTAGTCTTAGCTTCAGCTTTATGTTGATGAAAAAACTTCAGCTTCATGGTAATTTGCAATATCTCGTAGAGATATTGTCAGTAGCTTGGGCTACTGAAATTACTGCACTAGTGTTTATCATTCGCCACATTTTTTGGGATGAAGTGTCTCAACAAGTAGCACATTCCAAAATCTAGGTTTTGTTAAATATTATAGATCTTTCTGAAAGTTGAGTCTGGTGTCTTGTGTGTTCTTTGACACCTACTTTTGTGTTCGCTTTGTACTTTCAGGGAGGACATGCTGGGGCTGAGCGGCTACACGAATCTAAGGTTCTAAAGAAGCTGCTCCAAGAGCAAGATACAGCTGGCAGAATATATGGAGCAGTCTGCTCTTCCCCTGCAGTTCTTCACAGACAGGGTTTACTAAAGGTAATTTGAACTGATTGAAATCTCTTTTCTAAACAGTAGTACGCTGAAGCACTGCTTTTCTTCCCAACTATAGGATAAGAGAGCCACTGCACACCCCTCTGTTGTGACCAAACTGAACATTGCATCAAATGGTGCCAAAGTAGTTATCGACGGTAAATTGATCACGAGCAAGGGACTTTCTACCGTAACAGATTTTGCTTTGGCTATTGTGAGCAAGCTTTTTGGTCATGCAAGGACAAGATGTGTAGCTGAGGGCCTTGTTTTTGACTATCCCAGGAGCTAGGCCATCTGGATGAAAGGCATCTTGCAATATCTCTGATCCATGGAGAACAGTCTAGTCCCTGAACTCATATCAACCGGTTAAGAAAGAAAATTCTCTTTCTGAGGCGCTTGCCTAATGGATAATTATGAGACTCGTATGTTCGTCCAGATACAGAGTCCTGGTTGCTTAATTGGATAGCAGAACGAGGGAGGGGTTGACTTTTGCCTGTCTGTGAAGCCCAAGCTACTCCTCCAATGGCGATTAACAGAAAATGTGCTGTGAGCTGAAGCTAACGTCTCCAAATGCCCGCAGAAGAACAAGCTTGTTTGCAAACTTTAGATGATAATTCAGTGTCAAACAGTATGAATGGACATAGAAATCGTGCTGTGTAACTACTGGGCAACGCGGCTGCTTTTTCTTCATCCCATCTTGCTCAGGTTGCATTAACAACACCAGCGCTTTCAGTTCGTACCTGTATTATTGCGGACCTATTCTCGTTGCCAAGGAATAATAAAGATTACTAACTTAAATCAAGACTTTCATGAATGGTTATGATTAACCATATATTTCCTCACATGTAAAGGAAATAAAATAACTATCTACGGAAAATAAAATAAGAACAGCAGAAAGATAAAAATAATCTGGGGGACTCTAGGGGAGGAGCAGAATCCCACATCGACTAAATCGTAGACTGCTCTAAACTTTATAACCGACACGCATAACAATATTATTCGCCGAGCCCGGTAGCGTGGGCCTGTAATCCAAGTGGAGGCGTGAGGGTCAAGGGACGTTGATTCTGTTCAGATGACCGGGTCTCGATTGGCTAATTTCTGACCCGCCCGTTCCAAGCCGAGAGCTGAGTCGTGTGATCCAAACGAAGGTATGGATCACACTGCTCCTACAGCTAGGGGCAATGCGTGAGGCTGGTTTCACAGAGCAGCGATAACCTTACACTCTTGGCAGTGGAAGGATAACGGGCCGGTGTCAACTTGACTCATATGGTCAGATGTTCAGATCTAACTGAACCTTCACTTTTTATCCTTTTACAAAATAATGGAGTAAATTATATCTTGTTAAACAATGAATTATTAAACATTTTTTATTTTTCCGAAAAATAATCTTTTTCGTGACGTGACTGTTTTGGGAGTGATTGGAATTGCTTTTAAAAATATTATTTTTATTGAGAAATTATCAAAATAATTTTTTTACATTAACATATAAAATAATTTAAAATAAATATAAAAATTTAAATTTTTCAAAAACACATTTAAAATATATTGTAAACACTCCTTTTGCTTAGTGGAATTCTTATTTGGAGGTAATGATTACATTTAAGCTCACATTTTTCGATGAAACAAGATTTTATCCGACATGTTTTTATATTTTTTTTATGCATTCTGTGATGATTTTTTTCTATTATTTTCTTGCGTAAGTTAAGATGTAATTCTATTATATACAATAATATATTTTATTAAATACTTTTCAATTTTTTTTAATATTTTTTAACATCAACAGGTGCTTCTTGTGCTATGTCATGATTTTTTTATATTTTTTTTCATTGTGTATGTATATTTTAATTATTAATGGCCTTGTATTTGTATCCACCTAGTCGATCAAGTTACATGAAACCATGGGAGGGGACCTTGTTTCCGTCCAGAGGACTGCGTCCGTGGTGGCTACTCTCTGGCCTGCCCAGTCCAAGCCGAAAGGGCGTGAGGGTGAGGCTGGTTTCACAGATCAGCTACATTTTATTTTATTTTATTTTATTTATTTATTTCTGAACTATAAAAATTGTTTGATAAAATTTACGTAACAGCAGATTGGTGGTGAAAGCGCAGTCTTTTCAGTCATGGTCGGTTTTCGAGTTCGATACCATCTCTCTCTAATGGAGGATGGAAAGAGAAGGATTAACTTTTTATTATTATTATCTGTTAAACTTTCAAATCTTTTTTTATATTTTAATATCTGAAATCGAGTCCCGTTATATTTTAAAAAAAATAAAATCCCTTCATATTTTGCGCACTAAATAATATAAATACTCTTGATTCAATAACCTTTAACTTAATTAAGTATTTTTATATTAAATAAAATAAATTGATGTTTTTACATCATTTTCATGTTTTAATATAAAAAAATAATTTTAAAAAAAATATATTATTTTAATACATTTCTAAACCCAAAAAATATTTAAATATCAACCTTCTACTCCTGCACATACTCGGGGAGCTGCCTCGGGTTCACTATCCGACGACATACCGTTTACAAAGGAATGAAAACCAACAGAGATCAACATAGATAAGAAAGTTACAGGGATATAATAATTTCATTTCATAATTTACAACTCAACCTTCTACTCCTGCACATACACAACTACCCTACCCTATCCTCGCAGTATGAGATCCAAATCACATATGCGCACTCCACTCCTTGCACCACACAAATGGCTGAGATCTTGCATGTTCAAGCACAGCTGCTACTATCCACAGTCAATTTACCACCTCTACCAAGGTCCGGTCAGTGTCCTCCGCAAGCATTGCCTTTTACCTCCCCACTGCGCTTTCATTGTCTCTAAGAACTGCAAAAAAACAGAGAAGATAACCATCCCGATGAGGACTACCCCCGCCGATCAATTTCAGAAAGCAATTATCTACGAAGTTACGAGACTTAGTGTTTCTACCATAACCCAGGAATTTATGCTCGAGAAAAGTTAACAAAGTAAGGATAAAAACAAAGATGGCGATTCCATAACACAATGACCCCCCATCCAAAAACACAAGCTTCGATGGTTCTAAGAACATGAGTTTGTTTAGTGTAAAAGACAGAAGTACAAGTAAAGAGGGCCCCATACCTGATTTTTCTGCATTTCAAATATTTCAGCCTGCAGCAACCAAGATTTGGTCAAGCAATTTTGCCGCCCAACAAATCCCAATATTTGTTTTTTTCAGAAAAGAGCGTACCTGTTTTTTCTGTAATTCTGTGTTCAGTTCTTTAAGCTTTGCGACTTCATCTTCCAGCTCTAATGTATAGGCCTGCAGAAACCCAAAAGTGGAAAGCAATAAGAAGTATCAATCAGTTTTCTCAGCTATAAACTTACTGATCAGGCATCACCCTCGAGGAAATAAAAACTTTACCAAAGAGTAAGAATTTCATGCACCTGGGATATAGAACATTTAACAAATCTCCAGGACCAGTGTAATTTAGCTTCTTTTTATTTTTTAAAATTCATTTTTGATATGAGCACATTAAGTCAGATTCAAAAAACACTAAAAAAAATAATTTGAAGCAAAATCAAAAAAATTTAAAAGCACAGCGTTGCTGCAAAGACAAACAGGCTTCATATAAATGGCCTTTAAGACTTTATACAACCTGGCATTCTAAAACACTGCTGCCTCACAAGCAGAGTTTGCTTATTTACCAGCATCTCAAAGTGGAAAGGAAAAAACTTGAGATTTTATGAAAATTCGATGATACAATGACCCCACGGTGTCATCAGTCAGGGGGGGGAAAGCTTAAATCTACGCGTGGAAGCACCAAGGGATGCCACCCAGGCATCAAGCTAGACCTATACTGCAGCAAAAAAGGAACAATGGGTGCGTCTAAAATTCAACCAAGAACAGAAATAGCTCAGTCACTATACTTACCTGCTTGCGAGCCCGTGATCTTGCAGCGGACTCTCTGTTTTTAATCATCCTCCTCTGCCTTCTCTCAACCACCTTCGCCAGAGCTGCGCTGGGTTTCCTTGCCCGACCAAATACAAAAGGGACTGGCGATAGTGAAGATGTGTCAGCATTACTATTTGCAATTGCGTCCGGTGATATCCTGTTCGCAGGCGATCGAGTTGCAACTGTAACGCCTCTAGCTGCTAAACTAACCATTCCTGTTCCTCCACTGTGAGCCAGACCATTGTTCACAGATCGATCTGCAATCCCAGCAACTGATCCTCGTACTCCGGGGCTAGCAAGCTGAGCATTGTTTGCCACGTGTAAAGGTGATGCAAACACCACAGTTGCTGGTGGCTTGGGAAAGAGAGGCTGCGGTAGTTGCTGCGAGGGTCTGACTCCACCAACATTCAGAGCTAAACTAGAAGGCTGGTTGGAAACTAAATTGTTCTCCATCATCTGAGTCCCCATAAGCCCATTGTTTCCATTTGGCTGCTGAAAGCCAAGACCAAAACCAATAGTGTTGTTGCTATTTAATGGCGATAGTTCACCAAAGAATCCATTATTAGTAGGCCCTTCAATTTGTTGAGTATCCTCTCTCACTACCCCAGCCCTCACCAAGAACTCCTCCAGAGTAATCTCTCCTAAAGTCTGTTGCCTTCGTGGTAAATTGGATCCTCCACCACCATTCCCATCTTTAGTATCACCAATGGTTTCTTTGATCAAGTTTTTCCAAACCTCATCAACAGTCTTTTGACTTAGTGTCCTAGGTAAAGTTAAAGACCCTTGTCTCTGTAAATTCCCACCTGGGTTACTTCCTTCTCCACCCACACCAACTGTATTTGTCATTGCTTGGGTCTCTTCAGCAGTCCATATGTTTTTCAGCAGCTCGTCCATATTCATTGATCCAAAATCCTTCTGAAGTCCACCACCCCAGGTGTTCTGGAATTCATCGAAAGTTAATGAGTATACTGAAGACTGGCGAACCAAGGGGGGATTATCTGGTGGCTTTCTAACGCTTCCTTGTCCCAGTGAGGCATTTCCAAAGTTCTTGAAGTCCCAATGAGAGTCCATTTTTTAAAATCTTCAAGTAGTGGCAACGGCTGACTCAATCAACGGGTTTCGTAACTTCTATCCGATTGAAGAAGATCAAAATGGGATTTCCCTCCTTCTATCTAAATTGAGATAAGAAAAAAAAATCACCAGCTCAAGTCATATACGAGTAAAAGTTACAATTTTCACATTTTGGGCCGGATAATACAAAATTTTAAGACCCCGAGTTCAAGCAACCATGAACATGAAACCATACACCAACAGCACAGGTAACGTCAGAAAATCCAAAAGCACAAAAACAGGTTTAACCATGGATTGAAACAGAAAAGATATTAATATTTAAAGTGTTCTTAATACCATTTCCAAAATCATAACAAAAGGAACTGAATAATTTTCTAATCAGTTAAACCAGGAGTAAACTTTTACATAGGCACCTAATTTTCGTAAAGAGAAGCGCACACTAAAGCATATTTTCAAAGAGTCGAATCAATGAAATTACAAAGTTTCAGACAGGGAGACGGGGGGGGATGATCCCATTTCCAGGAATTTATGATGGCACAAACTACAATGAAATGAGTTCAGGAATTAAAAAAAAAAACACTCCTGTGCAGTTATTATCTGATAAATAAAGATCAAACTAAACTAAATCTCGATAATTTTCATGCTCTCTCCTCAATTTCAGATCCACAAAAAGTTCATCAAAACTTTTTTTAATAAAAAGTAGATAGCAGACCAATAACAGCTTCCAAGTTTGTTACTTTTCATGCTTTAGTACACCAATAACAGCTTCCAAGTATGTTACTTTTCATGCTTTGGTACTGATAACATCACACCCAATCTCAAATATCCATAAACAAAGCAAAAAAGGATCAAGCCTTAAAACCATAAAACTAGGCAACACTAGCTCAAATTTACAAATAATAATAATTTAAAAAACAATACCAATTTCAAAACTAAACAAAGAACAAAAACCACACTAATTAAACTCCAAAAAAATCAGTTTATCACTTCAATATTTCTACTTTCACCACCCGAAAAATAGGGGGGGATAGCCCAGACAACCATCTCAATCATTAATGAATCTATCTACTGATGAAAGCATTAAATTAAAATCTAGCAAAGAAAACAATATTTTTAAGAAATAATGCCAGACAGAAAAACAAAAAAGAAATATGATAGAGAAAAAAAATACAGAGCAGTGTGCTAGAAAGAGAGAAACAGACACCGTAATTAAGAGACAATAAAAGAAATAAGAGGCATAGAGAGGTTATTTTGTTACCGTTATTTTTTTTTATAAAAATAAAATGAAATTAGGAAGCGACTAGAGAGGGTGTCGTGTTTCTTGTGGGTTTCTTCACTCGCTATTGGAGGCGACAAGTGTCTAATGCATCCCAGACACGAGTCGCCAATTTAAGGAGGTACAAAAGATTTTTACTTCTTTTTATTTATTTATTTATTATTTCTTGATTTGAGATCTCGCAACGTGGTCCAATGGGAGAGGGTTGAAATTTTGATGTGACGTTTGTCCAATGAGTGAAGGAAAGGTGTGCTGCTCTTCACCGTTAATTGTGCTTTCCGACAGAAAACAGGTGGATGGTGATGAGGTATGGTGTTTTATTGGTTAGTCAGTGTCTGGAGGAGAGGCGATTGATTGCATGCGAGTTGGTGTTGGTGTTGGTGTTGGTGGTCAATTGATGTCAACCGTTCATCGTATAAAGATCATATGAACGGCTTTGATATGGGGTAAAATCTCATAATGCTGCTCTCTTCTTGCGTGGGATATATGATTGTACCTTTGATCAGGTTTGACTCTGCAGATTGGTGCATGTAGCACTGGAAAAACCAAGTCAATAGAATGGCGCATATCATCTTGGAAATGTCACATTTATCCCTTGATGAGTAGCGCATATAGAATTGAGAATACAAAGTCCATCCCTGAAGATTGCCTGTGGTAAAAACAATTATCATTCCCCTGACTTTGTTGTTGTTATTGCTCTTAAGGATCGTCTCGAGAAAAATAAAAAGTGTTTTTGAACAGGTCATTTATATATATACATGTATATAATTGTATTCCACTTATTTTATTTTTATTCGGTTAAAATATTATGATTTATGATAGCGAGCCTTCATGTTTGAGCTTGACACCTGTCAAGAGGATGTATTAGAGTTCGTTTGAAAAACGTTTTTGAAAAAAATTGAATTTTTTTTATTTTTATTTTAAATTTTAAAAAATATATTTTTAAATCATTTCGATGTACTGATGTCAAAAATGATTTTTTAAAATAAAAAATATTATTTTAATATATTTTTAAATAAAAAAACATTTTTAAAAACAATTTTAATTATATTACCAGACAGACGCTAAACTTCTGCCATGACATGCTTATTTTACTGGACATGTTTAAAAGAGTACGGTTCATAGAGGTTTTTTAAACATGTTAAAATCAAGTTTGTCAAATTCGAAATCTTATTTTTTAATGATTATGTTTATCTTATTTTTTAATGATTATGTTTATCTTAAGACAAATTTCATATGAATAAATAAGTAAAGCAAATCTCTTTAGCCATGAGAAATCAATGTGTTTCATAGCGCACTAACTCTGGTCAACTGAATATCCTATTCCAAATCTCTAACATGAACTAAGGCCCCGTTTGTTTGCTGGAAAGTGGTTTCCTTTTGGAAAGTGAATTCCGGGGAAAGTGAATTCCTGGAAAGTGAATTCCTGGAAAGTGAATTCCGATGTTTGGTAGTGTTATGGAAAACACTTTCCAGTGTTTGTTTGTGTTATGGAAAATGAACTGGAAAACACTTTCCAGTGTTTGTTTGTGTTATGGAAAATGAACTGGAAAATAATTTATTAATAAATTATTATTTTTTTCAAGTTTATCCTATGTATATTAAATATTTAATATAAAATATTTAATCACTTTAAATAAAAAAAAATGAAATCAAATAAATATAATGATGAATTTTTTTATTATATCCTATATTCATACATAGCTTATTTTATAAAATATTACAATATATGTCATATCATATTATAGAGAAATAAGCTTGTTAAATATTTTGTAAGTAAAAATTATTCAATTTTAAAAGCTTAAAATAATTTGTTTTTTCATATTAAGAAAGCCAAATTAGTTTATGTTGAGAGTTATATGTTTGGGTTTTTTTTTTGGTATGAAGTATTTTTGAAAAGATAAATAGATACAACAATATTTTGATGGGTATTTTAGATAAAAAAAAATAAAAATTGGGTAAAGGCAATTATCCCTTTAATATCTATAAAATAAACATCAAGAAATAAATATTTATACCTAACATCAAGAAATAAAAAGTCATGCATAAATATTAAGTTTCGATGTCATTGACATACATATTAGTTCAAATTACAAACATAAATATAGAAATTACAAATTTATACAAAATCATACAATATTTCGATTACCACAAATTTGTTTCTTCGTATGATTGGTACATTTCAGAAATTCCATCGAGATCAAACATCCAAGAGAAACTTGAGGATGGCAGGGCAGGAGGGCCATTTCTTTTAAGATTAGTCACCAGCCACTGGACATAAAAAGAACCTCATTGTACAGTTCCTTTCTTTCCTTGGTTCCTTCAACAATTTTAATCTTAATATCCTCATGCAAATCCACTTGCTACTTCACTGTCATAACAAATCAGGTGAATTGAAAGTGCAGAAGAAACATAGCTAAATTTAACATGGACAAGACATCATTAGCATGTTGACCTACTTGTGGACACAATAGTAGAACTCATCTCTTCCATATCTGCAACACAATTTTTGTATGACAGTGCCTCCTCTGATAACTTGATGTGCTCCATTTTCATGACCTGTAAATGATTTTTTTTATTTTAAATAATGTATCATATTACCAGATATTCCATCAGAGAGATGTCAAAACTCATAACAATACCTTCAGTTTTCTTGTCAAGTCAATCAATGATGTGAACCACCTGCTATTCTCTTTCACTTGTCCCTCAACGGCAAAGGCTGTATACAACCAACCATCAGTAAAATCAATATTTATGGATGGTTAATGTGATAGCTGTAGACAGAATTATATTGCCTAGACATGATTTTTACCTCCTTTCCTGCATATTCAGATTGAAACTCCAGCAAGATATTTCTGAATTCAGCAGTCAAACAGCTACTCATAATAATATATTTCAAACCATCTTTTCCAATTTGAATCGGATCACATATATACTACTCTATCCTGATCTTTCTAATTATCTTTTAACATCTAATTCCACACAAACTTTTGTTTTTCAGAGCAGAACAAGAGTTGATGAAGTATCCAAGGAGAACTTGTCATTGTCATTTTATTAAAATTAAATCTATGGGGGCAAAAAATAATGTTTGCCATCGCATCCTCCAGGAAATGTCTCTGAAGACTGTCCATATAATTTGCATGAAAGTCATCAAGCTAGGAGCAGAAATGGTGTAGAAAAAGTTATTACTAATGTGAATTAAGATTCTCACATAGATTACAATAGCAACAGTAGTATTTTTCATGCAGTAGCCAAACAACAATATGAGTATCATGAATAAGCATTGACAATTCAGAATATACCTGTGCAACATCCATAGAAAACCCTTCTTGTATGAGAGCATTGACAAAAACAGCATCACTATCACATAAAAAAGGTCTATGATACACCCAAATATGGGTGTGTTATAACTTATGAAACATACCTTCTTTGGTAGTTTCCTTATAAAAGATAGTAGTTCTGCAGGATGATCTTCTCTAATTCACCAACATAAATTTTAATACGTGTTCTTTGCAATCATCATCTAATTCACCAACATAAATTTTATTTTTCACTCACCATCTAAATCATCACTTTAGAGATATCAAGTTAATCCAACATTCACAAGGAAGATACAAAACTTGATAGATTGCTAGAAATCTAAGTCAAAGATTTTCAATTCAAAATTTGCTAAAAGATCTCAATACATGGTTTGATTCAACATTATATACTAAAATGACATAATTAAGACCCAAATAAATAAATTTTATATAAAACTAGATAGTAGCACAAATTGAAAATTGCACTGAAATTCAACAAATCAACAGAAACAAGAACAACCGAAATCTAAATCAAGTGTTCTTTGCAATCACACCCTTTCCATACTCGGCAATTTCAATTGTAACCCAAATCCCACAAACCCCATTTCTCATATCATCAAAAAATCACATTTCTCGGCAATTTCAAAGATTGAAACTTACAAAGGCTGACAGTCAATGAAATTGAAATTCTACAGTGGCAGTGATTGAAGCATTGAAAATTACACCCATTACCATACTCGGCAAATTGACAATTGCATAGTAAGTCAAGAAATCAACACAAACAAGAACAACCGAAATCAAAACATGGGTTCTTTGCAATCACACCCATTACCATACTCGGCAATATCAATTGTAACCCAAATCCCACAAACCCCATTTCTCATATCATCAAAAACTCACATTTCTCGGCAATTTCAAAGATTGAGATGCAGAGGGAGTACCTGGTTTCTCTTGCTGTGAGTTGCAGAGGGAGGCGAGATGCAGAGCAGCAGAGGGACTGAGGGACTGAGAGAGGCGAGAGGCGAGAGGGTGTCGAGAGCAGAGATGAGGGACCGAGAGAGAGGCGAGAGGAGGCGAGAGACGAGAGGGTGCTTAGGGTTTTTTTAAGCAGAGATGAGGGACTGAGAGGGAGGCGTGAGGAGAAGAGAGGAGGCGAGATGGTCTGTTTTTGCTTTAGAAAAGGGTGCAGAGAGATGAGGGAAAGAGATGAGGGACTGGAGAGGGAGGCGAGAGGAGGCGAGAGGCGGTGCAGAGATGAGTGAAAGATGAGGGACGTGCAGAGACGATGAGAGAAAGAGACGTGCAGAGACGATGAGATGAGAGAAAGAGACGACGTCGATGAGAGAAAGAGACGACGTGCAGAGACGATGAGAGACGTGAGAGAGGATAAGGCAAAGAGATGTAACACGCGGAAAGTGTTTTCCGCTCGTTACGAGCGGAAAACACTTTCCGCGTGTTAAGGCTTAAAAAATGTTGACCGGGAAAGTGATGGAAATCACTTTCCTTTGACTACTTTTCTAAAGTGTTGCCAAAACGAGCGGAAAACACTTTCCGCGTGTTAAGGCTTAAAAAATGTTGACCGGGAAAGTGATGGAAATCACTTTCCTTTGACTACTTTTCTAAAGTGTTGCCAAACACTGGAAAGTGAGGAAAGTGAATTCCTGGAATTCACTTTCCTTGAAACAAACAAGGCCTAAAACAAACTGGTTGAAGCAGAACCACGGGGTGGATGTAGAATTCGATGCTGCAATGTGATTCTTATAAACTGTCACTAGCACGGATCATAACTACCCAACTACACTTGTCGATACCAAATCAAAACTGGTACAGGAAGATTCCATGGTATCCACAGATTGTATGATTTATGGTCACCAGAAGAAGAACCCAGTCGAGATAAGCAATCTCTTAACATGCTGGCACTGACAGTGGGGTTACATGCACCACGTGGACAGTCACGATTCCTCCATCCATTTCATTGACATTAAAGGCATGAAAAGCATGTAAAAGGGTCTGAAGACAAAGAGTAATGGCGGGCCTTCCCCTATTTTGGAACCATTCTAACTATGGTACCGTCAGGTGCACGTCTCTACAGAGCCTGCTTCCACGTTTTCGTGTCCATTTTAGCAATATATGGCATGAAAATGGGTCGGTTGTGGTTTTATCTTATGCACAGGGTTATTCGTTTTAAAAATATTTAAAAAAAAAAGCTATTTATTTATTTGTTATTTTAAATTAAAAAAATTGGTGTTTTAAGATATTTTTTATGTGTTGATGTCAAAAATAATTTTTTAAAAATAAAAAAATATTATAATACATTTATAAACAAAAAATATTTTAAAAAACAATTTTAACCACACCATCAAATTCTTTTTTTTGAGATCATTTGCGTCCTCTTCAATTCCTGGCTTCCTTCCTTCTACTTTCCTTGCTTCAAATGCAAATCAACCAAGGATTAGAAAAGCAAAATACACTCTGGTGCTGGGGTGGATTTATATTGTGAATAGTGACGTGCTGTGTACTTAAATTGATGTGTGATGTTCGAAAAAAGCTACAAGCAGGAATTGAAAGTTTGAAAATTGAAACTGTTACAGCCTTGATTGATGATGAGCTGGACACGGGCTATGGATCCTTGGAATTAACCTCTGCTGGGCATGCAAACACGAGCATGGTCAGGGTTAGAATCCCGTCGGCTCCTCCCTCGGTCAAGTATTTTTCTAATAAAATACTGCATAATGAGAAGGAAGGGGAAAGCAAGACGAAGAGATTATTATTGAAATTTCTGGTATGTTAATGTTTGATTTAACTAGATGTATCTTCCATGGATATAAGGATTAATTTAGTACAAAGTGATTCGATAAAGTTATAAAAATATATTTAAGCACATTCATTAACTCTACAAGTCCAGGGTTAGGGGATATTGTATTTCAAAAGTATTTTTTTAAAAAAAAATATTTATATTTTTTATTTTAATTTTTTTTATATATATATATATATATATTAATTATTTTAATATGATAATATCAAAAATAATTTTTAAAAAATAAAAAAATAATCATCCTAATACATAATAAACAATACCTTATAGAACTCTAATCAATTACTCACTACCACTATAAAAAAATTATATAATATTAAAGGTATCCAGTCCAGATCAAAAATCAATGCAAAAAATCTAATTTAATGGCTTGAATAATTCTCATATCAGTCTTTTTGAATGAAACAATCTCTTTCAAATTCAAAGAGATGTTGGGTTTAATTTTCAAGTACCTGGCCAGAATTTGGATGGGTCCAATAGAAAGGCTTAGGTTGCCCATAACTCCAGCCCAGCTCATGGCCACTGGCCAGGCTCTTGTTGCAAATTCAAATCATGGTCAGGGGAACTAACGAGGCGGGGTATGTTGGCAATTCGGCACCAAATTTTAATATGATGTTCATAAAATAACCAGTAACGAATTATTAATTATTCTTTGGATCAATAATTAAAAAAGAGAGAGCATAAAGAAAAAAATTTCAGAGCCCATACAAAATGATAGCGGTATTTTTGGCCAACTTATATATATATATATATATATATATATATATATATATATATATATATTATTTTTTAAAATAGATATATAAAATAATTAATACAATATCACTAATTACTTCTTAAATATCATAAAACTTATGAAGTGAAGATAAGGTTATTAAAAAGTTTTTTAGTCCATTCAAATCCACCAAACGGGAAAAAAAAAAAAAAACTCGTGGTCCCTTCCAACCACGTTGTATGTTCTGCATTATTCATCCAATCGCAGCAGGTTAAGATCCAAGCAGAGAAATTTAAAAGGAAAATACTCTAGATAAAAAATAATCTGAGGTGGCATATCTTACATCAATTTGGTAAAAAAAAAAAAAAACGACTACTGCCAACGACCTGCAGGTAAGAGACATCAATTTGGTTCGCCTGAATATTGCTTGACCGAGCATGCAACAAACTGGGCCCATTGCTTCAACCTCCTCTTCACCATCTCCGGATCATCACCTGCCCAAAAAAACATAATCCGTGATCAGATAAAAAATAAAAACCAAATCCAATGGCTAGAACACGATAAATACATTAGAGAACAGAAGGAACCTTTTTACCTGAAACAGACAAAAGCGACGACGTAGAAGCTGATCTAGACAAACAACTAGTATACTGTTTATTAAGAGCACAGTAAAAACCTAAAGCAGGCAAGGTATACGACAACTTCGGATCCAAATCAGACGAGTCGGGTTCGAACCCGAATCCTAATTCAATACATGCTTTTAACTCCTCTAAATCATCGTCTGTCACACTCTTCCTGCACCGGCGTCGCGTTGCGGAATTTCCTTTTCTTCTAAGCCATATCTCCTCGCGGGTCGTTTCTGGTGACCACGATAGCTGCTTGTTGAGCATAGTAGGCCGGGAATTCCGCCGTGGCGGGTGGGATTGTGGTGGAGTTGACATTGACGGTGCTGACGATTGAAGAAGCTGGAGAGGCCTTTTGATTTAGGGTTTCAGAGGCGGCCGTGAACGGGATTTTTTAGCCTTCATGGTGTCTCTTAAATCACGATTCCTGTGTGTTTGCTGTTACGTATATATGGTAATAATTAGATGGCGGGAGGGCTTACGTTTTAATTTGTTTTTGAAAAACAAAAAATCTAAAGAAACATCCCTCCATTTCAATCAAGTCTGTAAAACTATTAAAATTTTAATAATGACCCTTACATGATCGATTTTATTAAAATGTTGAAGAAATAAAAAATTCAACAGTCAAAGTTTACAACAAGAAAAACATTCATGGCCAGTCTTAATTTTGATAGAAAATTTCTAGTTTGTCCTCCTACGTTTTGTTTCCTTACTTGTACAGTCCCTTTAGTTTTTGAAAATTTAATTCGATCTCAAAATTTATTTTTTAATATTTTATGTTGTTATGTTTGAAAAATAAAAGGGAAAGGACTCTAGAAATAGCAAAACAGGAGAGAAAAAATTGATGAATAATTTATTTTTTAATAACAAAACTCGTTATTTTTTTTGACAATGAGTTTTATCTAGTAAGAAAAATTGACGATTTTATAAAAAATACTTGAAGAGATAATTGGCTCCATTTATATTTTTTTACTCAATTAAATTTATTTTAAGATATTTCAGTGTTTATAAATGTTTTATTGAGATTTTCATATTTAAAAAAAAAATAGCTTGAAATTAAATTTTTAAACAAGAAAAAAAAAACTCCCCTCGGATTTCTAGTCTGCATGGCGCATGCTATATTTAAAATAAAAACAGGGCCAAAGGTGGGGCAGGCGTGACAAGTCACCCAAGATGGCGCACTTTTTCTTTTTTTTTCCTTTTGACTTTTCTTGCTAAAATATTCTACTGTTGATATTTTTCAAGGATTTTTTTTAATTGTTTTTTATGAGTTTAAAGTGATATCAAATAAACATTATGATATTTACTTTTATAAATATTTAATTTCAATATCACTTGGTCACATAAAAAATAGTTTTGCAAAAATTAAATTATTAAACTTAGCAAGATTTTATGACTTTGGATCGTGACCTTGATGGTTCTGTATGAATTGATACAAGTCAGTAACCTACTATATTGTTATCCATATTAAAAAAAAAAATCTCTCCTCCTCCCTTCTCTCTCTTTCCCTCATACACGAAACCCTTGGAATTGGGAGTATCTGATATTTTTAGGGAACATGTATGATATTTTTATATTATTTAGAGTTTTTTTATATTTTTTATTTAAATTATACAGTTAAATTATCCATTTACTCTCGGGAGCTGACAAAAAACATGGAATAGTGGGGGGTATTTTCGAGTTTTCACACATATGTGCACCGTGAAACTACGCAAATACTCCTATAAAGACAAAAAGAAGGTCTGGAACTGGGCGCATTATGGTACTTTCATTCATGGTTTTTTAGTGGTTATCACTGGGTCTAGGGTGTATATGTATTTTTCCAAAAAAAATATTTGAAAACACCGCAAAGCGCGTCGTACGGACGCGCCAACAGTGTTTCGCGCGCCTGCCTTTCAGGCGACACTTGCTGTGTCATTTTGATGTGAAAAATGTCTTGTTGCCATGTCACCTGGTGCGCCGCCAAGTCCTCTGCCATCAGTGAGGCGCGTGTCGTGTGATAATGGTTGGTGCATCGCCAGTGATGATTTATAGTTTTTTTTTCCTTTCCAGTCATTTTACATGAATCTCGATTAATTTTATGGAATATAAAATTAATATCTAATTAAAATTTTCAGTAATTATGATTGATGTTGAACTTAAACCGGTAATTTTTAAGAAGTAAACTCAAAATCTCGCTAATAAACCGCAACTCATAAAGTCCCCTCCGCTAGATAGCAAGAAACAAGGTACATCCGTGCAATTAAACTTTTTTTAATTTTTTTTTTATATATATATAATTTTTTTTTTAAATATTTTTAATATCAATAACAAAATTGCAGCCCACGTGTCTGGAATAAACTTTTGATGGGGGTTGCTCGATTTTCTTTGGAGATTGAGTGTCGTGTTGCTGAAATTTATTCGTTAAGATAAAAGTATTTTCGTTAGAATTTCAATGTGTTTTTATAGTCTAATTTATTTATATTTTCTCTCTCCCCTGCTGTAATTTGAGTTTAATACATTTGTTTAAAATGTCGCAATTTTCAATTGATCTTTATTAAGTTATCTTTTTTATTTCTGACTTTTAACGAATTATATTATTCTTTAAAAATCTTTATTTTCGCTGCTTTACTATTTGTTTTTTAAAAGCATCCTAATTTTCGAAAACAAAATCTAAAAGCCCAATATCTCTTATTCTAAGGAATAAATATCCCCAAACAGGCACACACTCCTCAAAAATATCTGGGTGACAATACCTGAAGATATTAACAGCATGTGCTGACGTGACACCGTTCTGTTGACACTGACACGTGTAAAAGCGTTTCCATGTGGAGCCTTTATTGGCCCCGCTCCCCCCTCCCCTCTCTCTCTGATATTTTTTTCCAAGAAAAATTAACGCGGCCTCTCTCTTTTTATAACGAAATTATAGGAAAACGATTTTCATATTTTGCTGTCCGAGAAAAAAAACGAGGGGTTACAGAAATACTCTGATAACGGACAAATGGAGGAGGAGAATCTCAAAGGGAATGTTCCGTTACCGGATCAGAAGAAGAGCAGTGAGTTGACTCGGTCGAACTCGGACTCCTCTGGTTCAACCCTTGACGACGCGAATGCAAGACCGGTAATTTCAATCTTTCATAATCCTTTTGTTTCCTAGGCAATGAATTTAAGGACCATCTGAAAAGCCTGTGTTTTTATTCTTGATTTGCAGATTTTTTTTCTTGCAAGATATGTGAATTTTTGCAATTGTTGCCTTATTAAAAAAAAAGTCAAAACTTACGCCAGAAAGAGGAAACCAAAAATAAACTTTATTGAGGTCAAATTCTGGGAAATCTGTTACCGAATTATTTAATTTCCTTGGCTCGTTTAATAATAATAATAATTTCCTTAATTAATTACTATTATTACTATTATAGCTCGTGTTTTAATTCCTTAGTAGCTGGTAAATTCTTGTGGTTTATCACCTGATTATTTTTTAGTAAAAAAAGAAGAAAAAAATTACTGTTTTTGTAGCAGGGTACATCTGCAGTGTGGACAGATGAGAAACATAGGTTATATCTTGCCTCATTAGAAGCGTCATTTGTTAATAACCAATTGCACCATCCCATTCGTTTGCGTGGTTTGTTGGGCGAGATGGGAGGGAGGTCATGTTCATTGCCACGCCAGGTTAGGGATTTTTAATCTTGGTATTTCAAGTCTCCAACTCCCCCGTGTTTCCATAAGTTTTATTTTCCCGTTCGATGTGCTTCTTGGTTATGTTTCAGTTCATGGTTCTGCGAGATGGTAGTTTGCAGAAGAAAAGGAATGAGCCATTGTTGGAAAGTACAGCTGACTCTCATTTTGTCAATGGCATCACTCCGGCTATGTGTCATTTCACGCCTGCAGGAAACCAGTGGAATGCTGCACACCATGATCTTCAAGGGCACAATGTATATTGTAGTGGGGGGATTCATGTAAGAGAGAATGCAACTGTGTTTGGTGGATTGGCAAGGAGTTCAGAACAACACCCTGTCTGCCGCTTATGTTATCAGAATTATATTGGCAGCACACTAGGTATCAATTAGTTTACAGATGTTTCTGACACCAGTAAAAAATTGCTTAGTCATACCACAAATTGATTAACTTCCTTGTTACATCATGTTGTGAGAGGACTTTGCATTATTTTCCTCACTTTCTCGGTTATCACTCTATTGAATATGCTTTTCATGGACACTCGCCCTTGCATGTGGGAACATATGCTCAACTTTTTGTTGTGCAGACTAGGAAAATGAACTGAAAATGTTGCTGTGTTTATTGGTCATGGCATCTTGCATTCTCTGCAAACGCAATTTAAAGATGTAACTGGCTTTTCTGGTTTCACATATTTTACACTGATTTTTTTTCTAGAAATCAGATATGAGTGGACCTTTAATTTTTTTCCTCCTGTTCAATGCTTTATGCCGGTTTCTAACGAGGGCTCGTTTGTTTATTCCCCTTATTTAGAATCATGCAGAGTTGGAAGCAAAAATATTGGCAGATGCAATAGTTTCTCTCACCTTTTCCATGCGTTTGCATTGTCTGTCCACATGTAAATGCAGTGCATGTCTATAATATGTATGCAAAGCAATTTCACTGACAGTTATGGAAACAATGTCACTCTCATAAGTTGCTAAAACTTAAAGATTATATCGTGGAACAAAGTACCTTTTCTACTTACAGAGAGGTTATGTTTTTGCTGAATTGTTTGGTTCTTCAGAAGTCTCAGATCAGAACTTTGTTGAAAAAGACCAAGGAGAGAAGTTGAGCTGTGTCCACATGCTGAAAAGGTCGAGGACATCTGAAGCTGAGGCTTCAAGCAATGATCAAGTAATGTGATTAATGTTGTATCTGTATGTTATGTCATGATTTACAAATATGTTAAAAAGTGTAATGCAAGGGTGTTTGAGATTTTGCGAGTATGGAGTCTCATTTTTGTCAAATCTATTAGGCTGTGCCATTCACAAGGTCTGATACAAGAGATGTTTCAACTGCCAGTCAATCTTCATCTGAGAGAGTGGAACAGGTGCATCAAGAATTGTTGTCAGAAAACCCCGATAACTTCGTCTGTGAAAACCGCCTGCATTATTTCTTAAGAGGGAGCTAAGCTTTACATTTATTTGAAGCTTTAAAAGGTTACTTTTGATTCTAATACATGAAAACACGAGAGAATGCAAGGTCTTACCCAATTGATGAATCATCTTTGAGAAAACTGCAGATAGCAAGATATTGATGGGTAACCTTCAACTTGCTGAGAATGATACTGTCTGAAGATTTTTGGCAGTAGAATTATGTTGGGATGACGATATTCATATCTGCTGTGCGATATGCTTGCTTGAATGGGCAGTTTGAGGTTGAGTTTACCAAGCTTTTTTTATATGTTACACTTTTATTTATTTATTTATTTGCCCAGTTTTGTTCACTGAATGTAGTATTAATAGATAAATCCTGGACTTTTTTCTATAGAAAATTCTTGAATAGAGATGTACACGATGGAGAAGATGCTATACATGGCTAATATTTATATATATATATTTGGAGCCGGGGCTTTATCAGTGGGAGTGTTTCTATATTTTCTCCCCTTGAATTCCTCTGTTTCTGTTAGTGCGTGCAAAATTGCACAGATTATGTTGTGGTCTAGAAGTAAAATGGTTGTGGATGGTTAGGTGATTTATTGGCAATTATGTTACTTTTGGTGAATCTGTTCAGTGTCATAATCGTAGTTTTAGTTGTGAACTTCACAGGAACCCCCATGTCGTTTTGATCCAATGCGCGTGAGAAATTCGAAGTTGAAAATCATTGTTCATTTAAGGGGAACTGTAATTTAGTCCCAATACTATTTATCGATGCCCACCTGAATCCCGAACCTACAAAATTATAACAACTAGCTCCCAAACGTTTTAAAAAACAAATGAATCAAGTCTTTCTATTAATGTATATTAACATTTCCGTTAAGTTTTTCTTCAAGTTAACCTCTCTTTCATGTATATACATGCGCTTTAGATTGAAAATCTTAGACTAGAAATGTTGATGTTTATTGACTTTTTCATTATTTTTTATTGAAATCAACATGATTTTAATACTTTAAATATGCATTATGGACTTAAGAATATCAGATGGATTGAAAAAGGTATGCAGTGGAGAAATTCCTTTAAACGTTTGGGCCCTAATTGTTATAATTTATAGGTTTGGGATTTAATTAAGAATGGATAATTGATTTGAGACTCAATCGAGGTTTCCTCTTAATTTAAGTTGCACATATGCTGGTTAGCACTTGGTTTTTTTTCATCTCCTGGGTCATCAAATTGTTTAGTAACAGACTGAACTAAGATATTTTATTTGTATATTTTTATATATATTTCTTCAAAAAAAATGTTGGATCAAGAAAAAAACATTGAAGATTGATAATCAATCAAATTCAAGGTAATATAAGTTTCATGAAAACTAGATCCAAAACATTTGAGTTTGATAATCAAATCTAAGATAATATGGGCTTAATAAATATACGAAGCTTAAAGAACTCGGTTCTGATAAACAACTAAATCCAATATAATATGAAATATAATAAATATGTCAAATCAAATTGAAAACCAACCAAACTCTTAGCAAACATAAATCTAGCAAAACAGGATAAACCTATAACATTTGGATTCCAATTCTACTTGGTTTTACAAATATGTGTTATAAGTAGCCTACCTCACATCTCGTTTCAGTAATGATATGTAGATTATATAACATTTTTTTTTATAACCCGGGTGTCCGGGCCAGCTTACGCGCACCACAACTAATCCCCGGACTCACTGAATATCCTACAAAACCAGTGAACATATAAGGCATCGCGGGGGTGACAGGCGTGCATGGTAGGACTTGAACCCTGGTGCAGAGAAAAGAAACAAGTCCCTTCAACCGCTAGACCAAGACCCCACTTGCAATTATATAACATTATTATTAAGGGTGAATGCTCACAAGGTACAATATGCCCACAGATTTATTTTTTTAATGGAAAATCTGCAAGTCTCAATGCTCCTCAGATTATTAATGTCGCAGGGCCCAGAAGAGATCGATGAGTGCTGATGCCACGAGTCCTTCAAAAGGCCAGACTGCTTCGGACTTCAAAAGGCCAAACCTCTTACCGAATATGTGCTTTACAGGAAGGAAAAGCGAGCTTGTTAGAACCGAACCAGCAAAGAAAAACCCAAGCAGGTACATTCTCTTCGGATCTGGACAAGCCGAGGCTATCCATCTATCAACATTTTCAGGTTCCTCATTCCCTTTCTCCAAATAGCCAGTACCATTTTCCTGGTAGGGTTTCATTTTAAATGATGTTAGGGTTCTTTATACTTTTCCAGTTAAACCTAAACGGGCTCTCCATACCTGTCAAATTCACCCATAAAATCCCCACATTAAAAATCTAGCCTGACATTGTAACATCAATCTTTATTAGATTGCTTTGCTAACCATATCGTTTAATCCTTAACCGATGGAGAATGCCCATCGAACCTAATAATGGATTAGCAGTTGAAATGGGCCTTTACAATCATCTCCGCAATCTGGAATCTTCCGGTAAAAAATTAATAATAGTAAACTAGCACTCACTCAACAAATATTTGAAAAAAAGTAGTATCTGTACATTGATTTTGCCACAAAAAATTATGTTGCACAACCATTTACTAATATTTAGTAGATGGTTCAATGATAAAAATTTAAATTTAAAGAGCTTCTTTATTTTATAATTTTAAACTCGAACCTTGTAGTTGCTAATATAATAATTATTAAAAATTTATATGATTATTAATTTTAGAACCTGTAAAATTAGTTGAATTACATGTAAACTGACATCCCATTAAAAAAAACCATATTGTCCATTTGCTTTTAAAACAAAATTCAGGTGAATTCACTCAAAAATAGTACATGAAACCTTTATATATATAGGTTACATTACCAATAGAGCCACGGCAAAAAAAACATTTAATTTATAATGTAATTAAATTATCTTGAAAGATTATATCGAGTTAGGCGGTAACGCAAATTATATATTTTTTTGGAAAAATATTGTGCTATCGCGAACAAATGGAATGTACAAATCTATGCTATTTTTCGAAATATTTATTATGTTGCTCTAGATTGCCAAATCAATTTTTGTGGACTCGTATCCTCGAACAACCCTACTTCCCAACCTCTGATTGGATCTTGACACCAATAACTCGGTCACTGTACTCGACATGTTTTTTCGCTATATTATGCTTGCGTGGTGCACCTTAGCTCCTAGTAATCTGTTCTTTCACAAGGCAATTTCCTTGTAATCAAAATTTATTCCTTTGGTCTCTCTCTCTCCGGTCTACACCCTCAATAAATAAAATATCTAAAGATTTCAACTTTCTCCGGTGACTTTGAACAAGGAGAAGAGGACCAAAATACCCTAATAACCCACAAAGTCTTCTACCTGGAAATTTTATCTTCCTTTCCAGCCAAAGAAACGCATGAAACAAAAACCTTAAAAAACCAAAGCCTCATTTAATGATGATTCTCTGTTTTTATTTTTCGGGGGGGGTGAGACACACATATAACAGCATCACCTCCTAAAATCATCAAAAAAAGAAACTTCCCTTATTCTTTGTTTCTACATTAGTTATAAAAAGGGGTTTTGCTTGATGGGTGTTTTGACAAATCTAAGAGGATCAAGAGCTACAACAGCATCACAAGAAGGGTTGCCTGTATCAGATGGGTCACCATCAAGTTCTACTCAAGTTTCAATCTTTAAAATGAAGTGGTCAAATTTTTTGCCAATTTTTGTTGCTCTCGTGGTGATAGCAGAGATCGCCTTTCTGGGTCGCCTTGATATGGCTAAAAATGCTGATTTAGTTGATTCTTGGGCTGATAGTTTTTTCTACAGGTCAGCTGTATCTGTTGATATGGTGGAAAGTGGTGATTTAGGATTGGAAACAGTGACCATGGATGAAACTAAGAGAACTTCGGAGTCAGATAGCTGTGAGGAGTGGTTAGAGAAGGAGGATGCTGTGGTTTATTCGAGAGATTTTGATAAAGATCCCATTTTGGTCACTGGAGCGGAAAAGGTTTGTTGGATTTGAGCTTTCCTTTTTCAAGATTTATGGGATATGAATATTATTTTTTTATTGTTCTTTTTTGCTACTTGGTGAGTTTTGTGATATTATTTTTATATGAATTTTGAGTGTGATATAGTTAAGAATTTACTAATTATGTTTAGGACTTTGGACCATTTCCCGTTGATTCCTTGGAGGGTTGTTTTTTAGAGGAAAACCCACAAGCAACAGAGCTCTTATGTTTAAGTGGTTTGTTTAAGACATGGGGAATAGAAGACGATGATTCGAGTAGTTTACTTAAATTAGCTGTTTTGAATTATGGTTTTGATTTAGTTTAGCTGAGTTAATTGTTTATAAATGAGATGGAAGACAAGCAGAAGAAAGTTGACATTGAAGTAGCTTATGAGCAGTTTCTTTCCCCTTTTCAGACAACTCAACTGTCATAGGGTTTTGAAAACAAAGTTTTTTTTTTTGTCATTACGTGGTACAGTGGTTTTGTAACTTGGATCTATGCATTTTTATTCAGGAGTGGAACACATGTGGGGTGGGATGTCAGTTTGGATTTAACCCCAGTAAGAATCCAGATGCTGGATTTGGCTTGCCTCAACAAGGTGGAGCGGCTAGTGTGTTAAGGTCGATGGAATCAGCTTCCTACTATGCAGAGAATAATATTGTTCACGCACGACGGTGGGTAAGCACTATCCATATTGACTTGATTGAATTTTGAAAAAACATTTTGCTTTGAGCTATGAGAAACTCCAGTGAGTAAAAATTATTGTGGCCGTGTTTGTAGTTGCTAAATTATGGCCTCTTCTTGTTGTTTGGATTTGAATAGCTCAAGTCTACTATCCGTTTTTCTAGACTTCTTCCTTCTCTTGATGAAATATAGTAGGACTAGAGGGTACATAAAAGATTTCCAGAAATGTTTTTGGTGATGTTCAAATAGTTGGTTATGCAAGAGATTCACGTTTTCTGCATCATTGGACATTGTTCCTACCCTGGCATGTGATGTTGAGATTCATGGCGCGGTACATGTTAGTATTCTAGAAATGAATTGATAATATGTGAATACTCTTTCTACAACAGAGCATATTATCTGAAATTTTTATGCTGACGGTTGAAAATAACTTCCATTCTTCTCAAGTGCATTTCTTTCAATATTCAATTACTCAGATCAATAGTTAATTTTTCAGATGATTAAACTGATGCTTTGGTTTTCTTATGAATTAGAAGGGGATACAATGTTGTGATGACAACGAGTCTCTCCTCAGATGTGCCAGTTGGATATTTTTCCTGGGCTGAGTATGATATCATGGCACCAGTGCAGCCAAAGTCTGAGAAAGCACTCGCAGCTGCCTTCATTTCCAATTGTGGTGCTCGCAACTTCCGCTTGCAAGCACTTGATGAACTTGAAAGGTCGAACATCAACATAGATTCCTATGGTAACTGTCATCGGAACCATGATGGAAGAGGTAAGCATGCCAAAATCCTTTCAATATATGGTATTTTCCACAGGTTTTGTGTTTCCCATTGAACTATTGAGATCACTGTCACATTCCCCTTGAGATGCCATTATGTTTCTATCACAACTTCTGCTTGGAAATAGTGGGATTTCCCAGTTTTTGTTCTTGAATTCGATTTTTTTTGCCTCTTTATCTGACCATTGGAGCTACAATTTTGCTCATATGCAATACACAATTTTGTTGTTCGTTGGTGATTTTTTGGATTCATGTCATGACACAATTGACTTACCACCCCAGCAAGTCATGTATGATTCATGTTTTAGATGAAGTGATTTCTCTTTTAAATCTTCATGTGCTTCTCTCAACTCAAATTAAGTATTTAAAGTTATGGCTGCCCTGAGATATATTAATCTTTTTCCACAAGTTGATTGTGATATGATATACGATAAGGTATATTCATGTACTTGTTTAGCTAATCATTATCTTTTATTATTGTTGTAATGTATGTTATGCAGTGGACAAAGTAGAGACTCTGAAGCGTTACAAATTTAGCTTGGCTTTTGAGAATTCCAATGAGGAGGATTATGTCACAGAAAAATTCTTCCAATCTCTTGTTGCCGGTATGGGAACTTGCTCTCTCTCAACAAGTGTGTTACACCTGTTGTTGCCAAATAGTATCATGTGTCTTTGCTTGAGTTTGCAAATGTGTAGAATTTCTTTATCGGGATCTGTATAGTGATAATGAATATTGAAACCAAATTCTTGTAGGAACCATACCTGTGGTTGTTGGTGCTCCAAATATTCAAGATTTTGCTCCTGCACCTAACGCGATTTTACATATTAAGGAGCTAGAAGATGTTGATTCAATTGCGAAGACGATGAAATACCTTGGAGAAAATCCTGATGCCTACAATCAATCATTAAGGTACAGCTTAATCTTATCTAGTAGAATAATGATTTGTTACTTTTCAGTTGATATTGGGCGACTGGAATATTTTCTAGAGATATTTCTTATTATTTTCCCATAGTTCCTCATTGAGAGCTGTCCATCAATTAGGTGGAAATATGAGGGCCCATCTGATTCTTTCAAGGCCCTGATAGATATGGCAGCAGTACACTCATCATGCCGTCTTTGCATTCACCTCGCTACTATGATTCGGGAGAAAGAGGAAAATAGCCCAGGGTTTAAGAGGCGCCCCTGCAGATGCACCAGAGACTCAGAGACTGTGTATCATTTATATGTGAGAGAGAGAGGAAGATTTGAGATGGAGTCCATTTTCTTGAGGTAAGGCCATCAATTTGACGAGTATTATCGACTTTATTGTGCATCAGCGTGTCCATGAACTTTTGCATGAAAGTTAAACAAAGGCTTACAAATGCAAATCACTAGTTGAGTCACCATTGCATCTGTCTTGTTGCATGAATTTGGGAATTGAAACTCAGTGATAAGTGATAGTGTGATTCATGATCGATATATTCGGTCCCCTTTCCCCCTCCTTTTTGGCCTCTTTCTTGGTTGAGCACATTTGTGGGAAACATGGTCAATGATTTAATCTGGATGCAGGGGCCAGATATTCAAGCTTTCCTTCTCTTTCTGCTAAATAGATTAACTAGTCTGCTTGTTATAAAAACATTAACAAAACCATGCCGTGTAGGTCTGGCAATCTAACAGTAAATGCTCTAGAGGATGAAGTGCTCAAGAAGTTCAAGTCTCTGAAGCATGTGCCCATCTGGAAGCAGGAAAGACCTGAAAGCATAAGGGGAGGAAACGATTTTAAAGTTTACAGAGTATACCCTGTAGGCATGACACAGAGGCAAGCCCTGTACACTTACAAACTCAACAGTAGTGATGATTTCAAGAATCACCTGGAAGTCAACCCATGTGCAAAGTTTGAGGTGATATTTGTCTAGGACGATTTCTGAATTCTCACGGCTACGATTGCTAATTTTGAGCTTCTTGTGTTAAAATGTGCGCAAGGAAGTCAATGTTGATTTGTTTGGAGGGCTGCTTCCATCCTTCTCCGTTGGCCTGTCCTTGTATCTGCTGTTCTTCTTCATGAGCAATGGAATGCTATAGCTTTTAGGGAATTTGGGTTGTTTGGGGTAATCCTAAACCTTGTGAGACAGCTAAATGTGGATCCTTCACTGACCTTGGCGATCCATGGTGAATCGTTTGAGATATTCTTCTGGTTTTTACATGCCCTTAACTTGAGCTTGTCAAAGGTATCTTTGGCGAGGCATAGCAATCTCAACTACCATAAATCATCTATTCTTGTAAACGCTGTTTCGATAGTGTTATTTGCAATGCACTGCTGTAGAATTTCTTGTCAGATTTTTGATTGCTGGTGCCAAGAACACCCCCCTTAATACCTTTTTCCAGATTCTCCTTCGAATTGACAATATCATCTCGTTCTACCTCCGCAAACCATGGTTCTCAGGGTCGTGTTTATATAAAAATCCTGTTACTCTGCTATCAAGGAGCAGTTAATTCAAAAAATGTAACCTAGTAAATGCGTTATGGAGATCAATATCCAGTTAAATAAAATGGCATAATAAAATTGAAAAACATGTTTCCATGTCTCCGAAGAGATCCGATCCCAACCTTTAAGGTGGCGCAAATGGTCCGATGAACACAAACCCTCAAGAGACCCAATCACTCGACCAAATATCCTCTCTCGGTCCATATGGCCCCTTGTATGGGTTTACATGTCCCGACCTGGTAGAAGCCACGTGTCTTTGTGTAGTAATTGTCTTTTTGTCGCCGGTGGGCTCAGATGGTGGTGACTATCAAGTTAGATTCGTTTAGGCTCATTTGACATGATATATTTTTCATTGAAGAGAACTTCTCTGTCAGGTTGTAGATCCAAACACCCTAGTAGCCTTCTAATGGGCCCAGGATCAAGAGGCCCGATTAATCCTCCTCAAAGGCTCAAGTTCTAAACCTAAAAGAGATAGTAAATATTCAATGGTTTATGTATTTTGCTTGGTTGATAAAATGTTCAAAGGCTCAAGTTCTAAACCTAAAAGAGATAGTAAACAAGATAGGATAAAATGTAAAAAAATATTTTACATTTATATTTTATTGCTAACATAAAAGACATTATTTCCAAATCATGTAAGAAAAAACTTATAATTGCCACAAAAAAGAAAACAATATAATCAGATCACAATCTATTTATTAATTATTCTTTGAAATATGCGTAATAATAAAAAAAACATATTGCCTAGCTAAATTAATGCTTTACCCATGCTGCTGCCTCTTCTTATATAGCGTTTGGAGAATATATATATATTATTGCCAAAGCTAAATTAAGCTGCCGGAGTCCTCCCCGTCGAAAAAATTACCATGTCAAAAAGGCGACGGTCCAGTTAGATCAACCCATCAGACCATACGAATTCAGGTGACACCGGCCTGTTATCCTTCCACTGCCAGGAGCGGGAGGTAATCGCTGCTCTGTGAAACCAGCCTCACGCATTGCCCCCCACTTTAGGAGCCTTGTGAGTCAAGCCTTCGCCCGGACCACACGGCTCAGCTCTTGGCTTGGAACGGGCAGGTCAGAGAATAGTCACACAAGACTCGGTCATCTGGGCAGGATCAACGTCCCACCACCCTAATGCCTCCACTTGGATCACAAGCCCACGCAACCGGGCTCGGCGAATTGGTTTGTTTTGCGTGTCGTTTATAAAGAGTAGAGAAGGCTAAGGTTTAGTCGATGTGGGATTCTTCTCCTCCCCTGGAGTCCCCACCACGTGCAGCTGTAACCAAATTTATCTTTTTGTTGTTCTTGTTTTATTTTCCGTAGACATCTTCTCTCACATTGCAGATCGCTTTGTAATTTGAATGGATATGTGTGTGTATAGCAGAACCACATCCAGATCTTGATCAAGAAAGTTTAATTTCAAAATTTTCTTGAAGGGAGAAAAAAAATTATGTTTTTTTTCCTATGCAAGCTGGTTGAACATGCAAGTCCGAAATTAATTCATACAACTTGTAAAAAAATAATCTAATTAAAAAAATTGAGATAATATTTTTCTAAAATTAAAAATAATATATTGAATTGACTTAAATTATTTAGGGTTAACATTTCAAATTCACCACTTAAGTTATGACACTTTGATAAGCCATAGAAAAAAAAAATCATGAAGTCTAATTCTCAATAAAACCAATGTTGAATGATGAAATAAAAAAACAAAAAAAAACCAACTTGATTTAACGAATCAAACTCGGGTCATAAAACCAAAATAACTTCATGAAAAACAAATCAATTAAGAAAAACTCAATTAAAAATAAAGAACATAAAAAACAAATCAACTCGTCAAACCAGTGACTCGGGTCATCAGACCAAGATAACTCACAAATAAAAAAATTCATTATTTAACCCGAATTAATCTATCAAATATGTTATTTTGGTCATGGTATTGGAATAACTCCATGAAGATAAAATAATTTTTTTTTTATAAAGATTAATATTTAATCATCCATATATGATGCTAGTCATGAGACTGAAACAACATTTTGAAAAAAAAAAATCATGGTTAAAATATCAAAATTTATCACCTTGATAATGAGACCAAGATATATTCATGGAAGATAAATCAAAACAAATCATGAAACTTAATTCTTAGCCGATCTAATTTTAAATAATAAAATTAAAAAAAATAAGATAAGACAAAAAAAACAACAACAGTGTGTATTTAGGCTAACCTTTTCAGCACTACTCAAATTATGAAACTAGAACAACACAATAAAAAATAAATAAAACAAATTATAAAGTTTAACTTCCAATCAATCTAATATTAAAATATTATATTAGAAAAAATACTTGAATAAATCAGGTTAACTTACAAAATTTATATTGCAATAGAGTACGATAATTTAATAAATAAATATTAAAAAAGTAAAAAAAAAATGATTTTTTTTTAAAAAGTATTCAAGTGTTTTGTTTTGTAAAGATGGGTGTACTAAAAAGTAAAACCCCTCTCTTCTAGTTAGTTAATTAATTAATAATAGCTCGGTCAAAACTAGAGAGCGAAAGGTCAGGCAAGGCCACACGTGTTGCTCTGATATCTTGTGGCGGCGAGTCGAGCTTGTCTCTTGGCTCTCTTCGAAAGGTAGGCTCCCTTCTCGCTCTAGGATCAAGGCCCCTCTGTTACTGATGCGTGGGGAAACATGGAGGCAAAAACAAATAAAAAGGGCACCTTTCTCTTGTCTCCCTTCTCATCGGTGTTTTGCCTCAGGAAAAATGTCAAACAAGTCAGCCAGTTCATCATTCTAATATTTAAGTCTAGATATTTTTTTTTTCTTTTGAATAATAAATAGTAATAATGATATTTTCTACCAGCAAGAGTATGCAATCGATCTGATTAATACAAAACAAATACTTGGAATAAAACTGAGACGTCTTATAAAACTAATTTTGGATAGGAATCGATGACTTGAGAGTAGTAACTTATTTTATATGAAGTAGTAGCTTAAGAGTTGAGACACTAGACAATGCTCTTAAACAACTGATAACACCGAGCTCCGAGATTCTGATATTATTTTACATTGCGTTTTAAAAATGTTTTAAAAAAAAATTAATTTTTTTTAATTTTTATATTAAATTAAAAATTTTTAATATTTTAAAATAATTTTAAAAAAAAATGAGTATAAGTATAGGTATAGGTTCAACTTTCACGAATAATGAGATGCAGAATCAGTAGAAAGATTATGGGATACTAATTAGATGGACAGTCGACATGTATACGAGCTTATTAGAAAATGTTCACACGTAAATATAGCCATGAATTGATCGATAAGCTTGGAACAGCATATCCTGTAATAGATACTCTGAATACAGGCTGTCGTTATTGGCCTGCGATTCTATAAAATGCGCTTCGAACCATGTTTGTTCTGTAATATCATATTCACTTATCACATTTTTAAAATTAATTTTATGTATTAATACCAAAAATAATTTTTTTTAAAAAAAAATTATTTTAATATATTTTTAAATAAAAAATAATTAAATAGCTCTGCGAATGAAATCGAAATAAGAAAAAATATCTCATGGGTGGTTGTTTTTTTTTCCCCTCCTGTAAATTCTCGGCTGCCAAATATGCTCATGCAAGCATCTCAACATGATCCTCGTATTAGAAAACTAAAAGTAAGAAGAAGAAAAATCAACTGTCATCGTTTCCAGCCACAACCTCTACCAAACAATCCATTTTGATGACCCTTGACACCTCCCAAGAGTTCCCCTCCTTGAAAACAAGAAAAAACCCTTCTCTCCTCCTAAGGTCCCGTACAGCATTTACAAAATGCCTCCTATCCTCATTCTCACCACCATTGCTTTCCTCTACAGCTCTAACAAATATCCACACTTCACTAGTAATTATCTACCATCATCATGTCATCGCTTTCAGCTCGTTTTCTTACCCCACCTTTGTCACACACAGCTCCAAGCTCCTCTGCAAGACCAAGAACAAGACTCTTCGCTGGACCCCCCAAGGTGGCTCAGCCAGTGGATGCAGGGAGGTTGGAACCAAGAGTGGAGGAGAGAGATGGATACTATGTGTTGAAAGAGAAGTTTAGACAGGGGATTAACCCTTCAGAGAAAGTGAAGATAGAGAGAGAGCCAATGAAGCTTTTCATGGAAAATGGGATCGAGGAGCTTGCTAAGTTGTCGATGGAAGAGATTGACAAAGAGAAGAGCAGCAAAGATGATATTGATGTTAGACTCAAGTGGCTTGGTCTCTTTCACAGAAGGAAGCATCACTGTGAGCATTAACTTGTCAAGTTTTAGTAGATTCTTCAAGAGTATATTTGATTTAACTGTCGACTTACGATTCTTTTTGTATCTAAATGCATTGAAGATTACTAGATTAGCTCCTTGATTAAATTGTTTTTAATGATCAGATGGTAGATTCATGATGAGATTGAAGTTACCAAATGGGGTGACAACAAGTGCACAAACAAGATACCTGGCAAGTGTGATAAAGAAATATGGGAAAGATGGCTGTGCAGATGTGACAACTAGACAAAACTGGCAAATCCGTGGTGTGGAGTTGCGTGATGTGCCAGAAATACTAAAGGGTCTCGCAGAAGTTGGTTTGACATGTCTGCAGAGTGGCATGGACAACGTTAGAAACCCTGTGGGGAATCCTCTTGCAGGAATTGATCCGGATGAGATTGTTGATACCAGGCCTTATACCAACTTGCTGTCTCAATTTATCACTTCCAATTTCCGTGGCAATCCTGATCTCACTAACCTGTAAGTTTCCTCACTTCTTCTATATTAATGTGATAAATGCGGAGTTATTTTCATTGACCTTAACCCCTCTCTCTGTCTTTCTAGGCCAAGGAAATGGAATGTATGTGTTGTGGGTTCTCATGATCTTTACGAGCATCCTCACATCAATGATCTTGCGTATATGCCTGCTATGAAGGATGGGCGGTTTGGATTCAACTTGCTTGTGGGTGGTTTCTTTAGTCCCAAGCGATGTGCTGAGGCGGTTCCTCTTGATGCCTGGGTGTCAGCTGATGATGTCGTCCCACTGTGCAAAGCAGTATTGGAGACCTACAGAGATCTTGGCTTCAGAGGGAACAGGCAAAAAACAAGAATGATGTGGTTGATTGACGAGCTTGTGAGTCATCGTTCATCTTTTGACACATCATTTATTCATCTTATTATTCTTAGAATTTCCCTTGTTAAATTGCGATTACTGTATAAACGCAGGGCATTGAAGGATTCAGGTCAGAAGTAGTGAAAAGAATGCCACATCAATGGCTAGAGAGAGAGTCTTCTGAAGATTTGATTAAAAAACAATGGGAAAGGAGGGATTATTTCGGTGTCCATCCACAGAAGCAGGAGGGGTTTAGCTACGTAGGTCTTCACATTCCTGTTGGTCGTGTCCAAGAAGATGACATGGATGAGCTAGCTCATTTAGCTGACATTTATGGCTCCGGCGAACTCAGACTTACGGTGGAGCAGAACATCATAATTCCCAATATCGAGAACTCAAAGATTGAAGCCTTGCTTAAAGAACCTCTATTGAAAGACAGGTTCTCACCTGAACCACCTCTTCTCATGAAAGGGTTGGTAGCATGCACTGGCAACCAGTTTTGCGGGCAAGCAATAATTGAAACAAAGGCTAGGGCCTTGAAGGTAACTGAGGAGGTGCAGAGGTTGGTGTCAGTGACTCGACCAGTGAGAATGCACTGGACAGGCTGTCCTAATACCTGCGGGCAGGTACAAGTTGCCGACATTGGATTCATGGGCTGCATGACAAGAGATGAAAATGGGAAAGTTTGTGAAGGAGCAGATGTGTTTGTCGGAGGAAGAGTTGGGAGTGACTCGCATTTGGGAGATGTCTATAAGAAAAGTGTTCCCTGCAAGGACTTGGTGCCTCTGGTCGTGGACATTTTAGTTAAACATTTTGGAGCTGTACCCAGGGAGAGGGAAGACATGGAGGATTAGTTCATGAAGTAAATATGTTCGTTCTTGTTTCTTTGCAAACTTGGAGGGGATGGAATTCAAGCTTTTGGAAACAGAAATGAAGCGCTGAAATGATCTCATACGACGATGAAGACTGATAGAGGTCAAAGAAATGAATAGGGAAGGGTGTTGTGTTCAAGAGCTTCTACGAGCATAATTTCTAACAACTTCGGCTTTACTTGCTGGGTTTTGTTTGATTGTTAAAGGCCAGTTCGGGGCTTATGTGTGAAAATAAAAGTTAACATAGTTTTAAAGATGCAAAACAAGTACTTGAGAGAGACTGAAAATTAAAAAAATTGTAAGAATGTTTGTACGACTCCCACATAACTCTTTTCTCCTGTGGATTATTATCTAAGAAAGAGTCTTATTGGGATGAAGAAAATAAAAGCACCATTCCTAGAACCAGCCTCGCCGCGTTCATTCAAAACCAAGAAAGTGAAATTTATCTATCCAACACTGAACTTGGCAGCAATTTGTGTAGTGCAAATCAAAATGAACGCTTCCCCGTTTGGTAGACAGGCTGATTAACATGTCGTTTTTATCAAAAAAATGAATAAAATCTCGTTCGCTAGATGCTATCTATTTCACAAGAATGAGTGCCTGCTTTCCACTCTCGGAATTGCAATGGGAAGGTGCCCGTGGAACTCAGGCACCTGATTGCTTTACTGTTTGTTTTGTTTGCGTTGATTCGGAGCTTTTAACATCTATCATGTTACAACACAATAATCTAAATGAAAAAATCTTGACTATTATTGCAAAAAATCATGCTTTCCCTAGAACTACCAATGTTGCAAAATTCAATTTGACTATTATTGCTGGAGCTACTCGTAAGAGCAGACTCCTCAAAAAATTGGCGTATGCCACTATTTGCGGCGTGCACACGGTATTCTTTAGTAAAAGGCGAAAGAATAGTTCGCTTTGTGCTCACCGCGCGGCTGCGTGAATATTTACGTCGGTTTACTTGTCAATATATAGAGCATTAGCTGAGAGGTCAATTCCTTTGTTTTCGATGTGGGATATTTGAAGCCTAAATGCAATGGCCCCTCTTATCCCTTCCTCCTCTTGAATTTTCACTTGCAAGTGCCACCCGTGTTTGCTTCCCCCTCTCGATTTATATATGACAATCACAAATGCAAAATTCTAATATTGAATAAGACTTCAATTGGCTGCTAGCATTTGAATTAATCAAGAAAATTGGTTTCCAAAACCTCCAAATTACCTTGAAGTTTAACGGGGTACTTTGGCATTACATCTTAACTCTGTTTTTAAAAACTTAGTTTATTTTACTTTTTTTCTAGTTTTAAATTATTCTTTATATATTTTTAAGTCGTTTTGATGTTCTAATATTAAATTATTTTAAAAAAATAACGTTAAATCATAATTTATACCATATTTTTTAAACAACTATTAAAATATCAAAGTCCAGAAGTGAAAAGCCCAGGGTCAGGATTTTTCACTCAGGATTTTAATCTTGGCTCCAGACTTGCAGGCTTGCAGCAGCAGTTCATTTTCATTTATTTTTAGGCGAATGACAAATTAGTCTCTAAATTACAGCCCGTATACTGTAAATTATATTTTTTGAATTTTATCTCTAAAAATGATTATTTTTCATTTCTCAATTTCATTCAATTTTGTAACCCATCTAATATATATATATATAAATAAATATATATATATATATATATATATATTTATTTATTTATTTATTTATTTATTTTAAAATAGTTTTTCTTAAACACCCAACGCCGCCATCTGTATAGTTTTTGAGTCACAAAATGTTGATGAAAGAAAAAAGAAAAAATTATTATCACTAGGTGTTGTTTTTTCATTTCAAAAGATTTTAAACAAAAAATAAGATTTTTTTTTATTTTTTTCCATTAAATTTTTTAAAATTATTTTAATGTGTTAATATTAGAAATAATTTTAAATAATAATAAAACACTAATTTAATATATTTCTAAAATTTTACTTTAAAACACAACACAGAACCTCGACTTAAATTGCGTTGGAGGCCCAACCAGCTCCAGCGCTGGAGACCTTTTTGGATTCTGGTTCGACGGGAAATGTTCCGTATTCAGCGGAAGGAGACAAAAAGTTTAAAAACACAATTTGTGATTGGTTGCTGGGCCTGGTTGGGCAGTATAAGATGGGGCATTGAGTAGAGGGCCGAGGGCTAAAGTTACATATTTTTCGATGTGGACTTATATATATAAAAAAAGAGTCTCTGAAACTTGTTTAAGGGGGAGCAGGTCACTATTTTTTTTATTATTATTTTAACCATCCAGTAATCCGGCTACAGTCGACTAATCCGGATTCAAGCCGGGAGAGACCTATAAGGGCGACAAAGCTCTCCCACAAAGTGTCACTGCATACCCAAAAACAAACCCTTGGTTAAGCCAGGACTGCCCTCTAGCCAGCTGACCTGAACGCTCGGTGGTATAAGGTCACTATTTTTAGATGTTGGTTTTTGTATAACGCGCAAAGCCCAATCAACTTTTCGCCCAAGACGGTGACGTTTCGTTTACTTAGATCACCAGGTATGGTTGCTGTTATTAGCTAGACCCTTCATAGATTTATGCGTCCAAGGCTCAAGCCAGGTGATGAAGAGTGAACACTGTATTGACTCTGTTATTGTTGTGTTGAGAATCTGTTAAGTTTGTTGTTAAGTTTGTTGAGTCTGTTAATAGATTGTTATAATTGTTAGAGTCTGTTGATTGCCACAGTAACATGAGTTGCACGTGGTTGGCTTTTATTCTGTAAGGCTATATAAGCCACTTTGTTCATTCAATAAATTTAGTCATTCCCTCAGATAATTGTTCTTGATCAGAAGTAAATAGCAGAGGACCTAGCAGAGGACCAATTACTTCAACAGTTATACCATATGAAAATTATTTTAGGCGTGGAGTATGGATTCGGAAATTTCTTAAAACGATTCTTAAAAACAAAAGTTTTTATTTTCATCATTTACTGGCCTTTCGTTTCTTCTATCAGGCTCCACGCATACCATAAGCCAATGCCAACTGTTTATTGTGTTATAATTTCATGAAGAAGAATGGAGAATGGAGCTAGGAATCGAGAAATGCATGATACTGAATTGTCTCCGTCAGTGACCAGCAATAGGCAGGATCACGACTAGACAGTTAATTTGTTTCTGTACAACGAAAGATCCTTCATTTCTTCTATCCCCTGACATTTTATTTAAGCATGCCCAGCCAAGATTTTCAAATATGAAGAACAGTATTTAGGTCCAGCCCCTCTGTTTGAAGACTTCCAAGCCAGCCATGCATGCAGTACTGCCTCTTGCTTCATCCATTGCCATTAAAATAATTTGACTCTCTTTCGATCTCTTCAGTTTTCAGGTAAAAAAGTCAGGCCTGTGTCTTATTCCTGCCTACCCTCCATGTGAATAGCCTGTGAGTGGAGGTGGATAAGAACGCCGAAATACAGATGGATTGAACATTCAAGTGAAAGGATGATCCTCTCATGCAAGTCATCAGGATAGTTTACAGTAACAGGTAACAAATGTTCAACAAAAATGTCGGGACAGGGACAATACGATGGGTTACAGGTTTTTCGACGAAGAATCCAACAACTTGGTTATGCCTGGTTATAATCAAGTTCTAGCAAAAAGTCGTAGCAGATAAATGAGATGAAGACGTGACCATACAAAATCCATCAAGATATGTAACTTGGCATGCACTTGGGTCCATGCAGTGCGAGCATGACTCTCTTACCAATGGGAATCACAAATTTTACGTGATAGAAATCAGATATATTTCTTAACATCAAAATATTCAAAGTTCTGCAATTAATACAAACTGTATAGAATTAATTGTCCGGCATCAGCCTCCCTGAGATTGCAACGATTTCGCACAGCCACATATATTGCAGCTTGCAGATAACCTGTTAAGATATTCTTTCGTTTTTTTTTTTTTGTCTTTTTTTATATAAAAAAAATTGCTTTAAAAAATATCATGAGTTTTACATTACATTTTTTAATATATGTTATTTTTTATTTTGCACAAATGAACTTTATTTCTAAAAAAAAACAATTTATTTCAGAATAATATTGGCCATGTGTTGGGCTTGCATGTTATTTCTTTTATGTTGCGAAGAATTTATTCAATCAGTTTCATTTGTGTTTATTTTTTTAAACATGAATTTTTTTAGGGTATATGTTTATTTTTTATTGAGCTTAGTAAACGCAATTCGGTGATATAAAAAATAATATTGGTGATTTATCTTATTTTATTTTATTGCATTTCTTGATCTTCATTCATAATTTCTCTTTTGACCATTATTAACTACCTTTTCTGTTTATTTACAAAAATAATTATCAATCTATTTAATTAATTAGATGATTCAATTTACACACTTTAATTTTATATATATATATATATATATATATATATAAAACACATTAAAAAAATTACATACCTGATATTTATTTATTTATTTATTAAAAATACAATACACGGAGAATCAAGATTTAAATGGCAAGTTTAAGATGCCGAGGGAGATAAAAAAAAAAATGAAAAGTACAATTCAAAACTTAAAAAAAAAAAAAAAACTATAGATGTTAAAAATCTAATGATTTAAAATTATAATGACCGGAAGCGAGTCTACAAGAGCAGCAACCTGCCTTGCTTAAGTGATGTGCGCGGTTGCAATAATAATAATAATTGACTATTTGAAAGTGTTTTTTTTTTTAAATATAATAAATATGTCAATGTTTTATTTTTAATATTATTACATCAAAATAATTTAAAATATTAAAATAAAATAAAAATAAAAAATCATTTTTTTTTTCTAAAACAGACGAATTTCCAAACCCCCTTAAATCACAATCCGCCGTATCTTCCAAAAATGGAATCAAATGACCAGCTTTGTGGCTCGCGGGCCTATTTGTTTAGCTATATTTAGGTGCATGTGCGCATGAAGGTATCTGGAAACAAATCTCCTCTTGTTTGTTTTCTGGGGTGATTCCACAAGATTTGATGTGATTTTTTATTCCCACCATCCTCTCCCCTTTTCCTTTTCACCATGTGTAGTCCCAGCAACATCATCCACTTCCTTGTTTTAGCACCCCGATTTTTCCTTTTACAAGTGTACAAAATATAAATTGATCGTTTTTATGATGAAAATTGGTCTATTCGTATTGTGATTATATTTACATTAATGCCAGACAATATTTCATGGCTGACCTCACGTTGATAACGAGATGAGAATCTCTGGGTGCAGAAATTTAAAAAGTAGAGAGGATGGGGGAGCTAGAATGAGTGGAAAATATAGTTCTACACAGATGTTAACTTCTGCATGGATCCACTTGTTCTGAATCAATTGCAATCACTAAAGCTTGCTGGGGTACAAGAGCATGTAGCTGATCATATGTCAGATAGTATCCTGCCTGCATAGCGATATTTGATAATATTGCTAAAAAGTTTAGAGTTCAAATTCTTTTCTGTGACAGAAAAAATTAGCCTCATATTACCCTTTCAATGCAGGACGTCAAGCTGAAGTGCGCGGGATAGAAAAGTGTACGGACCGCTTCCTATTTTCATGTCATTTTGTATCGATCAGACCAGATAATCTGCCGCTTCATCCATGAAAACCAGTGGAGAAACCATGCAGCAGTGTATTGTTTCCGGGCCAGGATAGTGAGCCCGTGCTTCTTCTTCCTTGGATATCCACAGCAGGTCGAGTCGTCATATGCTGGTTGCATGCACCCAGTGGATAATGGCAGCCTGACTTGAGTGGATCGGACAGATGCCATTTTGCATGATTTTTATACATTTGGATGGAATACAGTAAGTGGTAGGTCACAGTCATCATGGGTGGAGCACTGGAGGCTGAGCCGGCCCGTCCCCATGAGCATAAGAATCATGTACATGACTCACGAGATGGATAACTCACCAGTTCCGTACTTCAATGGCATTTCTCTGTAGCAGAATCTAACAGAAGATCTAATCTGGCCTCTTTCTAGGTCACCTAGTGATCGATCCCCTCGGTCAACAAATGTTCGATTCAAACTTTGCCATCTAGCATGGATATACATGGTGGGAACTGGGTTTGGCCCATAGTGATGATTCTCGGTATCTTTTTAGATAACGAATGGATTGATTGATTTGAAATTCTATGTTTTTTTATAAGCCAGCAGAACTCAAATAAAAGGAAGTACACTGAACAAACAGCAGGGAAATTCAAGTTTTGCTTCCTGTGGTGCATTTTTCTCGGTTTTAAGCTATGCGATCGATATCCTGATTGAAGATTTTGTTTGAAAAAGGCTATTGTTCATAGGCATGCAGAGAGAGAGATCTGTTGCCCCTTGCAAAATATGCAGGTTGACATGACACTGAAACAGAAAGGAAACCGCGCACTTGAAGAAATAAACCGTAAATGTTTTTAAAATATTTTTTTGTTTAAAAATATATTTATATGATATTTAAAAAAAATAATTTTAAAATTAATACATTAAAATAATATAAAAACATTAAAATATATAAAAAAATTATTATTTTTTAAATATTTTTAAAATACAGTGTCAAACATCCAATTATACAATAATCAAAATTTTTAAAATATAAATAATAGCAAGAGTTTGTTTTTTTATAATACAATATATTTGTCAAATATAATTAGTTTGGATAGTATTCTCGCCAATTAATGTTAAAAAAAAAATATTTATAAGACAATTTTTCATGTTTAATAGTAATACGAAGAAATATGATTTTACAAAAATAATATAAAAAATTAAAAACAATTGTACCAACAAATTTATGAGTAGATAATTGATAAAATCTATTAAAAATTATTCATTTATTTTCTGTACTAAATTGATTGATTGTTAGGTCTGCTTTGACTCTTTGACTGAATATTTAACTGGAATATACTAAAATTATAATTGATAAAATCCACTAAAAATAAGTTATTTGCTTCTACAGCAAAGCAAAGTGATTGATTGTTATATATTTGTAAATTGAATTTTCTATTTATATTATTATGATTGAAGGCGAAACTAAATTTTTTTATTAGCAGCATAAAAAAAATAATTTGACTGAAAGAATATATCAAAATAATTCAAGAATAAAAGCAAAATCAGTATTATTATCATTATAAATATAACTATTCTAATTGTTTGGGTTATAATAAAATTATTAAATTGTCCCGGATAATAAAAATATGTTGTAGAACAGCATGCAAAAAAATATCTAAAAAAAACAGTCACTAAAATTATTATTATTGTGTGAACAATTAAAATCATAAAATTATGCCTAACAACAAAACAATTCTTTTTTAACAAAAGAGCAAAAGAAACAATAAAAATAAATGACAAGACCAAAATAGAAAATAAAATATATAAGACTTTTTCTTCAGTCCAAAAATTATTTTCATCGTTTGTTTTTGACAAAAAAATATTTTCATTGTTTAACTTCAAATATAATAATAAAAATAAAAATAATAGCCTAAATGAATGTTGTATATATTAAATAATTCACGTAACAAATTCTATTTAATTGACAAATAACTATATTTTTTTTCTATTTTCTTGCAGCTTCTAGAAAGTGTTTTTCGCCTATAATTTCTTGCTTAGAGCCAGTTTTGTTTTCTACTAGAAAGTGTTTTAATAGTGACCAAATTTTTAATAGTGAATAAACACGGAGAAGTTTAGAAAATACTTTACAACCTTTCATGGAACAAGTATAGCCTAAAACAATATTTTTCGGCATTGCTTGTTTTTGTGGCTTAACAATGTTCTTTTTTTAGATTTCATAATTTTCTTTGGTATTTCTTAGTCGTCTTAACGTGTTAATACCAGAGATAAAATTTTAAAAATATTTTATAATTTTTTCCCAACCAAAAACACTTTGATAAAATAATTTATACCATTTAACCACACAGTACCAATTGTTTTGCTTTTTAACTCACCCTTCAATTGATTTTTTTTTTTAATTTTAAACTCGCTCAAGATAACAATTATGCCATGTTGAAATTTAATTAAATCGGAGAAAATGAGTTTACATATCTCTAAATTTTGGGTGTTTGGTAAAAAGAATCAATACACCATTAAAGATATGATACTATGCGCCATTAAAATCAGAAATTATGTTTAGAAGTATAGTTAAAATTATTTTTTAAAGTGTTTTTATTAAAAAATACATCAAAATAATCTCAAATTATTATTATTTTTAATTTTAAACAGAAATAAAAATGAAAAAAACTTATTTAAAAAAAAAATACTTAGCGGCAAACAGTTACTGTGTACAAACGCAACGCATTTGTTGACTATGAGCATGTTTGGGAGGGCGGTTGTACCGCCGTTTCCTCAAAATTTGATTATTATTATTATTTTTTTATTTTAAATGAATTTCTTTTGGTGTTTTTAAATCATTTTGATGTGCTGATGTTAAAAATAATTTTAAAAAAATAAAAAATATTATTTTGATGTATTTTTAAATAAAAAACAATTTTAAAAATAACTGCGACTACCCTCCCAAACAGACCCTATAGGTCATATGTAAGGATTTTAATTTGATAGGAAAGGTCAAAGTTTATATTCTACGTGGTTGAAAAAAAGACACCAGCGACAAAATAGCTTTGTCAATTAGATCACACTCATCGTACATTAATGTTTCACTCAGTAAAAAATAATAAAGAAATCATAATATTTTAGCATTATTTTTGTTTGAATCCTCAAAATATTTCCAAATAGAAATTGTTTCAATTTTCAATGTTCATTTCGGGCTCCCTGCATTTGCCTAGAACTGTCAACCTTATATTTATCTGATAATAAAATTTAAGTGCCTGTTAGAAAATATACATTACACCCTGATTCAAGATCATGGACTTAAATAGCATTTTATTATTATTATTATTATTATTATTATTATTATTATTATTATTATTTATCATAAATATATTTTTTAATTATATTACAAGTAAAGATACACTACCCGTGAACATCAACCGTCCGCCATACCTAACCCACCTCGGTACTTCCTGGAATCCCTCTGTCTCAACAAGATATTGACACGTGTTAGTCCCGTTAGCGTTGATTACGGCATTCACACTGATATTGCTTTCTTTGACACGACGTCACAGTGTCAAAGACCTTGTGTACCCCAATGCTCGCGACGGTTCCCCGTATGCTTGCTGTGGGATGTGACTGCTTGTGTGCCGTTCGATCGAAGAATTTAATCTAGAAAGATCACAGAAGCTATAAATACAATGGCCATACCGTCGCCCCCTTGTATGCGTCCGCATCAAAATGGGACTATGGGAGGCACCGGCTATTAATATTTGTTTAGTAATGATGTGTTTTTTTTATTTAAAAATATGTTATAATTTGTTTTATTATTAATATCATCATTTAAAATTATTTTAAATATAAATTTAATATTTTCTTGAGACAAAATGTATTTTTTAATATAGTTTTTAATATGTGTTTGTTATTATTACAGTGATTATTTTTTAAAATATTTTTATTTAAAAATATATTAAAATAATATATATGTTAATATGAACACATTAAAAATATATAAAAAAATTAAAATAAAAAATAATAGTAATTTAAAATCACTTTTAGAATGCAACGACAAACGAAGGCTCTTAGAGCATCTCCAGCGGGGATGCTATCCCCGCATGCAAAAATAAAATAATAATTCTTTGCCTATTTTTTCTTCATTTTGATGCTGCAATGGGGATGCTATTTGCACATGTAAAAATAGCATCCCCTTCCCGAGCTGCTATTTGTAGCAGCTCGGGACATAGAGCTAAAAAAGGTGGCCCCACCTTTTTTTTTATATTATAATATATATATATATATATATAATGTAATATATATATTAGAAAATAATATAATTATATTAAAAATATTTATTTTTATTTACAAATACCTTAACAAGAGAGTAAAAATTTATATATAAAATTAATAATTATATTGTTGGAGGATTTTTTAAAAATAATTATTTAATTATATAACTTACTCTTATTAATTGTATAATCAATGTAATATATATATATATATATATATATATATATATATATATATTAGAAAATAATATAATTATATCAAAAATATTTATTTTTATTTTTACTTAAAAATACTTTAACAAGAGAGTAAAAATTATATATAAAATTAATAATTATATTGTTGGAGGGTTTTTTAAAAGCAATTATTTAATTATATAACTTACTTTTATTAATTGTATAATTAATTGCACAATTAAACTACATACAAAATAATTACACTATATTTAAAATAATATAAAAATAAATGGCTCTCCAAAATGGCTTTTACCACTGGAGCACACATCAACAAAAAATACTATTTTTATACTATTCAAAGTGCTATTTTAAAGATTTGCCTCTCCAAAATGACACTCCCCGCTGGAGATGCCCTTAGTCAATAAATGTTGTCCTCCAGCCAAAGTAGCCCTATCGAAGTTGGAAACCTTGTCGAATCCTTGCAAGCATCTGACGTTTACGTCAATCTAATATAGAACCTGAAATTTGAGATCCTAGCGCGTTGAATCCCACGTTCCTTGTCTTGATTTCTCAATTATTTAAATATTTTCTATGAGATTTATTAATTTATAGTTTTGATTCTTTTAAAAAAAATGAGGTTAGATTAAGTTAATTGTCTTAACAAGTAATCTTAGTTTTATTTTGGTTGATTTTCAGGTTTTAAAATTATAACAATAATTACTTATATTCTTATATATATATATTAGTTATATAATTTTAGATTATTTGCATGAAATGGTTTGAATGGATTCTTGTGATAATCTATCATATCATGGAAACAAAATAACAAGAAGAGTCAATTGTAGTTTTATTGTCACTGGCTACCATTTTGACTGAACAATACAATTCTGGGCTGTTGAAAAGGATCGAGTTGAGGTGTCCAGGTGAAGAACATGTGAATAGGTGAAGGGCTGGAGGGAACCCAATTTGTTATGGAATATATGATTTCACAGTGAAACTTTTATTATTATTATTATTACTATTATTATTAACTTTAATCTTCGTGCATCTCCACTAATTCCAGGATCCTAAAATTAATAAACATGCAAGCTTTCAATAATATATTAACAACCATATGGTTCGATCATAGAAAAAACAAATTTCTTAATCCCAAACTTTTATTACTGAGATACCTATTAGATTAAATGATCATTAATCATTCTTTGGTAGCAACTAATCAAAAATGTTAAATATCAGATCCGACCGCTAGAAATTAATATACGTTATGATTTTATTTTAATTTTTGTCTACGCAGAGACGTCGAGCCGGTTAAACTAGTTTATATAAAAAGTTGATCACGATACATTAACTATAAACTGTTTTTCATGACTGTTGGGAACACCGTGTCTCGGCATGAAAATGTTGTTTCCTTTTAAAAAAACTGTCGAGATATAACTGCATAAAGCAACTTTTTCTCTCTCCTGTGATTCACTTTAAATAATTTATATATTATTTTAAAAAATATATATTTTTGATATGAAAACATCTACAAACATAAAAAAAAATTAAGCAAAATAAATAAATAAATCTTAATGAAACATTGTGTATGCAGCGTTTCAAATGATCCAAGAGGTTCTCTAACAATGTATTTTAACATGTTTTCAGAGTATATTTAGCTTGAATAACATAAAATTAATGCTTTTTAAATTTTATTTTATATGTCAAAAAAAAAAAATAAAATATTTTAATATATTTTCAAGAATTTTTTTTTAAAAAAAATACTGTATACCACACTACCGAATACGCTATAACCTTCTTAATTTATGAAGTTGACTGAAGGGTTATCCAATCCAAGACTTAAATAGCCGGTCGAGAACTAACCCAAATCAACTTGAATCTTTGCTTAAAAAACTTTAAAATAATACCATCTTTGTTTTAAAAAATATTTTTATTAAACTGGTTTAGTACACGATGCTATTTGATATTATACCTCGTTTTTTTTTTTTAAATAGTTTTTATTTTAAAACATGTTAGAATAAATATTTATTCTAAAAAAACCATTTTCTTAAAAAAGCTTCACGGTTCAATAAATAAAAGAATTGACAGGTATTGCAACTACAGTTCATGAATCAAGCAGTTCGTCCTTTCTGGAAATGGTGTGTTATCTGGCTAGCAGGGAAACAATTCTTTTCCAGGCATGTTCTTTTCTTCAAGCAACATCAATATATAATAAGCATCTAATTCCACAGAGTCAACCTCAAACCAAACCTTGTATGAAGAGTTGAATTTAGCAAACTACTTGCTTCACGAGGATCATCAGAGTCTCTTTAAGCACAGTTGAAATAACACCCAGCTTTTCATTTTAAGTTATTTTAACGTGTTAATGTGACAAATAATTTTAAAAATAACAATAGAATTATGATTAGAAATAAAAAATATTTAAACGGATATGCATGAATCTTACCAAACTTATTTTGCACAGTTGACAATCTCCTGCCAACAGCCCAATACTACTACTGTTTTGTCTCAATCCACTTCTCCCTTCCTCTATATAAACACTTAATCTTCTCAGCCAACCTGGAATCAACCGCCATATCAGCTCCTTTCACTCCCAAAGCACAACCGCAGCACCAAGACAGAGTGAAACAGAGCAAAGCAGACGAATTCTTGGAGGGAGAGGTGCATTTGCATGGAGGTTGCTTCTATTTTAGCATGCCTCTTTCTTTCTAGTCTTCTCTCTTACCCCCTCTTGAAGAAGATGTGGAGGCCCGTACCCAAACACAGAGCAAAGCTTCCACCAGGTTCAATGGGCTGGCCTCTGGTAGGCGAAACTCTCCAGCTTTATACTCAAGACCCAAATGTCTTCTTTGTTACGAGGCAAAAAAGGTTCCAGTGATTATTATTACCATGCGAACTTGATTTCCTTTCTCAAGATTTCGAGTTTGGAAAAACCCACCTTTTTTGTTTTTCAGATACGGAGAAGTGTTCAAGAGCCACATACTTGGCTGCCCTTGTGTTATGCTAGCTAGCCCTGAGGGTGCAAGATTTGTGCTGGTGACTCATGCTCAGCTGTTCAAGCCCACATACCCCAAGAGCAAAGAGAAGATGATCGGCCCTTCCGCTCTCTTTTTTCACCAGGGAAATTACCACAATCTTACGAGGAAGCTGGTTCAAAGTTCTTTGTCCCCGGACACAATCCGGAAACTAATTCCCAGCATCGAATCCGTGGCCATCTCTGCCTTAGAATCATGGTCCGGTGGGCATGTCATCAGCACTTTACATGAAATGAAGAAGGTTTGCTTCAAGAAAGTGAACTGTTTTTGTTCTGAATTGCATGAAATATTACTCATTCTTTTCTAAGTAGTTATTTTCCGATTGGCTCTCCACGCAGTTTTCTTTTGACGCCGGCATTCTTTCCATCTTCGGTCAGTTGAACAGCAACTTTAGACAGATGCTGAGTGACAGCTACCGCGTAGTAGATAAGGGTTACAATTCATTTCCAACAAAAATCCCAGGAACTGCTTACCACAGAGCTCTCCTGGTAAGAAATTACCTGTCCATCATCCGTCTGATCAGTTGTAGCCTCAAAATAATTTGAATTTGACTTTTTTTTAACTTGATGGCTATCAAAGGCAAGGAAAAGGCTTAATCAAATACTGAGTGAGATAATTTGCGAGAAGAAAGAGAGTAAACTACCAGAGAAGGATTTCTTGGCTAATCTTCTGAGCTTCAAAAATGAGAAGGGAGAAATTCTAACTGAAGATCAAATTACTGACAACATTATAGGAGTGCTTTTTGCTGCTCAGGACACGACAGCTAGTGTTCTGACATGGATTCTAAAATACCTCCATGATGACCAAAAACTCCTAGAAGCTGTTAAGGTTAGAAGTTCTTAATTACTCTTTTTTTTTCCAGGAAACCCCGGATTGTTAATTAGTTCATAATAACCCAAGTTACTGTGAATGATTCTTTTTATACATTCCAGGCAGAGCAAATGGCGATATACGAAGCGAACGGGAGAGGAGAGAAGCCCCTGACATGGGCACAGACAAGAAATATGCCACTTACATACAGGGTATTTAGTGCTATTTACATTAAACTATGATTATTGCTAAAGTAGGCTTAATTAAGAAAAAAACACGTAATTATATGAAACCCACAGGTTATATTGGAGAGCTTGAGGATGGCAAGCATAATATCTTTCACGTTCAGGGAAGCAATAGTCGATGTCGAGTACCAAGGTGAGGAGCTAAACCCAGACTTCTCTGCAATGATAATGGTATTTAAAAGCTATAATTTTTTTGAAAAAAATAATTTATTGCATTTCTAGGATGCCTAATACCAAAGGGATGGAAGGTGTTGCCGTTGTTCAGGAACATTCATCACAACCCAGAATTCTTTCCTGATCCTCACATTTTCGACCCATCAAGATTTGAGGTTTGCTACATGAAAATAAAGAAATCTTCACTAAAACCAGCTAGAAACAATTTTACCAACTCTGGTGGTCGATCCCTTTCTCTGTCACGTATTCATTTACTTTTTTCTGGTATGGATTGCTGGTGGATGCAGACTGCTCCCAAACCCAACACTTTCATGCCATTTGGAAATGGAGTTCATGCTTGCGCTGGAAATGAAATTGCCAAGCTGGAGATGCTTATCTTGATCCATCATCTAGTGACCAAATTCAGGTACAGCTCCATGGAAACGCACAGTGACAGTGTTTTTCATCCCTTGGTGCCCAGCTTTTTTGCTGAAATCTTGTGAACAGAAATGATGAACTCTTTTCTGCAGGTGGGAAGTGGTGGGATCGCAAAATGGGATTCAGTACGGCCCATTTCCTGTGCCCCATCAAGGACTCCCGGCCAGATTTTGGAAAGAATCCATCAATCTCGCATGAGTTTAAGATGCCTGCTCTCTCGTTCGCAATTTTTTCAACCCGCCTAACCCAGCCCCTGTTGTTTTTTCATGGGGCCCCTGCCTCTTAGTTATTAGAAGTTTCACCTAGTGGTATTCTTATTGCTTGTAATGAGGAGGCGATTGGCCCCAATTATCTCCATGTACCTCCGTGGAATATGCTTTATGCAAAGTGATATGCTTAGCTCTTGCGTTTCGTAACCTTCATCTTTGCAATATACTGATAGTAATTATAGCGATGACGATTGTGTTTTTCAGTGTGTTTGTTTTAAAATATATTAAAACAATATTTTTTTAAAATTATTTTGTTACATGCATATTAAATTGATTTGAAAATATATAAAAAACTAATTTAAAATAAAAAATAATTTTTTTTTGAAACCTGTTAAAATACATTTCACATACGAGTTACAAAATTGAATGACATGGTCCGGATTTAAATTTATAATTTTTTTCTTCATAAAATTATCTCGGTTTATGTTTTATTTTCTTTTTCTATGAGACTATATCTTATAATTCGAGTTATAAATTTAATGAATTGACAAGAGTTATTATTTTAATTGATTTTTTTAATTTATCATTTAATATTGATTTAACTAGAAATGAATTTTATGATTTGTTTTGATTTGTATTCTATCAAAAATTTATTTTGATTTGTTTTCTATAAGATTATCATGGGTTCAATTGAGTCATAAATTTAATATGCTAACATGTGTTGACCCAACTTAATATAATATATTGTTATCTTAATATTTTTTAAAAATATCATTTTAATTTATTCTTTTGAGTCAAATTATATTTTTGCAGGAGTCACTTTAAATGAATTCCAGATGATTTATTTTCTTCATGAGAAAAAAAAAATTATATATGTTTTTACATTATTGTTTTTAAACGAACTTGCAGGCTTGCAGCGGACCGCAAATAAATAATATCTGCGAATCGGCTAAAGCAAAGCTAAAAAAGGAGCACGCGAATCGGCTAAAGCAAAGCTACCTAACCCTAAAAAACGATGGGCTCATCCCACCCGTCCCACCCCCACGTGACGCCCGCAACCTCCTAAGAAGAAAGAAGAAAAAGAAATTCATTTCCTTGTCAAATAAATAAATGGGTAAATCTCAGACTAGTCCCAACCTATCACCCACTTCTCAAGTAGGGCCCGATCTATTTGTTTTATCAAATGGATCCCTATGTTTTCATAAGTTTCCAATTAAAGTTCTTTTTTCTAGAATGATATAATATGATAATATTATTTAAAGTTTATATATTTTCCTTACATACATAAATAGATACTTTGGGTAGAAAAAAAATTAGCCTTGATACGTGGCAAAGTCTATTGACAAAGAAATAAGTTGGGGGATACAATGGATGATTTCTGTATAATCTGGGGACTAATATGAGATTACTCTATAAATGAAACAGCGCCTTTTTCTCTTCTTTTTTTCCCCTCTCTCTACACGGACACTAAAAAACACAACGAGATCTGATTGTCTCTATAACCTGAGTCCTCACATTTATTTCTCATTATAAAAGTCTCGCTCAAAAAAAAGGAGAGAAAAGTATAGAACACTTCCGTCTTTCTCACTCTAATCTTTACTAAAATTAGTGAGAGGCGTGAAACAGTTGAGTTGTTTTGCTCTTAATCTGGATTATCATGAGAGAATCAGCGACAATAATTGATGCTTAACTCTACAAATTTGGTTGGAGATCTCTCGCATGGACTCGATCTTGGGCCACAATGGCTCTGCAAACCCCTCGCATTTCCTCCTTTCCATTTGCTTCGCTTTTAGTTTCTTCCCAGCTCGATTCTTATTTGACAGATTCATTTTTCGAGTAAGATCTCTCTGCTTCTTTTTTTATCCAGTTATTTTCCAGTTTTTATAAAAAAAAATGCTGTTTAGTTATCAGAGGAGGATTTATTTATGAATTAATTATGGTTTAAGGATTATTACTGGAATCTGAGGTTTGTGAGGTGAAACAACCACAGGCTTTAAATTCTAAGGAAATGATATTGTTGTATTATTTTATTTTTTTCAACGACGATATAATCTTGGAGAATTTTTTCACCTCTCCCTTTCATTTTCATGTGATCAGAGGACAGCTTTAAGAATATAGATCTCGTTTGATTTCCGTTCCCTTCGTTTTTGAAAAGATCTGTTTTGAAAACACCTTGCGTTAATCTATCATGATCCCGCTGGTTGACTTCATAAGTTCCTACAGTGCTTGAAAAATAATTGCTATGAGTTTTTCAGTTGTAGGATCATGACTAGGGCCTTGAAATGTAAAATAGTATGGATTTTTGTTCCCTCCATAAGAAACTCGTTGAATTATGCAGTTAAGGTTGTTGCGATGTTTGTTTTTGCACTAAAAAGTTCCCTACAGCTATGAAGATCGTATTTGCAATTAGCCTTGGCCGCAGCGAGTGGTAGGAAATATTGTGTGAGAATGCCATAGATATGCTGTGGTGGAAATCTTCCTTTTGCATTGTGGCACATAAATCTTGAACAACGTTTTTAATTGCTACCATACAATGACAGCTATAGGCGCTTATGTCTTTATTTAAGCCAACAAATCAGAAAAAAATCCGTGCAAGTCTGTAACTCTATGCTATAGTAATGTTGATTATTTATTTTCCTTACAATTTAGGGTATCCATGTGCCCAACATGACCGCTATATCATAGTTCTTGCTTTGTTTATTGCCTACTGTGACTCCTTGCATAGAAAAATATGCATGAGCACTTGCGCCCTTTTATCCATAGGATCCTGATATACTCTCCATATCTCTCAGAGGCTGGCCATTTGGTTGTTGCATAGGAAAGTCAAAGCCATTCCATCAAGGATTGATGAGGCAACAATTAGAAAATGCTCAGAATCTATGTGGAAGTTTACATACTATGCTACTGTTGAGATATGTGCTCTAAACATCACCTGGAACGAACCATGGTTCAGAGATACAAAAGAGTACTTTAGAGGCTGGCCACATCAAGCACCGAGGTGAGTAATTCATATGCTATGAATTTTCGCAGCTGGTGATGATAGTTACTTACCAGTTATGCATACCTGGAGTAGTGTGGATGGCAGAAATGCATTTATTGGCTTGGGATATCAAGTATTTTCCAGATACTTGAGCATGCTTAAGAGGCTTTCATATTAAGGTTACTTGTAAGAGGGCCACATCAGGGGTCTTAGTTCCCTTGACTGACGCTAATTGTTTTTATTTCAGGTTTCCAGTAATGCTTTTCTACATGTGCCAATGTGGGTTCTACATATACAGTATTGCTGCGCTCCTTATGTGGGAAACTAGAAGGAAAGATTTTACTGTGATGATGTCTCATCATGTAATTACGGTTTTATTAATCGGATACTCATATATTACAAGGTAACAATTTAGTCTTTCCTTTGGTGCTCTGAGTTGTGGCCAGCAATACTCAATTCTGTTTTAGCTTCATCATTGTCTCATGTGTGTAGAGAACCTCATCTTATCTTGTTGCTTCTTTCTGGTTCCCTAAGTTGGATACTCATACCGAAGATAGCTGCATAGATTACAAAATCTATCATGTTTTCCAAAATCGAATGCTAGTTATCATGATTTTCAACCGACTCATGAGCTGATGGTTTCATTAAAATACTAAATGAAGTCTTCTTGAGGTTATGCAGGGTTTTCTCCCACTTTGTTATTAGTCTTTTTACAAGCCTTTTTAGATCAAGATGGAAAAACTTTTTGAGAGATGTGCAAGAGCTAAGCTCTTTAGAGTTCTATACCCGTGCCCCTGTATTCATTTCTGTACATAATAATATTCGAGGTTGAGGTCAATTAAAACTGTGTTATTATTAAGCGTGTCCAGCTGTTCTCTTTCTTTCTTCCTTTTTTTCTTTATTGTTAGTATGTTGCAAGTATATTTATATTGAGATGCTGAAGCTTTATTTCTTTAGAGTTCTATTCTTGTGGCCCTCTTTTGATTTCTTTACAGGAGTAGCTATCTAGACTAGCAAAGTTTAAGTGATACTTTATTTGGACACATTCAATGAGAAATTCACTCATAAGCTTTTGGATGCAGATTTTTCCGGATAGGAACGATCATCCTCGCCTTACACGATGCAAGTGATGTATTCTTAGAAGCTGCTAAAGTTTTCAAATATTCTGGCAAGGAGCTTAAAGCAAGTGTTTTCTTTGGACTGTTTGCCGTCTCATGGCTCGTACTACGTCTAATATTCTTTCCCTTTTGGGTTATCAAAGCGACAAGGTTTGTCTTCATGGTTGATGAATTATTTTCATTAATTTTTGCTCGTTTTTCTCATCTGCTATTTGGTTGGCATTTCCCAGCTATGACTTGGTGGAGTTTCTGGATTTATCATTGGCGCACGACAAATTAGTGTATTATGTCTTCAATACAATGCTGCTGATGTTGCTTGTATTCCACATATACTGGTGGGTCCTGATATACTCAATGATAATGAAACAGATGAGAAACAGAGGAAGAGTGGGAGAAGATATAAGATCTGGTAAGCTTTTTACTCTTAAAATTTTACAACTGAATTTGGAACTTGAATGGAAAATTTCAGATTAGAGGGAGAAGGTCACCCTCTATGTCTATGGTTGCCTTAAAGAGGCTTAGAACTGTAAATAAAAGGAGAGAAAGATTGAATTTGCTCAGATGATTTGTTATTGATATTGAACCGTGTATTTATACAATGAGGGTTGTAACAGATTCCTACAATCCAGGAATCTGTTACTGATTTGTTATCATACCTGCAGCAGAGCAGAGCTCTATAACAGAAAGGGAATAAATACAAACATTACATTTACACAAATATGCTATGTTACACACGAGAATATTGCATTGCTTAACAAGAACCCCTGTGCCCTCTCTCCTCTTTTTACTTCAGCTGCTTTGAGCTAAGAGCCTGAGGAATGAAGTTATTCAAATTTTACTTCAAAGAGGCTGTGTTGGGAATCATTTATTCCAACAATATGAGAGTTCTTGAACAGTCCTTAGCACATAATATTAGGAACTGCCAAATGTTTTCCATTTATCATCTCGTTTCACATCATATATCATCTTGGTTTGTGGATTTGTGTTTTTTTTTTTGTCTATTTAAAGCTATTAACATATCTTTTCATACAATTGCAGATTCAGAAGATGATGAATAGGTGGACATTTTGATCTACTTTTTTGTTCTCAGCAGTGACTCTGAGGAGATTAGTTTGACTTGTATGTAGGTTTGTATCTTCAGTCTGTTGGTTTTCACCAAAAAGGTGAACAATCTACTCGTTTCAATATTGATCAATTTTTCATGGCGTAGAGATGAGGAGATAGGACCCTTGCTTATCTCTTGATTTCTTTCTGGTGTACAAATAATAGGCAGTTCCTATATGAGATCGGTCCATATATTGGAAAATGAAAAGCGGAAAAGTAGCTTTTTAATACCTTTTCTTTTCCTGGTGTGGGAATTGCACTGGGAATTGCATTAATTCTTTTCCTGCATCACTCGTTATATTGTAAGAGCTACTGGGAATTGCATTAATTCAAAAGCAAGTGTCGGGTTGAGCAATGGCGGTTTCTTATTGCATCCTTAGGACGTGATGCCTTAAAGATTTCAAATCCCCACCTTTTCTCTTCGGCTCCTAAAGATAAATGATGCCTGCGCTGCATATCCCTGCTGAGACTTGAGATGATTATACAATTTGCGGGAGTGATTCCGATTGTAAACTCGTCACAAAATTTCTCAGCTGGATATTATTTTGCGGCTACTGGAATGCGTTTATGATCTTCTTTACTCTTTTAGGGTCCCTCCGTGAAACTCTTCCGAGGGCTTCCACTCATGCTTCATACGGGCTCAAAATGGCAAATGGATAACCCACTCGATTTCAGGACTGTTTTTAACATCACTTTGAGCCGGAAAAGCCATTCCGTTGCTGCAGCCTGAAAAGGTCGCTTAAGTCTAGAAAATCTTTTCAAGATCACCAGTTTTTTGATTAACAGAGTTGGGTTTTGAAAAAAATAAAAACCTCGACAAGTCTATGCATAAGATGTGATGTTGCCTATTACCGGAGACAAACAAGAGTGATGCCGTGTTCCTTCTTTACGGGTGCTGGTTTGCTACCACCTGCATCTCGTATATCAATAAATTAAGAATTGCATCGTGAATGGAGGCGTGTATTGTCGACTTTTTAATCCCAATTAACAAGCCAATATTTCTTTTTTGTTACCAGTGAAAAGAATCCTTATATAATCCTGGCTTATGGGGGTTGATTCCTTGCAGGACGGAAGAGAGAAACAGCTTGTTAGCTTAGCAGAGTGGCATCAACTCTGAATTTTCTACAAAAATAAAGTGGTGTCACTAAAAGGGGACATGCTCTTATAAAATGTAGGCAGAGATGCAACTCTTCCCGACATTGCTCGTACATGGAATGCATTACTGACCAGCATTGTATTGTGGTAGTGGGTGGCAGAAGGCGACTAACTGCATCGTACTCCACTGAGCCATCAAAATGTCAGCGTTGGGAGTGGGTTATGGACTCACCTCTGCTCTTATTTGTTGGTAAAAGTTTCGAATGCCATTTCCTGTATATTTCTTGGAAGCACGTCGTCTAGACACGGATAACTGGCGTACTTGTGGAGTCAAATCATTGAAATGGTTAATCTCTATGGAACTATTGGTATTGTAAATATGAGCAACTATCTTTTCTCTCTCTCTTTTTTTTTCTTTTCTTTTTCCTGGTGAGAGGGATAGAATTCGAAGCAATATAAAACCACTGCTGTTGATCTCGTGGTTAAAATATTTTGTATCGGTTAAAAAATGAGATAAAATACTACAGTTTTTATCTCGTTTAAAATTTCAGTTCATTCCAGAAATTCCGCTCACATTTTGATTAGAATACTCTGATTTCATTTTGTCCATTCTATTTTGGCCAAATAACATTTTTTTACAATAATAAATAATTTTATAATATTAATCATATCTTTTAATCCGACCGTTAGATTGAGATGAAATTTTACGATGAGTCTTTTAATATACTTATATATATTATGTTAAAAGTTTAGAGAAATCAGAGAATGTAATGACCTTGCGAGATCGATGATGATATTCTTGTAATATTATACATATTCATATCTTTGATGATGATATCGGTGGTAACTTGGTCTAGATATTATCCAAGGTCTTGGATTGGATTCTAGTAGAAGGCTGGGGTATGCACTAGTCCGGTGCAGTTCATGCATGTAAAACCCAATGAGAAAAAATTACTTGTGGTACTAGAAATTAAGAAATTTTATGGTGCTCGTATCTACTTTAAATGAATAAATAAATGCAAGTATGATAGAAAAAATCTTAGAAAATAATATTTTATTATTTTTTACCACTCATGCATTTTATTATCTTTTTTTCATATATATATATATATATTAACAAACATCTAAAAGGCGTGGCGAAATCCTTGTGCTGAACACTGTACACTGTCTCACAATCCACTGTGGATTGTGGCAGTGTACAGACGAAATTGGGCTTGGTCATCTGGCGTTTTGTGTATAGTTTATGGGGGTGTTTTCGGTTTTTGGCTTTTTTTTTAATAGCCGCAATGTGCACAGTGCATTGACGCCTCTGACCCCCGAAAACGACAAACCAGAGCACAGTGGCGAGGGGCTCCGGCAGTTTTTTACATTTGTGTGCACAGTGCACTGACGTAAAAAACCCCCGAAAAAGACAAAAAATTGCACAGTAAATCGGGGTTGCGTCGTCTTTTCCCCTCAGGTATTTTCGTAAATACCAGTGGGGACAGGGTTCTTTGGGTCATTACCCGGGGGGACAGCTGGCGCGTCGCCTGGCCGCGCCAGCGGCGTTCCAGACGAACGCGCCCTTTAGGCGGCGCGTGCGGCGTCTTCCCGCCGTCAGAAATGTACTTCCGCCGTGACAGAAGATGCGCCTGGATGTCCTCTATCCTCCGTCGCAGCGCGTTCACTTAAAGGATGCCCGGTTAAGCCGCGGTGGATGGTTTTCACTCCGACGTCGCCTTTCTCTCTCCTTCCGCCTCCAAATTCGGCTCCAGTCCCTAATGTTGGTGTGAAGTTCAGTTTGGTCCCTGCAGTTTTGATTTCGTTTTTATTACTGATTTATTCAAATTAAAGTTTTATTATTTTCAATTGTGCCCTTCAATTAAAACTGATTATATAAGAAAGTTTTATTTCAGTCCTTATAGTTTTGATTTTGTATTTATTTTTTATTCCTTCAATTATTCCGGTACGGATGTTTTGATTTCTTTGATTTGGTCCTCCAATTGAAATTGCTAATATATGCAAAGTTTGATTTCAGTCCCTCTTCTTCTAATTTTTCTCTAAAATGACAGCAATTGTCATTATTTATTTTTGGTCCTCCAAGTAATTTTTTTTTAAAATTTTCTCCTTCAATTAGAATGATTTTTATATATGTCATTTTTCATTTCGGTCCTTATTATTTTATTTTTTTTTGGATATTAATTCATTTGGTTTTTTTTTATTCTTTGACAATGTTTAAAAATTTAATCCCTTTATATTTGATTTTCATTTCAGCCCTTATACTTTTATTTTTCTATATTTCTAGAATAATCCCTACTTTTGTCCATGTATATATAAATGTATTTAGCATAATAATAATAATCATAATGATAATAATAATAATAATAATAATAATAGTGATAATAATTTAATTATTTTTTGTTCTTACTCTTCTGTTTGTTTTTTTCTCCCGATAATTTTATAATATTTTTTGTTTTGCCAGTAATAGCAATCATAAATTTTTGTTTTTGTTTTCTTTTTTTTTAGCTTTTGTTAAAAAAAATTTAGTCTTTCATTTATTTTTGTTTTTTTCATTATTAACATAATAATAATAATAATAATAATAATAATAATAATAAGAAGAAGAAGAAGAAGAAGAAGAAGAAGAATAAGAATAAGAATTTAATTGTTTTTCTTCCTTACTCTTTTTTTAATGTTTTTTTCCCTCAAGATAATTTGATATTTTTTATTGTTTTGACAGCAATAATAGTTGTTTTTTTTTTTAATCTTTTGTTAAAGTTTGTAGGAAATTTTGAGCCTTTCATTTATTTTTGTTTCTTTCATTATTAACATAATAATAATAATAATAATAATAATAATAATAATAATAATTTAGTTGTTTCTCTTACTTATTCTTTTATTAATGTTTTTGAGTTTTCTTTTACAGGATAATTTAATAATTTTTATTGTGTTAATAGTAAAAGCAATGATAATTTTAGATTTTAAGGCTTTGATTTTGCTATTGTTATTATAATGTGTGTTGAGCTATTTTATTATATTAAATTTTGCATATATCAAAATTGTATTTTAATTTTGATCCAGCAAATCCTATAAACATTGTTTGCTCAACCCGCAACATAGAACATATTTTTTTTAAAAAATTTTCAGATTAAATAATTTTTTCCAGCTAATAATTTTTATTTTTGTTTTATCATCAATTATAATTTTTAATTGTTTTTCGTCCTCACTCTTATGTTAATATTTTTTATAAAAATTTCCTTTGGATAATGTGATAATTTTTATTGTTTTAGCAGTAATAGCAACGATAATTTTTGTTTTTGTTTCATTCTTCTTTTATATCTTTTGTTGAAGTTTTTAGGGTTTTTTTTCTCTTCCATTTTTTCCCTGTCATTATTAACACAAAAATAAAATAAATAAATTATAATAATTATAATAATTATAGTAAAAATAATAAAAATAATAATAATGATATAATTATTTTCCTTGCTTACTGTTTTGTTGATGCTTTTGATAATTTTTGTCCCTCAAAACAATTTCATAGTTTTTATTGTGTTAAAAGTGATAACAATGATAATTTTAAGTTTTTATTGGATTTTTTCTTTTATCCTATTTTTTTTAACAATTTTTTCAATATTTCATTCATTTATTAATTCTTTCATAATAATAATAATATTAATAATAGTAATGATAAAAATAATAATGATAATATTTTAATTATTTTTCTTGCTTGCTATTTTGTTCATGCTCTTTATTTTTTTCCCTTAGTATAGTTTGATATTTTTTATTGTTTTTATGCTAACGGCAATAATAATTTTAGATATTAAGACTCCGATGTTGCTATTATTATAATATTTTAAATTAATATTGCTTCATTTTCCCCTTTATTTTTTCCATTTTGATTTCCTCATTGTATTAAATAATTTTTATGATTTGACTATCTGCACATTAATTATTTCAATATTTATTTTTTTTCCTCATTAAAATATTTCGGCCTTTTTTCTAATGTTAGTTCGCACTCTTTTGTGATCGTTTATGATACAATATCTATATTCTAAAATATGTAATCTATGCTTGCGTAACAAACTAAACTCAAAATTTAATACATTTAATCTCCATAAATTTATCGTTGTGGATTTATTTATGTTAAATTATATACACAAGAATACCCGCGGCAACGCGCGGGGGCAATTAGCTAGTATATATATATACCACTCATGCATTTTATTATCTTGCATTTTATTATCTTTTTTTCATATATATCTTTTTTTCACATATATATATATATATATATATATATATATATATATATTGTATCAAATCAGACTAGAATGCTAATATATATACCATATTTATAAATAGTCGAAAGACAATTTATATCCTTTAACTGCTTGCACAGGTTGCCTTGTATTGAGATTTGTATTATCAATCTAATCAGTTAAAAAAAAATTAAATTGTCATTTTATATAAATTAAAATAAAATAATGTTCCTTTGTCATTTGTCGTTTGGTATCATCGTTGTTGTTTGATCAATGGTCAAACTTTGACTTTTAAATTAAAATTATTTACAAATGCTAATGAAGATTCAGTCTATTTATAAAAATAATATCAAAGCTTTGTGATGTTAGAAAGTGTTTTTTTTTTTTTTTTTAATTTTATGAACATTTTAAATCTAATGAATTTTGAAATATAAAAATAAGATGCTTTCAATTTTATGGGGAATCTCGAGGAAATCGTGTGAATTTGTTTAGATAATTTTAATATAACTCTCAAGTTATTTGCACGTGTGATTTCCTTGAGTGACTTATTTTAATCTTGGTTAGGTGTTACATGTTTGGTTACGCAAATATTTTAAAATCTGTACTTTAAATACATAGATAAATAACAAAAAAAAAAAACTTTAAAATATGATCTGGTCAGTGATCAAGTTTAAAATATTGATCTAATGTGAAAACAAACAGAGGATGACTAGTGGGTAATGTTTATCCATAAAAAAAGAAAGATAGTCTTATAAATTACATTTATGTGACAAATAAAAAAATATAAAAAAAATAAACTATACAAATACTTGATTATCTATTTAATTCATCAACGGACAAGTTTGAGAGTACAAACGTTAATTCTGTGACAGAAAGTTACCATAAAACCATCTATAAAAGATATTGGTGAGTGGTCGAGCACGCCTCCCTTGACTTTTATTCCTTAAATATCCTAAATCCTAATTGCTCCCATTTTTTCGTTGTTTGACTTTCCTGATTTAAGCATTCCTAGGAACCCCCTGCTAGGCCGGTAGTTCGTTTTGAATTTCCAATCATAATATATATATAAAAGACGAGAAGGCAAAGCATGTTAAAAACAGCATTTATTTTAGTTTTTGTCAAAAATAAATAATATTGGTGGATGGTACGATTTTAAAGACCACAAGGAAGGATGACCTTGTCCAACCCCTCCATGCATGCTATGGTCGTGGCACTTTCTCTCGGAAGGTGTACGAATAGTCCCGATCCAGCTAGCTGTCTCTTTCTACCAACAACAGCAAGAATTCAAACGACCGACCGCGTTAAAATCGACTGAATATTCCAACAAGAGAATCAAGATTTGCCTGAGATAATGACCTCGATCTCTGGCGAACGCAAGAATACAGGTGCTCTTTGCTTCGGATCTTGATAATTTAACAAATCACAAAGGACTACTGTTATTTTGTATAAATCGATTTATACAGGAGTTATATTCCATCCTCGCATTTACACTAGGACTTTTGATCAATTATCACATCAGATTTTCATTTTATTTTTTGAATATTTAGAGTATTTTACCCTGGTCCCCGATTCCCATATTTTTAAATTAGGTCTTCGCAGTTGAAATTGAAGCAGCCAAGTGCAAAGGAAACCCTCATGTCCACACTTTTGAGAGCGGATTCTCTTTACGCCTTTGTGTTTCAGTGCCAAAACCACGTCCAGCACGCCGCGTATTTAAGTCAATGAATAATATATATGTATATATACTGTTTCTCGTACGACCGTGAGCATAGAATACATAACAGGGAATAGTGTAGCCGAAAAGGTCATAATTAACTAGATACACGTGGCAATAAACCATTTTAGATTGTTTTTAAAGATTGAATCAGAGATGCTGGAAAAATGATCCCAAATGGTAAAGAAAATCTTAGTAGGATTGAAGCGAAATATCAAAATATAATGATAAAATTACTTTTTGTTGAGATTTACATTACAAATTGTCCTAAGGTCTCTCCAGAAAAATGTAAGCTTAAATATTTTAAGGGGTGTATGGAAATTATACAGGAAATTAGGTCTAATTTATGATTTTTAACTGATTTAGTCTTTGTATCCTTTCAATTTTTTTTTATTGGAGTTTCCTAAATTTGTTTTTTAATCAAAACTCTGGTTAAAAAGAATATTTCTACAATTTTGGCTTAATGGACTGATGCCTTATAGAAAGGAAAGCGAACACCGTGTGGACTGAGCTGTGTAGAAATAGCCGTGAAATTTCTACAGAAAATGACGTGGCATGTTTAAAAAAGGGACATGCTTACATGGAATGTACGCTCAGACACAACTCGCCCCGACATGTCTCACTCATGGAATGTCAGTGTTGCGGTGAGTTGAGGCACCTAGCTGCGTCATACTCCACCGAGTCATTTCCTGTTTATTTCTTGGAAGCGCTCAGCACTGACACAAATAATTGGCGTGATCGTGGAGTAAGAATCGAAGGTCTATGTTTAACTTGAAAAGTATTTAATAGCGATAATAAAAAAGAACTAAACGGGGTAGTTTTGATAATGAATTCTCGTAAACAAAAAGATTTAGTTTGAACCGCAAAGAGCTGGGCCTGGTATTTGTTTCAAAATTACTGCAAAGTAATTTGACATTTTCTTATTATTATTACCCAAATTAGTTTAATGATATTATAAAAACATGAACTTAGTTTTTTACATTCTGATCTCACCCTTTGTCTTGCATGGTGAATCTTCGGTACAAAAGATATGTTTGGTATTACTTTTATTTTTATGGTTCAGATTTAAAAAAAACAGTTTCATAAAAATCATTTTAACTGCGATTCAAAATAATTTTTAAAATATTTGATTAAAACCATGGTTGAGTTCAAGATTAATGAAAAATAATTTCAAGTGTTTGATTACAAAATTTTTCATATTGCTTTCAACTTGTAAAATTACTTTAAAATATATATATATATACATATTTTATCGTAACATACTTCCTTTATTTTCTCATGAATTTTGAGGGTGTCTAGGAGTGAGGTACAAATATTTTTTAGATAGGGCCCACATGATTTTTTTTTAAATTTTTCTACATTAATCAAATACTTAAAATATATATATTTTTTACACCATCAGTCACACCTCACTCCCAAAACATCCTCAAAATTCATGAGAAGATAAAGGAAGTACGTTGCGATAAAATATATACCAAAAAATATAATTTTAATATATTTATGAATAAAAAATATTCTACAATGGTCGCGTGTGGTCACTGCCGCCTTTCCTGATTCGTAGTTTCCTTCCTTGGCTCTTGGGAATTGGAACCGTTAGATGTTGCTTTCTTGCATTGGTGGACGCCGTCGATGCAACAATATCTCGTACCAGAAATTCGAGCTCATCAAACCGTCCGTCAAATGGTTTGACCGTTGTCCTTTCAGTAGCTTCTGGGGTCAAGCAGTGTACGAGTTGGCTGTCTCCTTCTAATAAAAGCTTCCGATGACAATTTCAACGACCGTGTAGGGATCAGCAGAAACCCTTTAAACAGCGTTAGAAGTCGTCTTGACTGTGGAGTCAAATTTTGGAGCGACCTCTCGAGCAACAGAGATAATTAGGTTCTCTTTTTCCTTCCGTTTTTATAAGGAGTACTATAAACCGCTTATTTTTATACTGTATATATACTAAATAGCTGTTGGATCTTCAACCGAAACAAAAATCAAATTTAACAAACTTAATTTAATCTAGACAAATACATAATAATTTTTATTATTTGAATTTTTTATGGTAAACAAGGACAATTTTTTTTAAAATAATATAAAACACTATTATCTTCGAAATAAAATATAACCTAGACTTGTCTAATAATTCCAGTTTTTTCTTTTAAACCACAACGATTGTTGAAATTTGTTTGAAAAACTAATTCATTTCAGAAAAATAATTAGAAATATAGTATAGCTATAAATTTACAGTACTAAAAATAACACGAATAATCCAGTGAAAATTTAAAAGGTTAGATTAGTAGAAGTAACGCATTTATCCATGTCTGAAGGGGATTTGTTTCATCCCATATCATAATCCTTTTATTGCGTGTTTGAGCGAGGTTGTTTTTGAATATTTTATTTTTAAAATGTATGAAAATAATCTAAAAACATAAAAAAATTAAATTTAAAAATATATATTTTTAAATTTTTGTAAAAATATTTTTGAAATACAATGATAAAAAAACTTTAATACAATGAAAAATCTTGATATTAAAAGTAATTAAAATTTTACTACTTCACCTAAATTTACAAATTACTATTTGTTTTCTGAGAGATGTAATTTACTCTCGTCAAAAAAAGAGTTTTAGTGCTAAAGCTGAGCACAATAAGCCGCGTGCACGTCAACCATGACATAGTTTCCCACGTTACTTGAAAAAAAAATAAAAAAACCTTCAAAGGTCCAGAACAGACACGTGCCATCATAGCTTCCAAACCCCGTGTGTATTTAGTGTGACAGCTAATTGCCACGTCACTTTTCCTATCCATATATACTCCAACCCCTCCCCCACCCCTCTCTCTCTCTTAAAACACAAATTCGCAGAAGGAGCAGAAGAACAAATCAAAAGAAAACATTCGACCCAGGAAATAGAAGCGCGGAGCAGTTTAGAAAATGAAAAGATCTTCAAGGAGGTCCAGAATCAGTGAAGCTCCCCCAGAAACTGTCTTTTCACCGCCGGCAGTTCCACCGCTAAGATTGACCAACGAGCAGGAGTTGGCTGTAATGGTTGCTGCTCTCAAAAACGTTGTTTCTGGCACCGCTTCAATGGATTTCTCAAGGGAGATAAATAGTATCAACATGCCACTCAACGCTTCACGTTCACAATTTGGAAGTACAAGCAGTGACGGGAATGATTTTTACAACTCTATTTTGCCTCCATCTTCGGATCTTGACACGTGTGGTGTTTGCAAGATCGAAGGGTGCTTAGGATGCAACTTTTTCCCGCCAAATCAAGAAGACAAAAAGGATGACAAGAAAGGGAAGCGAAAGAGAGTAAAGAAGAACTATAGAGGTGTAAGGCAACGGCCATGGGGAAAATGGGCTGCAGAGATAAGAGATCCACGGAAGGCGGCGAGGGTCTGGCTAGGGACGTTTAACACTGCGGAGGAGGCGGCAAGGGCTTATGACAAGGCAGCCATTGATTTTAGAGGGCCAAGAGCTAAGCTGAACTTCCCATTTCCTGATAGTGGCATTGCTAGTTTCGAAGAGAGTAAGGAAAAGCAAGAAAAGCAGCAGGAAATCAGTGACACGAGAAGCGAGTTTGAAGCGGAAAAGGGAGAAGACAACGAGTTCTGGGATAAGACTGGAGACGAAGAGTTAAGAGAATGGATGATGATGTTGATGGATTTTGGCAATGGCGACTCTTCCGATTCTGCCGGCATCGCAAGTGCTGCTGCTACTGTTGGTTTTTAATTAAGTTTACAGAGTTTCTTAATGTCTATTCTGGTGCCTAACAATGGCAACTGTAAGAAATTTTCGATTCTTTTGTTATTTTTCAAGAAAGAATCATCAAGTCGCCGGTTGTAGAGTGTTAATTGTACACTTCTTACTGTGAAATATAAGAAATTTGTGCTAAATTATTGTTTCGAGTGGCATAGAGAGTTGATGAGACAAAACGAGTTCCTCTGTTTTCCAGTTCTGTTCCCGCTCTGTTTTGAGCAGCCGCGGAGACCTTGAATGTTGACCAGGGACACGAGTCAGGTAGAAGCTGACAGGAGAATCTCACCTGATGAAAAAGGCCACTGTGGTCCTGTGGGCTCCACTCATGCTGCGGGATAATGTCCATTCCTCTTTCGGAAGTGGCAGTGCCATCTGTACAGTCCAAGATTTTCAATTCTTTTTTTGTCTGTACGGAATGGCTTGTGCATTTTATTTCAGTGGGCAAACTAAAATAAATTTTATATCTTCAGAATTTTGGTTTGTTCTGATTTTTTTTAATCAATATATTTAATTATATATGCATAAACAGAAATAGTGAAATCTCGAAATTAAACATTTAAACGTTTTGAAACCAAAAAAAGAAAAACTAGCAACTAAGCTATGATGACTTGGCCATCCTATGTAATTCAGCATGTGGGTTTTATGCGCGAATAACAAGACGAGGAATCAATTTCCAATCATGTTGAACATGTGTTTTAATGAATCACCACGTGCCAAAAGGAGTTAAGCAATCTGAAAAGAAACAAAAGATGATGGTGGTGATTAAAGTTTTTTATTGGAGCCAGATATTAAATTACCATTTAATTGATTGATTTGACGGGGGACTAGAGGTATGCTTTACCCATGTTTACACTGGGTGACCAAGACTTTTGTCTGGAGGCAAAAAGGGCCATGTCAATAAGTAATTGAGTTCTAATAAACACGTGTTAATACAAAACACTGTTGATGCAAGACGATGTGACTCTGGCATGCTTTATTTATGAGATTAATTGAAAATTGAAAGGATTCCTCGTCTTTCCTTGTGAAACGAGCAAGGGCCAGAAGATGCAGATTCCTCTATCACATCGGCAATTTAGAATTAGCATGATGATCATTTTTCTTCTTCAATGAATTATGTAGCACCATACTCTATTGTTTTTCACCAAATTTTATATGTTCTTAATTTAGTTTGGATTTGAAATTATAACAGTATCATTATATTTACAGGTCTTGCGTAGTGATAAATTGTTTGGTATTTGTCTTGCATGACTTGGATTTGAGTCAAAGCATGCTTAACTTGTAAGAATCTGAAACAATCAGAGTTTTTCTCGCTTAACTCGGGCCCGTAAAGAGTACCAAAAATTTGATGGAGTTTACTTGAATTCGAAAAAAAATCATACTTACAAAACACATTTTATTTTTATTTTTGAAATCTCAATCCGAGATTCAATGGTTTTAATCTGGAAAACGAGATCATCGTTGCCATTAATGCTAATTATAATTTGATATACACATAACAAAGAAAGAAAGACAGACCAAAACTCGGAGGAGCATCAAGGTTCATGAATAAAGAGACGGCCTCTTTCGGATGGATGAATAGCATGCTTGCAGATAAGGATTATGGTTATAAGAGCAGATCTAATATTATGGAGGTAAATTCGATGCAAAACTTAGACAGTAGGTTTGGGTTGACCGGTCAACTCAGTTTTTACTTTGTTTTGTTATACATAAAAAAAGACTCAAGGATAAAATAAAAAAGGATTTTTTTTCCATTGATTTAGCCGAGCATAAAACAAGAAAAAAAAAAGTTATTCCCCGAGCCGCGTAGAAATTCACGGCTAATTCACGACTGTGAGAATTAGGACTTGAAGAGCGCGTGGTTTTGCACACTGGCTTTATTCCTAACGCTAATGATCCCAGTAAAGACAAAAGACAAAACCCGTGCAATACCGTCTGTTTTCACCCCAGCTTCAATTTGAAAAAAGGTTGATTCACAAACGTTAAAATGCATGCCGCGTTAATGCGACAGAGGTCTCATCCAGGGGGAACCAGCCGCCGGCTAAATAAGTGACCGATCCCTTACAAAAACAAAAAAACATTGACGCTGTCACGTGCTCTGCTATTTTAAATTATCTCAAACTATCTGAGTTGGCAGCGATATCTACCAGTTTATTGATTGTTCAACACAAATCAACGCGCTCAATTTCAGAGCCAATCTATTCATTTCATGCATAACCAAGAAGAAAAATATATCAGGATTCCTTATCATTCTGACCTCAGATCGTGCTTTAGAATAAAAATCAGTGAAACTCATGCGAGGCGAGAAATTTTTACAACGCAATTTGCAAGACACCAAGTTCATACATTCATTCACCTTATAAAACAACTACTCACAAGTTCATGGTAAAACAAGATGAAGGATTCACACTAGACTCAAGTAGATGCCACAATCAACTAGAAGATGCGGAAAATGAAGCGAATTAAACTGAAAATTGCAGAAATGAACTGCACAGACAGAAAAGAAATAAACATTGACGTTCAGTTTCAGCCCCGTGATCGTTTGCCAGAAAGGCTGATAGAGCTGACTTTCATCGGGGTTGCCACCACCAGTGGAGCTTCTGGGGAGTCACTAACAGCATAATTTTCATGCATGAAACGGCTTTCTACTATAGACTCATCCTTCAGCACAATCTTATAACAATAACAGCTCTTGAGACCATGCTGATTTCGGTAGCAGTCGTGAGCGCTGTTTTTCACCCGCTGGAAGTCCCATATCACACTGAACTTGCCCACTGTTACGACTAGGTGACGCTCTTGTTTACCGTTCTCGGTGACCTGAAAGATAACATTGAACATGAGAAACACGCAAAAAAAATAGTCAATTAATATCAGGCATAACGGGATGACAAGCAATTGCAAACACCCAACTCAGGACCATATATGGGTTAGCACTTGTAGATTAATGTGAGAATCCAGACGCTTTTCTCCACTAGATTAAGTGGATAACATTGGGGAAATCACGTTCATATGAATGTTCAATGAGTTCATCACATGATGATACAAATTTTATATTTCCATTAATTGATTATGCCATCAACCTCATCTAGCTTGATAAATCCAATTTTTCAACTCCACCGACCATTTATTAAACTAATGTCTATGCTATCAGCTGACAGTTTAAACCTTCTATTTCTTTCTCTGTCTAATATCTACATCAATTTATCACTACTTCTCTACACTGAAGGTTCACCAGGACACTGATATAGGAGAAAGAAGGAACAAATGCATTCAAGCTACAAAATTGGAACATGATAAAGATTTACCGAGTATCAAGGATAAATTGTTTTCTAGCAAGATAACTAACATGGTTACTTATGAAACTTTTATCAACCATGTTGGCCAAGTCATGAAATTGCCTAGGACATTTGAAAGCATTAGCTAGTTTGTGTGGATGCTATTCCCATAGAGGTTGAAATGGTGGTTATGCTAAACAAATTTACTCTAAGCATCATTATAGGCGATTGCAAAGCCAACAAGATTGACTTATTATGTTTAACAAAAGGATTTCCGTATGCATACACTGACAAGAATACATAAATAGGAAGTGAAATGTATATTCAAGAAGGTCTTATGGTGGTTCCTGCTGTTATAGGATTTTCAGCTAGAAAATTCAGAGCACAACTTCTGTGAGGATCTTATTTATGGCGTCAGTAAATGCACTTTGTGTATATTTAAATGATGATCAGAGAATTATCAAAATAAACACGCGATTGCCACATGTAAATTAAAAGCGGTTGCCAGTTTAAAGTAACAGTAACAGTAAACAGCACATAGCAACCAACAACAAAGGCATATATACACGCAATAACAAAAACATTCTGCAAAAGCATGTATAAGTATGTATGCTTACCCATGAGAAATGGCCACCGTGAAATTTATTATTCGCACCAGCCAAATGTGAATCCAAAGGAGTCAGCTTCAACAATCTTGGAGCTGGTATCTTATTTCCCATTCGACCACCAAAACCATTCTTAGTCTTTCCATCCTTATCTGTAAACAGGGTGCAAATGAGGATCAAATACGTATCAGTTGTCCCCAACACCCATTTACCATCATATGTAACATCCACATGAGTGATCGGTGAACCAAGCCCGGGAAAAGCTGTCTTCGCCTGCCTCATTGATGTCTTGGAATACAACCTAATCTTCCCATCAAGTGATCCGACAACTATTGACCCATCACCCGTACTAGCAAAGCACTGAAAATTAGTCCCTCTGGAAAACTGATGCCCCTGATTCCAATTCAAAACCGGTGAATCACCACCATTAAAAATATTCTGCACTATACCTCTCCTATCCCTCATATCCCATTGACACAACCTATTATTATCCAACCCCAAAAACGTACTCTCCGATGGATCCAATTGCGATCCTTTAGTATCATTTGTTATATCCCTCATGGTGATATCTGTCCCATCTTTCTCGAACTTCCACTCAGTCACAATCTTCCCTGTCTCAATATCAAGCTGCTTAATCCCAGTTGAATGTGGTTTCCCTTCCTTCATTGGACTCATTAACATCATATTCGTCTCCGCCCTCATTAACATTGCCTTCTTTGGCGTAGATTGCTCCAAACTAGACCCTCCACTCCTATTACTATCAAACTTCACACAAATACCCTTCCCATGAATCCCTTTATTATAATTCCGAAAAACTTGAACACCCAAATCATTAACCAAAAAACTATTATCTAGAGCACCTAAGCTCAAACTTTGCACACCTCCATTCGATGCCTCCTCAAACTCCTCCAATAAATCCTGATTAACACGCACTGGCTCTTCCTCCTTCTCCTCCACTGCATCTTCCCACATCGAATCATCAGCTATTTCAGGCTTAAGCCAGCCAATAAAATCCTTTGAATAAATTTTTAACTTATTTTCTTCAGAAGCATTAAGCCCGTGAACATTTTCAAACAGACAATCTTGAAACAAACTTACAAACGCCCTATAATCCTCATCACTAAAAAATTTCAGAGCCCAGACACCATTATTCACAAAATCGACTCGCCTTTGATCACCAAACATTTTCAATTGCATTTCCGTCGAAACCCTAGCTTTCACTTTAGACCCCACTTTCAAAACCCAAAAAGAATTCCCATCGCCTTCCTTTTCATCATGATCAGAACCGGAATCATCAGGACCGTTAGTTTTGATAAATTTGAAAGAAGTGAGTTTATCGGAGAGAATCCATTTAGCATTTGGCGAGTTACCGCCTATGTGAAGGTAGAGCTTGACGGGGTTGAGGGTAGTTTGGGAATTTGAAGGGTATTTGAGTTTGAGGGATTTGAGTCTGGAATCGATTTCATCCAGGTTTTTTTTGGATGAGGAAGTGGCTTGTGGAGTTTCCTGGCGTTCAACGGCGTCGTAATGGATTTCTTCTTCCTCTTCTTCTTCTGATTGGTATTCTGATTCCGTATCTGATAATTCTTGGCCTTCACGGCTTTGAGAGGTTCCCATTTTTTCTGAGAGCTTTTGAAAAAAAAGAATTGAAGTTCTTGGGATTAGTGAATTGAATGAGAGAGAGACTGGTGGGCTTGAAATGTGTCTGCTGAAGGAGAGGAGAGAGTGGAATTTCTATCTGCTGAATGAATTACTGATCTTTTGGCAGTTATGGTTTATTTATTTATAGAAGATCTTTATTGACCGGTTATATCGGTTTTAATTATAGATTTAGTCATTTGCATTGATGCCCTCGGGTTTGTTATATTTGTATTACTGCCTTTTGCTTAGCAATTCGCGGAATTTCACTCTCCCCTCACTCTTATGTTTGGTAATTTACACGACTCTGTGCTCTTCTCGGACCCAAATAGAAATTTGTAATAGTGGTTTGTATTTATTGTTTTTATATGATAAAATGATATAAACAACAAGACTATTCTTTTCACTATAATATAGAGAGGAGAAAATTAAATAAATGATATTATTCAAATCATGCTCTTAGTTTGAATAAATTATCTTTTTCAATCCGAATTGTGTTGAAGTTATTTATTTTCAAAGACATTTTCAAGACATTACATTAAAAAGAGTAGGCTATCATTACACGCACAAAAAATTCACACAAAAAATGTTATTATAAAAGTGGAAGAATATAGCTAATTGCAATATACTAGTGACTGTTTGAGAGTATGATTGTATTTTTTTTTAAAAGTACTTTTCGTTTGGAAACGTATCAAAATAATATTTTTTTATTTGTTAAAAATTATTTTTGAGATCTATACATGAAAATGATCTAAAATTATCAAAAATTAAATTAAAAATCAAAAATAATTTTTTTATAATGTTTTTCAAAAACGTTTTCAAATACAGTGAAACAGGATTTAAATCACAAAGGGTGCAGAAAGGATGCTCCGAATAAAAGAAAGTAGACCCGCGAAAACATTAAAGTTAAGGGCACCGAAGCAACAAATATCCACCTTTTGTCCTGCGTACGACTACCGGCTATCGCCAGTTACACTTTAGCGTTGAACTAACGTCCGCGGTTTACTTGGTATCACCGACAACGAGGATTGCTTGTAAAGGTTGCCACGTGTCGTCCCCGTGTTTGGATGGTGTCATAAAAGGCTAAAAGCAACTTTAAACGTCGTTAAGAAATATCCTATCTGTCATCAGTATTTTTTTAATCACTATTAGTAAAACGCATCTTTCTTAAGATGGGAAAATTAGCCCAAAACGAAATTTTAATTCAACAGTTAAAGAGAGAGCATCTCTTCTTCTTGCCGCACATTTCTATGAATCTCGTGATGGAACGATTCCCTCGACACCGATTATATTTTAACTGTCATTATGCGCTGCGATTTTATAAAAATATCTAGATATTTTTAATTGTTTTTTTAGTAAAAAAAATTATATAATAATTCACCTAATAAACATGAACAATTTAAAATATTTAAGAACAATGGGATAACAATTTATTTTTTTTAAAATATCAAAATAATAATATATTAAATTTATCCAGGTTAACTTAGATTAATTTGTTAAATTCATTAATTGGATCATGATAAGACTATGGTAACCATATAAAAAACAAATAAGAAATTATTTAATCTATTTTTCAACCAATTTAAATTTTGATAAAATTAAAAATATAATTCAATTAAAAAAACAAGTAAAACTCATTTGGATTAACTTGTTAGATTTGAACTATAAAATCAAAATAAAAGTCACCGGTTATCATCAAGAATTTTGAAAACTTTAGGTTTCAAAACAGGAACTTGACGACGTTCCTGCACAAATTCCCACAAAAAAAAAAATCAATCATAAACCTTTGATTCTACTTATTTGAACTTTAATAAGAGCACCTGGATGAGCATAAAAGGCACCGGTTATCATCAAGACTTTTTGAAAACTTCAGGTTTCAAAACAGGAACTTAAGATGCTCCTGCACAAATTCCCGCAAAAAAAATTCAATCATAAATTCCAGGCAGTAAAAAGTTTACAGCAAATCTACAATCACATATATATACATACATGGTAATCTATCTATCTTATAAGGCATCACTTGATGGTTCTGTTTTTCTGAGATGTAAATAGAACTGGGCCGAGAAGGAGCCAGCCCATACTAGAACTTGCGGGGGGGCAAAAGGTAAGAATCGCGCCAGGTAGGGGTCGAACCTACGACTTTCTGCTTAGGAAACAGACGCTCTATCCACTGAGCTACAGGCGCGTGGAAACGATGTTAATGTCACTAATATTATGAAATAAATAAATTAAACCTGGTCCGAGGGAACGTTTTTGCTGCAAAGCTTAAACCGAAAAAAAAAAAAGAAACATCGAGGAGGTGAGTGACCTGGTCAAGCACGTCGATCCAATATCATATTGCCATTTCTATCTTCAAGCACAGCCTTTGACGTGTCCCATCTGGAATTGGAAACATGCAAAGCTCCATGGAAAACTAAACAAAACCTGCCAATTTTCCATTCTTTCTGGTTCCCTTTCCCAACCCCACAATGTCCCTTTCCATCCTCCTCCTATGGCTTGTAAGCATCCCCCTCGCTGTCCATCCACTTCCTGATCCTAGAGGTAACAGCATTATGTAGACCATTTTTCTTATGCCCTTCTTTTCTGTCTTCAAAAATATTATCTCTCTCTTTGCTTTCTGTATATGATAGAGCTGGACATTTCATGCATGATTATTGCTTTGGTTCATGACAACCTTGTAATGCAGGTTTGCAATTAAATTGTGGTTCCTCGGAGGACATAACTCACGGCAACCTCAAATACATTCCGGACAAAGGTTTCATATCTGTTGGAAACAAATCAGCCATCAAAACAGAAGATGTATTGCCTGTGCTGTCCACATTGCGCTTCTTTCCTGATACCTCAGCAAAAAAATATTGCTATGTACTTCCTGTGATAAAAGGAGGGAAATATTTAGTCAGGACTACCTATTTTTATGGAGGTTACGATGGGGGGAAAGAGCCTCCAGTATTTGATCAGATTGTTCAAGGGACTAAATGGAGCACTGTCAATACCACAGAAGATTATGCAAATGGGATGAGTTCATATTATGAGATTATTTTGGCTTCATCGGCTAAATCATTGAGTGTTTGTCTTGCAAGAAATGAGCATACTACTTCTAGTCCTTTTATATCAGCTCTTGAAATAGAACACCTTGAGAATTCGGTGTACAACTCGACAGATTTTTCAAAGTATGCGCTTGTTACTGTTGCTCGGGACAATTTCGGAGCTGATGAAGAAATAGTTGGGTATGAAAATTAACCTGCATTCATTTGTTTTCCTTTATTAGTTTGTGTTTTTTTTTCCCACTATTTTTTCTTTAAAGAAAATTAGTGAAAACATACTGGCCGGAGACTTCTGATGGTGAATGTGCAAAAACAATTGAACCTAGTTTTCCAGATGATCAATTCAACCGGTTGTGGCAGCCATTTATAGATCAGAACCCTGTTGTTGAATGCCACAACAACATTACTTCTTCAGAGTTTTGGAACTTTCCTCCTCAGAAAGCTTTCTCATCAGCAATCACAACAAGCAGAGGAAAGACAATAACAATCCAGTGGCCACCGGTGTCGCTTCCCAGCACCAAATACTACATCGCACTCTATTTCCAGGACAACCGGACACCGAGCCCGTACAGCTGGAGGGTCTTCAGTGTTTCCATCAATGGACAGAATTTTTACAAGGATATCAACGTGACGGCAAACGGTGTGACTGTTTATGGATCAGAGTGGCCTCTTTCTGGGCGCACAGAAATCACCTTGACTCCAGGGAACACCATACCTGTTGGACCTGTGATCAATGCTGGTGAAATATATCAAATTTTGCCTCTTGGTGGAAGGACTCTAACTAGAGATGGTAGCCCATTTTTGCCAAGTTATGACCAGCTATTTGTAGAAGGTCTTTTCTTGCCTTGTCCTGACAGTTCCCTGGTTTTCATATTTCGTAGTGATGGCGATGGAAGATTTAGCAAGAAGGTTTGTTAACCCTCCGTCCGATTGGAGTGGCGACCCTTGCCTGCCTCCAGAGAACTCGTGGACAGGAGTTAAATGCTCCCAAGATAAATTGGCTCGAGTTGTGGCTTTGTAAGTTCACTTTAACTTACCACTTCTGTTAACGAGCTTAAATTAAACTACTTGAACCAGGTTCGTTAGCAGGTGTTATAGATCTTTGAAATTAGTTAAGGCATATCAGAGATGCAATAAAATTACAGCTCTACAGAAGTAAGTATGAAAATCAACCAAAACATAACTATCTCTGTTGGGCTACTGTTTTTGTTTTCTGCATTACATGAAGGAACCTTACAAGCATGGGCATCTCCGGGTCAGTACCCTCGAGCTTGGCCAATTTGACTGCAGTCACCAAGATGTAAGAAACTTAGCCTGTTTGATTGTGCTAAATGACCCCAAATACTCGTTTTTGTTGCTTGATCAACAGTGATAACTTTGAGTTTGAATGATCTGAATATAGTTGGCTAGGAGGGAACAAACTCACAGGTTCTATCCCAAACCTGAGCACACTGAAAGGGCTACAAACTCTGTATGTTCTAGAAATGATTCTTTAATTGCTTCATTTGTGATTAGCTTCTTTGGGTTCCATGTACTTGTTGTAGATTTGTGATATTTGTCCATTTATGATCTCATGAAGGCATTTGGGAAACAATAAGCTCGAAGGGACAATTCCTCAATCTTTAGGCCAACTTGAGCAGCTTCGCGAGTTGTGAGTTCATCCTGATTGCCAAAAAAGTTTTACACATCATGTTATCAACACTATCAGCTAAACATTTCTATCTTGGGTTGACAGATTCCTCCAAAATAACAATCTTGATGGCAGGATCCCAGATTCGCTGCGAAATAAGAAGGGCTTAAAAATTCAGTATGAACTATGGGAAAAGCTGCTTTCTTTTAGCGATTGTTTTAGCATGATAATCATATGAAAAATACCATATTTTGTGTGTACAATTTTCTGGATCTGGCACTCAACTGTTAAAATCAATCTTTATAGACAAGGTTCCATAGATTTCATAGCTGCTAATCAAGCTGTATTCACTTCTAATGGTGATTCTGTTTTTGTTATAGGGTGTCTCCTGGGAATCATCAATCTTCCTGAGCGAGCATAATGCAAATGGAGAACAAGGAGAGGGGCGGGGCAAGTTTTTCCTTCACAACTTCAGGATGTGACTGGGAAAATTTGAGGGCCTAATGATACCGTACAAGTTCAATGATGGGACCATAGATTCTTGAGGGACAGGAAAGAGATCAGATCTATCATAGTAATATCTAAGTTGTGTGACTATGTTCTAACAATGTGATTTTGCAATATTTCATTGCAATTAAAGTTGTACACATGACTAACATATTTTAAATGCTACATGATACTACATGATTGCTTATGATGTCCCCTTACGAGGTAGTTGGTAAAGGAGAGAAGCATTTTACAGATTTCCCCCCCATAAATTGCCCAATTGCTGTCTTGGTTTTGATACTGGATTTCTCAAACTAACTTCCATATTTTTTCCCAATCAATTCTTACAGTTTATTCACATCTATTATGATATATATACATTGGTTATTATTGCATTTGAATCCAAAATAAAATAAAACAAATCAATTTTTTTCCTCTTCATTTTTTTTTGGGTGAATAAAAGTATAACTCTTATAAATAAAATATAAATAATAAGATATGAAAACTAACTATAGGTGAAAAACATAATTTGCAAGCGCACACCGTCGATTGCACTGCTTATTTTCATGTTTTTTTTTAAAAAATATTTTTTGATTAAAATATATTAGAATGATATTTTTTTATTTTTAAAAAATTATTTTTAATATAAAAAATAATTTAAAAATATTTTTTAATTTAAAATAAAATATAAAAAATATTCACAAATATTTTTAAAACGTATAAAAAATCTCATTCTTACGGACAAAACACCGGGGACTTCTCCTAGTATTTACCAACTAGATTTTTTTTTTCTTCTATCATGTGGAAATTGACTTTAATCTAAATATATCGTCACCATATAAAAGATAAAACCCAAGAACCACAAATCCTCCATTTCACTGTCCTAATTCCTCTCTTATAAATGCTATCTATAAATCCCACCTCTCTCTTCCTCCCTTCAAAACCCACCTTCAACACAACCCCCTCTTTCCGCTGCTCTGCAGCCGGAGAACTCTCATTCCCGCGGTGGCTTCAATTCACCTCGGCTGCTGATGCTTCCATTGGCGGAGGCAGCATCCGGGTTGGACAAGAACTAGATGGAGGCGCTTCCGCAGATGGCGAGAGGAAGGGGTTTGGGGGAAATAGTAGTGGCAGCAGCACAAGAGTGAACGCAAGAGAAAAGAAATGGTCAAGAAACAGAGAGAGTTATTTGGCAGATAATGAAGATGCTTTACCTCTCCCTATGACTTATCCTGATTCTAAACCTGTGCCTCCTGAAGAGATTGATAAACGGTTACGTTGTGATCCTGAAGTTGAGGTATAACAGTTATTTATTTAATGCTGCTACATTTGCAAAATTCATGATTAGTACAGTAATGATTTTTTTATTATCTGATTTGGAGTATTTGGCAATTTTGTTTCATTGTCATGTTCAACCTAGAGTTTTTTCCCCAGTATTTCGCTTGCTTTCGGAACTAAATTGTGCATCCATTGTAGATATAGAAAGAAATGTAGAGTTAGGTTAAGATATTTGGCCATTATAGCTTCATTTTAAGCCTCTTCAGCACTTAAATTCATGGACGTACAAATGGAAGATATAAAGAATATATTTTTGGTGAAACAATTAGTGAAGGCCACATTTGGTTTGCGTAGGATTAAGAATGGAATTGGAATCCTTTTTTTTTTTGGTTCCGGTGAAATTCTGGTTGGCTTGTCATTAGTAAGAATTAGAATTTCACCGGAGAGAAACAGAATAATATAAGTGGAATCGATTCAGAATCTTATGTAGAGTCACTCAAGAACTAGAAGTTCTGGTGAATTGAGATACTTCATGTTGATTTAGGCAAATTACTCGTCTTTGGTAAAAAGTTAAATGGTATGACCGGTAGAGGAACATAATAGTAAATTTGAGATGGAATCAGACTCTTATTCACATTCCATTCTCAATTCCAAGGAAATCTAATGAGGCTACGGGAAAATAGTCTAGAAGAAAGACTTGTGTTCTCGAAAGTTCTGTAACTGGTGAATAGAGGCTGCATGGTGGTTGGAGCAATTCAAAATTAATTGTTGTTCCAAACCGAGCTCAACAGGTGGATGTTTAATATTTCAGGTTTTGTACTGCTTTTTGACAAAGTGTTACTATTTATGGCTATCAGGTGCCTCATGAATGTAGTTCTGAATCTAATTTCTGGAATTGTAGGATTGCAGAGAAGTGGTTTATGAGTGGACTGGAAAGTGTCGAAGTTGCCAGGGTTCAGGGTTTGTCAGCTATTATAATAAAAGGGGGAAGGAGGTTACCTGCAAATGTGTACCCTGCCTTGGAATTGGTAATTTTCTTCTTTGCTAGCCCACAACCTTTATTCAAATTTCAGTTTATGAAAATGAGAAATGCTAGGGATTACATGATATTCATCTCTCACAATACCAAGCTGAAAACATGGATTCATCACAGTCCATACAAGTTAGCCCTTTGGTTACCTGGATAAACGAATATATAAAAATGAATCCTGATTTCTACATCAACATGGATCAACATATTTGATGTTTCTTGACTGTATGTAAAACCAGGCTTTAAAATGTATGTGATGAGTTATATATCTTGAAGTAGAAATCAGAACTCATTATTTGATCCCATAAAAAAATAACTCATAATTTGATCACCTGCAAAGCTTACATGATCTCAGGATTGGATTGATTAATATGTGCAATGGTATGTAATGTATAAGTATCTTCTTTTCTAATAATGTTTTTCTCTTTTTACTGTATGATTGAGGTAGTGATGTCTAAATTGTGGGCTTTCGTTGTCCTACATGATTGCTGTCTGCTAGGCGTGCAAAACTGTGAGGCACATGGTTTGGTTGATTAAACCCAAGGGAAATTTTTGGCAACAAGTTTTGCATCTTCCCCTTTTCTGCTTCTAGAAGCAGACAAGGGTTCCATTCACAGCTTTTTCTCTTAGGTAGCCTTGTCAGGGGAATTTAGGAAAGGTTAAAGTTCAGATAACTTTTTCGGTTTGCTTTTCCTCTTGGTGGATTGTGGGAGTAAAGTTATTCTCAAATGGTCCTGATCCCCTCTCTCTTTATTACCATGTATACTCTCTATATCTTAATTATTAAATTACTTCAGAGCATTTTAGGAGAACTTGAAATGATCTCTCATGAGCATCAGCTCAATATTCTGAACAATGACATCGTGGTTTGCATTTTTCCTATTGCCTGATGTGGAGTTACTATCTGAAGTTGACCTCACTTTCGATACTGTGCAGGATACGTACAAAAGATAACAGCTCGGAGGGATATTGCTATGATGGACGAATTAGACAATGGGAGCCATCCTGGCCCATGACAAGTTTTTGTGCCCCGGGACCGTTCCTAATTGTAACCAATAAGTTGCAGTGTTCCTGCAACTGTTAACATTCTTCATGTAGACTAGTCATTACATTTAAAGAGAGAGAAAAAGGAGAATCTTCAAAAGGAGAATTCGGATAAGAAACACAAGGAATTCGCTGTAACTTTTGCAAAGAATTATTCTTTTCCCAACGCTATTCCATTTCTATAACCACAGCTTTGTTCTTTGTTTATCTTATGTGTCAGTTCAGAATCTTATGGTGTATTTGCTTGCAAGGAACACCGACCCTTTCCTCCATGCAAGCTTTAAATATATGGCCATCTTCCTTCTGTCCTTGGCCATAGGCATCAAATATATAAGCCGTTATAGTTTTCAAGGCCGAGTAAAACTTTGCAGATATCAACTTTTCTCCCAACATCAACAGGGAAATGGCTAGCCCTAGCTTTCTAGAGTTCCAGTACAAGCTTTCAAAGAACAAGTTTTTGCGAAAGCCATCTCGATTGTTTTCTTCCCGGGATAGACAAAGCTCTGGCATACTGTCCACTTTCCAGCCAAATATGAAGGAAATGAGGGTAGTTTTTGATAAATTTGATTCCAACAGAGATGGCAAGATTTCTCAGCAAGAGTACAAGGCTACTCTGAGAGCGTTGGGACAGAGTAACAAGCTTGGAGAAGTGCCAAAAATTTTCCAGGTTGTTGATTTAGATGGAGATGGATTCATTGATTTCAAAGAGTTCATGGAAGCGCAGAAGAAGGGAGGAGGGATTAGGACAGCAGACATACAGACAGCTTTCCAGACATTTGATTCGAACGGAGATGGTAAGATAAGTGCAGAGGAAGTTATGGAAGTCCTGAGGCGTCTTGGTGAGAGGTGCAGCCTTGAGGATTGCCGGAGAATGGTGAGCGCAGTGGATATTGATGGTGATGGTATGGTTGACATGGACGAGTTTATGAAAATGATGACTCAATCTATGACTAGTGCTTAAGATAGAGGGTTATGCTTGCGGAAATCCAATTCTCTAAGTTGTATCCAATCAAAACTTCGTGCAGAAACTTTTTCTCTCTAGAATCCTTTGCTTGGAAATCTCATTATAACTTCTTTTTATATGCTGTTTTTCTTATCATTCGAGATTTGTAAAATAGAAATAAAATTATAAAAAAACCCTTATTCTATATACTTGCTTATGTTATAAAATCATTAAAATTTTCTTTTTATATACACGAATTCTTAATTTTAAGAAGAAAAAAAAGTTCATTTCTAATAATTAATACGCGTAAATGGCAAATGGAAATGGATTTTGGCAAAAAAAAAAAAAGAAGCCCTGAATAAATGTTGAACTTTCTTTTAGTTATACTCACACCACTCACAATCTCTTTTTCTCTCACAAGTTCACAACACACGGTTCGATGGCCTATTTTTTTCTGAACAATCTGATGTGAGCCATAATGGAGAACTTGCGATAAATCGGGAAGATAAGTGTAAGGAAGGCTAGTGAAATTCAATTGAAACATTTCCAAAAACGTTGATATCTTATAAGACTGATAACTATTGATGGGATATCCATACCATGAAATATTCCTAAGCTTAGGTGTGGAGAGTTTTTTTTTTTTTTTTTTGTAATCGTAGTGTCCAGGTCAGCTTACGTGTACCATGACTAATCCTTGGATCCACTGAACAACCTGCAAGTCCAATGGACAGGTAAAGTACCACGGGGATAACAGACATGCACAGAAAGAATCTAACCTGGATACCGAGAAAGGGAACAAGTCCCTTCCCCTGCTAGGCCACGAACTCAAGTGCAAAACTTAGGTGTGGAGAGTGTTAAAGAAGAACCAAGGTTGTCAGGATACCATGCCAAAACAAGACAAAGTAGGATTCTCTGTAAAAATTGTAAGATTTTTAACAAGTCATGTGTGCGTCTATCATAGAGGTGAAAAAACACGAAGAGATGCGCTACTGATGGTAACTTGTGTTTAGCTCAGTTCAATTCAAAAGTTGCAAACCCTTCAATCACTTGCAGAAGCTTGAGCCCAAATCTTTAATAAACTCATACTCTGGATGTACATTTTCTAACTTTAATTGTTTGAGAACGTAGAAATGAGAAGACGATAACTAGGGAAATCTCACAATGCCTTGGTTCGTCAAGTTAAGCACAAGAATCTTCTAGGGTTCTTATTTCAAGACCGAAACTGGTAGTTCAAAAGCAGTACCAGACCTGGTAATGACTTCTATCCTACGAAGTTTAACTTCAGAACCATTTGCCGACGTAAAATTCTTCGTAAGAATAGCTTCCTTCGAAGAACCAATTGAGATAGAATGTTGGAATCTTGATGCCATCAGCCTGACGCAGATCCATCCATTTGTTAAGAAACAAGTTTTGTGGATTTGACGATCTGAATCGATCGGTCCGTGAGTCCTATTATCAAATGTCAGGGGAGGGATAGTGAAACACAACCTCTTACATCTCTTAGAAACCAATCTGAATCGAGCAAGCTCTTCCATGGAAATAAAGCGAAGAAACTGATGAGCAATTCTGCCAGGAAGATTTCTGAATCTGTCTAGAGTCTTGGCTATTTAATAAAAAATATGAACCCAAATACTTTAACCATTTACAAACGAAAAATGAAAATCTTTTGTTTGAATTCAACGGGTAAATTTTTGCTAACATGATCAATCATGTTTTACAAGGAACCCAAAGGATTTTAGGATTCCTACAGAGATTTTTTTTTTAAAAAAAAAAAAACAGAATTGGTTAGATAATTAAAGAGCCAAGTCAATCAAGATGACAGGGAGAAGAATTACTTAAAAAATTGTTGGATTAGGTACTATTTACAGAGTATTTTAATCTTTTTTTTTTCTTTTTTTATGTTAAAATGAGATTGGAAAAGGAAGGGAAATGATGAGAAAAGGGAGGGAGTCATTTGATGAGATTTTAAAGTCAACTTTTTTATCATAAAAAAATCTCATCATTTGTGGGATGGAATTGAAAGAATCATCCTCAAGAAAAAACAGGCACACAAGGTGCCATGATAGTGAATAATATAATCTCTTAGTTTTCTTTTCCAACTTATTTCATGGGAAAGCTTCGTAATCACTTTTTTTCCTTTCCTCTATTATCTTCTCATAATTTAACTTCTTTTCCTTTTATCGATCAAACCTAACAGTAGTAGGTGCATGAGTTAAGAGATGGGAATGTCAGAAAATGGTTAGAAATATGGAACTAATAAAAATGGTTAAAATTATTATTTTTTTGAATTCGAGGAAACCCCACTCCTCGGAAAATGCACTTTGTGGGTCCAGGCGAGCGAATAAAATCATAGTTGTCCCAGACTCTTATAAGAGGTGTACGCCCTGACTCAAACTCGAGACTTATTGTGCAAATCTCAAGCTATTTGTCATCATACCACGTCCCTCCCTTAGAGACAAATGGTTAAAATTATGTTCATACGGGAAATAGCAAAGGGAAAAGGAGTAAAATTCTATCTCTTCCCTTAACAGTAAAGCTCAGGTTAGCCATGTTTGGCTCAGGGTAGCTCTCATGCTTGGTGCTCGTATATCTCTACTATTTTTAATAAATCCTGTGGATTATAAGCTTTTCTATTCTCTTCTTCAAGCTGAATTAAGACTCCTGAAGTCCCTATCAGAATCTTCCTTGCAAGCTTTGATATGCTATCAGTACTCATCCTCCACCTAATTCAACAGCACCACCGCCCTCCCTTAACAAACTGATTAACCCCTTTCACTTACTATATATACCAACGGATCTTGACTCCATTTGTCTCATCAAAAAACACCTTAGCCACGTTCAAAATATTCAGACCAACAAAATGGCAGCAGCGTTGTCAAAAATTTCTTGCTGGGCTTCTTATATTCTCTTCCTCTACTTCGTTTATCATCCGGCCGAAGCTGCTGTTAAGAGATACCAGTTCGATGTGAATGCTTAAACATCAATGCTAGCTTTTTATGCACTTTCTGCAACATTTCTGCTTTCTTGCTGACGTTCTCTTCTGTTTATCTCAGATCCAGGTGAAAAATGTTAGCAGGCTGTGTCATGCCAAGCCCATTGTCACGGTAAATGGGAGATTTCCAGGGCCAACAGTATATGTAAGAGAAGGTGACAGAGTTCTAGTGAACGTCACCAACCACGCCAAATATAACATGTCTATTCATTGGTATGATCGATGGATGGAGCCAGTTCTTACCCTCATGAATTGTGTGAAAGATAATGCATATTTTTCTGACGGGAAAGAATGTTGTTTTTGCAGGCATGGACTAAAGCAATTCCGTAATGGCTGGGCAGATGGACCTGCTTATATAACACAGTGTCCTATCAAGAGAGGGCAAAGTTTCACATATGATTTTAATGTAACAGGTCAAAGAGGAACTCTGTGGTGGCATGCACATATCTTATGGCTAAGGGCCACTGTATATGGAGCTATTGTTATCATGCCCAAACCAGGGACACCGTTTCCTTTCCCCCAGCCTGATAGAGAAGAAAACATAATCTTAGGTGGGGCAGAGAAATCAGCAGCCTGATAGATGAACTCATATGATCTAGAATATATTAACTTCTAATTCTTTTCTGTGATTCTTGAAAATGTGTAGGAGAATGGTGGAACAGTGATGTTGAAGATATTGAAACACAAGGGGACAAGCTGGGATTGCCGCCAAATGCCTCTGATGCGCATACCATTAATGGGAAGCCAGGGCCACTCTTCCCATGTTCTGAGAAACGTGAGCAAATTTTTGGATCTGATCCCTGTGTTTACGATCAATATAGATCAACTTCTAAAACTTTCCCCGATTTATTTCAATGATTTGAAGTAATTCCAAACAACCTGACACATTTTGGAACAATTCTATAATTGCTCTACATTAAGATCACCGAGATATCTTATCATGGCCTATACTTTTTCTTTTGGGCAGATACATTTACCTTGGAGGTTGAACAGTCAAAGACATACCTCTTGAGAATCATCAATGCTGCGCTCAACGATGAGCTTTTCTTTGCTATTGCTGGCCACAACATGACTGTGGTAGAAATTGATGCGGTTTACACCAAACCCTTTACTACTCGAGCCATACTAATTGCGCCCGGCCAAACCACAAATGTTCTTGTTCAAGCAACACAGAAACCAAACAGATATTTCATGGCTGCCAGACCTTTCATGGACGCACCGCTTTCCATAGATAACAGAACTGCCACTGCTATATTGCAATATAAAGGCATCCCAAACACCGTAATTCCTCTCCTTCCTCATCTACCAGAACCAAATGACACTGCTTTCGCCCTTAGCTACAATGCCAGGCTTAGAAGTCTAAACTCTCCACAATTCCAGGCAAATGTCCCTCTCAAAGTCGACCGGCATCTTTTTTACACAATTGGTCTAGGAATAAACCCTTGTCCAACTTGCTTAAACGGAACAAAACTAGCCGCTTCCTTGAACAACATCACTTTTGTAATGCCCCAGGTTGGCCTACTCCAAGCTCACTACTTCAACATCAAGGGAGTGTTTAGGTTAGATTTCCCAGATAACCCTCCAACGCCATTCAATTATACTGGCGCACCACTTACTGCCAATCTTGGCACTACATTAGGCACCAGGGTTAGTAAAATTGCCTACAATTCAACTGTTCAATTGGTACTGCAAGACACCAATCTTCTCTCTGTTGAATCACACCCTTTCCATCTTCATGGTTACAATTTCTTCGTTGTTGGGACCGGAATTGGAAACTTTGATCCTAAAAGGGACCCAGCAAAATTTAACTTGGTTGATCCTCCCGAGAGAAATACAGTTGGTGTACCTACTGGTGGATGGACTGCCATAAGGTTCAGGGCTGATAATCCAGGTAAGTTTAGTGACACAAATATGTAACATCTCATGTCACAACTTGCTAAAATTAAACTAGCAGAGATTTGCTCTCGTGGTTTTTCTTGTTGTCTAGTCATCTAAAGTGGTTTATTCCTTTTCAGGGGTGTGGTTCATGCACTGTCATCTAGAATTGCACACAGGCTGGGGATTGAAAACAGCTTTTGTTGTCGAAAATGGAAAACTCCCGGATCAATCTATTTTGCCTCCGCCTAAGGATCTTCCTCCTTGCTAGAAGCTTTTCAAAACCAGATAACATAATCTGGAACGTTTGAAATTTCCTAAGTTACAATTTCTTTAAAGCTGCAAGAGCAAAAATGTAAACGGAGGAACAGAGTTAACTATCTGTTCAGGATTCTTTGTGATTGTAATTGAGATTTGCTGTTGTGCAATAAATTAATCTAATGATAAAGCATTTCAGGTTTGTATCATTTGACATTGGTTGATGCTCAATTTAAGGCCACGATAATTTTCAAAGCAAGTGGAGATCCTGCTCAGGAATACAACTGCACTTTTAAAGATCCTTAACTAAATATAAAGCTACGACTTCAAAATATATTACTTTACGGCCCATATATTTTCTTTCAAATACCAATTTTCTCTGCTTAAATCCAAAAGGTGACTTCCAGAAAATTACTTTCAAATTGAATTCAAGCCATCCACCTGAAATACATTGAACTAGTGAGATGGTACAAGAAAAGTAGAAGTGAGGGGAACAGAATTCACCATTTGTGCCAAATTCTTTTCATTTGTATGGTGTAATTGACCTAATTTGGTTCTTCATTCAATTTCTCAGTCCGCATCTTTAAAAATCCTGTGGAGGAATTTCTCAGTCCGCACCAGCCCCGCCATAGATGGCTATGGGAACCCCAAACAACAGAGACCAAACCAATCACAATCATAAGATACCCTCCCTGTGGAGGAATCTATCTCCATCTCTATGGAGAGGCTTCCTTCTCAGTTTAAGACTGATTTTCTTTCAATCATTTCCTGTTGAGGCAAAAAAAGAAAAGCAAAAGCAAGAGATTATATGGACTCTCGAATTCGAAAATTGCCAATTTGATGAGAAGGCCTGGAATTCTGTCTTGGTTTTTCAAATGCGAAAAGAATTAAAGAAATGCTTAGATAAGGATAATATTGGTATTTCATCTACAGAAATAAAGAATGCTGTGTCAATTACATTCTGGGCTGTGCCAGTAGCAATTTCCCATAAAAATATTCTCCCGCCAAACCCTCTACTTGAGGGGGGAAAAAAGAAATGATGCGAATCTTTCTTTAAAAATCACTGACAAAACGATATCTTAAAAAAAAAGACTCTTTCAATGGAAGACGAAGACGATCAAGCAGAAGAAGAGGAGGAAGAGTCTCTCACCAGTTTGGAGGCTTGGGAAGAGGCTGTGCGTCGGGGAAGCTGGTAAAGGAAAAGAAGAATTACCGATAGATGAGGATGTGGTGGAAGAGTATGGCCTTTCGGTGAATGCTATATCTGGTATTATTACTTGTAATCCCATCCGAATCAAAGGTCAGGCTATGAAATTACCACTGATCATTTCAATTGATATTGGTAATACTCATAGTTTCGTGGAGATTTTGTGTGGATTATCGGAACTATCACTACCAATGATAAATTTCCAATTCCTCTAATAGATGACTTATTAGAAGATGAGAGTGGTGCTGAGGTTTATTATCGAATATTTGTCAAAAATTATGGAATCATCAGCAAGCCACAAACTGAGTTATTAAAGAAGGATGGTTTTCATTGGAATGAAGAAGGGGCAGCATTTGAGAGACTAAAACTTGCTATGAGCACCACACTGGTGCTTTTATTACCTGATTTTTCAAAGCCATTCGCGCTGGAAACTGATGCTACTGAGTTGGGCTTGGGAGCAATTCTGGTGCAAGAAGGGAAACCATTAGCCTGTATCAGTAAGTTCTGAACAATAAGCATTTTGGGCTATCCATTTATGAGGAGTTCTTAGCAGTTTTGTTGGCTGTGAAAAAATGGAGGCACTATCTGTAACATGGGAAGTTTATCATTAAAACTGACCATGAGAGTTTGAAATAAATGCTAGAGCAGAAGATTCACTCTTCTATTCAGAAAAAAAGGGGCCAAAAAGCTGCTTGGTTTGAATTATGAATTTTTGTATAGAAGTGGCAAGGAAAATGTGGTTGTTGTTAGAGAATAATATAAATCATATTATGGGACCTCACTTATAAGCTTAAGCTTGTAGGTGAGATGATTCCTTAACATGGTATTAGAGCCTTGTTGACCCAGCGGTCACGAGTTCGAATCTCACCACTCTCATTCTATTTGATAAAAAACTAAGCACAAAGTAATGTGGGTTTGTGCAAGTTTCAAGCCCAAAGGGCTTTCATTTGAGGGGGTGTGTTAGAGAATAATATAAATCATATTATGGGACCTCACTTATAAGCTTAAGCTTGTAGGTGAGATGGTTCTTTAACAGTTGTAGATGCTTTGTCAAGAAGGGATGAAGGGGAATGCCTGACTATAAGCATGGTGGTTCCTAAGTGGATTAAAGAGGTGTTGTTTAGGTATGAGGAAGATACAGCAGTGAAGGAATTGATTGCTGATGTACTTTTGGATAAGGAAACATATCCAAATTATGAGTACAAGGATGGGGCTATGAGATTTAAGGGATAGGTTTTCTTTGGCAGTCAAAATGCTATCAGAACTGTTTTGTTGCAGAAGGTGCATGAAAGTGCTATTAGCACATACAAGAGAGTGAAGCCACTCTTCTATTGCCGCTGTCTCAGGCATCAAATAAAATAAAATGTTGACACTTGTGATGTGCGTGCTAGAAACAAGTCAGAAAATGTGGCTAGTCTAGTTACTTCAGCCATTACCCGTTCCATCACAGCACTGTACATAGTGATATATCCATGAACTTTATAGAAGGCCTGCCTAAGTCTGAAGGGAAAGATGTGATTTTAGTGGTGGTGGATCGATTCACAGAACATGGACATCTTTTGATACCTTCTCATCCATTTACAGATGTTCAAGAGGCCAAGTTATTTCCCCAACAGATTTACAACCTGCATGTGTTGCCTTCAAGGATTGTTTCTGACATAGATAAGTCGTTCACCGGTCAATTTTGGAAAGGGTGCTCAACTTTGTCTTAGCCCTCCTTGCCATCCAGAGTCTGATAGACATACGTATAGGCTGAATAGGACACTGGAAACATTTCTAAATTCTATGGCCCTTATCAGTGTTTCATGTGTCTTTATTGAAGGAGGTTCGAGATGGTGCTGTGGCGAGTACTGCGTTACCATTAACTGAATTGAAGTCAAATGGCACAATTAAGGCTGCACCAGTTAGAATCCTAGCAAAGAGGTTGTGGGAAGGCATAGCATACCAGTGGCGTAGGATCTGGTGCAGGGGTCGAATCTTTGTGAGGAAGAGTCCACTTGGGAAGATATCAAGTTCATACAATCTCAAATTCCTGCTTGAGGAAAGGGTTGTTTTGAGAGGAAGGCAATGTTACTTCTCATTTGGAAGCAATAACTGGGTTTCCAGCTGTCATGATTCTACTGATTGTAGAAGGCCAATTATAAAAGCGATTACTTTTGTGGTGAGTTTTTCTCCAGTATTCCTTGATTTAAGCAGCAAACAGCTGAAGGCCATCAAAATATTGCCTATAATAATCTCATTTGAGGACAACTGTATTAAGCACATAGTAAAATAGAATAGCCTGATCATCCGTTGTTTTTTCTGCAGTCGATGCTTCATGTTATGGCATACTAGGGAGACGTCAGTAAGCAGAATTTTGGGCCACATACAAAGCACCAGATAAAAGAACTTAGTATTTTTAACGATCTGACAGTGTAAAACGTTCTTTGACTTGAGCACAATTTTCTGTTAGATTCTTGCTAGATTAACATAAAAGACAAACTTTGTTAACAAGATGGGAGACCGATTGGGAGACAGAGTCCACTGAGCCCATGAAGTCCGTCTAAGGTTATGGGCATTTTCAAAGCTTCGTGCAGTTGTAGTACGAGAATCAACCACTTGTCAAAACCCCATTTGGTGAATCATATGAAATTCCATATAGATTATAAATGAAGATTAACCATGTGAATGTCTATAACCTAATACAAGGATATGGAACCAAAAATTCTTTTTTTATCAATTCAACTGCAATGAATAGTCAAAGAAAGGCAGAAAATTTCTTGTTTTGTACTAGAGTTGAGAGACCTTGCTTTCTATAGTTATTGGATTAACAATCAGATCACAGCTCAAACCCACATGAGCCTTTGAATAGCATAGCTAGTAGGTGAATGCAAGTGGAGATCTAAGCTTTAAATATAGGATAAAGAATACGAGAAACCCACAGATTCTAAAAGTCAAATGTTCAAAGGCTAGGGATGAGAAGTGGACTAAGTATGTATCAAGGTAAGGTACTGGTATCATTATTTTTTTTTTGCATGAAATACGTATTTTAGAGCTATAGCAACATCAATTATTTTGGGTTCATCAAGCAATCTCTATAATTATTTTGGGTTAGCTCTTTGAAAACACTTCCACCTAGCAAGCTCCAACCAACCATGTAATGAATGATATGAGAGAGATATCACATAAGAGATAAGAGATGAAAAGAGATCATAGCAACCATATATATAAGATGAAAAGGAAACTTATAACTCAGGCGTCTGACAGCTTAAGAAAAATCTCAACTTTCTTTTGATTTTAAAGAAGATTTTTCTTCAGCTGTTTATCTACAGAGCATTAGGGCAAGTTTCCTTTTTGTTTGATAACATGACTTAACATGACCTGAACGGTAAATTTATAGAGTTTTGGCTTATTTATTCTATTATGTATATTAAATAGAAAAGTGAAGTTGAGTTCAAGGGTATTGACTTGGTTACAAACAAAAAAATTGAATTCAACACTACTCGTAGGAAATGAAATTGATTTGGTTCCGATCATGCTATTATTCTGGCAGGGTCACTTAAAGAGAAAATGATGAAAAATCTTAATAATACTGTATATTGGTCCTTTTTTCTTAGAAACTTGTAATTTAATCCCTGAAAAATGAAAAATGTATTCCCTTATGCTTTCCAAAAAACTTAACATTTTAATTTAACCCTCCAAGGAAAAAAGGCTGGCTCTCTCCTCCCTTATAATTATAATATAATTAGTCCGCTTTCTTCAAAAGATTAAAAAAATATACAGTTTGATCCTTCAAAAGAAAGATTAAAATTCTACTCTTCTGTTTAAGAGAAATATTTTTGAACGTACTTAAATAGTATCCTCTATTTTCTTAAAGGGAAAAATTCTTGCCCCCCCATGTTTCTGATCCTGGATTCGTCCCTAGGGAGGACCTTGTTTGGAAATGCAATTTGTGTTTTAAAAAGACTCTCGTTGCTAATGGTCAAACGATCATGAGTCCTTCTAAAATGAATGTTGGATTGATCTGACCGCATCAAGCAGAATATCAGGATCGTATTCATAATGATCTTATCTGCTTGTCAAGCATCACCTGCATGAAGCCTACTGAGCACACATTAGAGTCAATAATGCTAACTTTGAACAGTTGTTTCATAGTGATTAAATATTGTAGAATTATAATACAAAATATATTATCCTCATTTTTTATAAAAAGCCGACAAAATGTAGTAACATGAGATGTCTGCTAAGTATACACATAAAACAAGATTACCTCTATATAAATGCAAGCATCTACATGTGGATTCTAAACTGTGAAAGAGAAGGAACAGCATAAAGATACTCAAATTTTGTCGGTTTGAAAGTTTACTGCATGCTTAAAAATGTTCAACAGTGAGCCACAAAGCTTTTACTTCTCCTCCATGGATCCAAGAATTTCCTTCTCCAATGATTTTGCTGATGCACAAAAAGCTAACAAGTATGAAAGCAGCAGTTATAGAGAAGCACCAGTTTCCACAGATTTCGAGTTCTCGGTGAAAAACTACTCCATGATTCCTGCAGATGAAATCTTCTTCAAGGGTACAATGTTGCCTTCGAAGGACAACTGCACCAACGTTAACCACCTGCGAAAAATGACCTTGCGAGATGAGTTACTTGTCGATGATCATAAGTATGATGCGTTCCCAGCATCAAAGATTTCTGGGTGGTGGAAGGAAAAACTGGGCTTGAAGAGGGGTCACCTTGCACCTAAGAAAAGCGATAGGGTCGCCGGGGTTTTGGATAGAGTTGTTGAAGAGAGGCCTGTTTTTGTTCATGAAGAGGGACTGACTAACAAGAGAACACAGGTGCGATCGACAAAAATCTGTCTTCTTTCCTTTTTCCTTTCGATTTTTTTATACATATATCTGAAGTTAAAATCCATTTTACAATGAAAATCAACGGATATCTGAAGTTAAAACTTGCAACAAAAACTAATAAAATCTAGCTTGGCTTCTTTATATGTTACAGGAAGTGTTGGTTGAAGGAGCGTTAAGCTGTAAAGACAGTGCAGTGTAATGTTATCCAAAGTGAAAGAGAGACATGGCCATTAATTTTTTCAAAGGAGGGAAATTTCATTTATCTCTGCTGTGATTTTGTTTAACTCACTCTTCTTCTTCTTCTTCTTCTTCTTCTTCTTCTTGGCTTTAGTTTTTTGTTGGACTCTAAACAGCAATGTCTCTCCTTTATTCTTCCCCTTTCAGCACAACCCTATGCTCCCATGCAACGAGTGGTATTTTGATGTTTTGGTATGTACAAATGGTGGCTGTTGAACAACTTCCACATAATCAAGTAGTATTGGTCAGTGCAATCCATCGTATTATGATTTTTATTTCTTAACATGAGTGTTTCATTTGCGTTATTCTCATCTGTCCAAGAACTCCGTTTGATATTTGCTATCGGGGAGCTTTGCGGTGAAACACACTTTTCAGTGATTTATTATTTATTGAGTGGTTCTAATTTAGTAATCTACACAGTGATAGGTTTACAAGAATTTATAACGGAAAAAGGGACACGATATCGTAGATGGTAAGAAAAGTGCACGGTGCTTTTCGGGCTTTTGATGCTAAGATAAGTGCAGAGGAAGTATTCAAGCGTCTGATGCGTGCTTCGAAGTATATTATAGTTTTTAAAGTGTTTTTTATTTTTAAAAAATATATATTTTTTAAAAGTATTTTTAATATCAAAATAAAAGATATATATATATATATATATATATATATATTTTTTTTTTTTTTTTTTTTTTTTTTAATACCGTTTCAAAGTAATTCAAACACGTTACCGAATATCATCTCGGCCCGAACACTAGCCGCAGAATGGTGGGCGCAGTTCACATTAAGGGGTTTCCATTTTACTACACTTGAAGTTAATTGACGTCATAAGAAATAATTTATTTTCTACAATGGAGTTACACAAATTAAATTGTTTTACTTTTTTTTGTGAAAAAAATGAAGTTACCGTAACTTGAAGTCATGGTGACAACTGACAGCCACCCATTGATGGCGATGGCGATGGCGATGGCGATGGCGATGGAAAACTATTCTTTCAATCCGTGGGTTTCAGATAGTGCTGTGCGCTTCCACTGATCTCCTAATTTGCATTTTATTTTAGTAATTTTTCCATCTAAAATTGCATTTACTTGTGAGATGAGTCAGATGACCCTCATGAACACATACGCCAACGCTCCTTTATCATTTCGTCAAATTTATTAAATATATTAAACCACAATTGGATTTTTAAAATATATTTTTTTCATTGCAGTGCACATAAAAAAAGAATCATATCTATACTACAAAAAAAATATTAACTCATCTAAAAGACTATTGATATTAGAGATGCTTTTACAGTCGCATTTTTTGCTGTCTAATTAACCATGCACGAGTTAAGAATATATGCTCTTTGTAATTAAGCTTTCCAAAAAGAAATGATAGAAATTAATAGGTTCTTTCCGGTTTCAAAATCAGAATGCCAGTAAACTAAATGTTCTGCTGAAGAGTGGAGACCCCTATAAAGTATAAAGAGGAGTTAAACCGGAACCAAAAAAATACATCACTCCCTATGATTACAACATTCAATGATCAAACCTCGCCATTCTTTAAGCATTAAATGGATTGTGTGAAAAACACACACTAGAATTATTTACAACAAATAGAAACAGCATACCTTGTTAGGCGATCAAAGAATTAAGGGTAACTTTCTCTCTATCACCCGCTAACCAACTTGGTTGGATGGCTATAATTACAATTCTCAATCTCTATGGCCAAAATCTTAAAAGCATCAGTGACTAATTACAAAATCTACAATGTTGCCAAGTCATCCCCGGATGGAAAACATTCTGTTTGATGGTTTTGTCAACTGCACACCTGCAAAAGCAAAATAAATCGAGAGTAAATGACTCTGATAGTAAGGACAAGCGGGCATGGGAATAAACAAGTTGTAACCTGCAGGATGATTGTGTTTCTTTTCTTATGGCAACAAGGAGAACGTTTAAGAACCTAAGTACTTGTCTTTTAATTCTTTGCATTGCTAGAGACCCTGGATAAATGACAGCATAGTTTCTTGTATTACTAACTACCATATAAAAGTTCATATACTGAAAATTTTAAATTATAAACCTTGATAGATACTTGAGCAATGAAAAATAGAAAAAGTTACACGACACAACCCACAGGAATCAACACCTCCACAGCTAAATAATCATCAGCAGGGCTTTACTAATGCCAAAACCTGAAATTCTATGTCGTGTTTACTTGAACCACCGACATTAACGGGTTGCTTCGCATTCCATTGAAGCAAGATCCTTTTTATTTAGTGTCATGAAATCTTCAAAAAAGACCAAGTGGTAGAGTTCAAACTCACTTTAGACATGTTGGCTATGATGATGACAACTGAAGGTCTTCAGTGACCTTCTCTTGTGAAGAGGGCAGCAAGAATCCTTCTATCCTGTAGTCACGCAATGGACTCTTCAGGCATTTCAATCAATCCCAATCATTTGGCTTTGTGGAACCCAGATACTTCTCCATTGACTCTTTTTTGTGTTCAGGGTCAAGGCTGCAACCATCCTCACCGGAGTAAATATACAAGTGAAAAGTTGTTAAATTGGAAAATGACTAGATCTAATCAGAATCAGAACCAAAAGGTAAAGTAAGAGAAACTGACCTATTTCTAAGGCCAAGAAGAGCATAATGCGCTGCACCTGCAAAAGCAGAAACAGGAGCAATGGCAGCAGCAGGAACAGCCCTTACAGCAGTTGCCAGGGCAGATAATGCACTGGCTCCGTGCTGGTGTTTTCTCAATGGAGTCTGCACTAAAGCAGAAGCAGACTTTCCCAAGCCATCACTGAGACTCTCATATGCCTGACAATTTGAGAGCACAACTTTATTAGGGGAACAAATACTGCAGGCAACGATACATTGTTTTATTTTCTCGAACATATGGATGTATAATGCTCTTTATAACAACTAAGCCTTAATCCCAAAATAGTTGGGCCTGGTCAGCTATACAGATCCTCTTACACCATTCCATGCGATCATACACCAACTCCAATGTATGATGGTCTTTAGGGCCATAAAAATCCTATCTGTTTATTTCTAAGGTGTTTAGTCCCAGATAAAAAAAAATGCACCCAAAACTACATGATATCAACATATAATTTTTTAAGTGTTACAGAAAGCGCAAGGAGCAGCCATGTAAAAAGCAAGGCAAGGTGAGGAATTTACATGTTGAATTCCTTGCAGGGCATCTTTTGGCTGATTGCATCTTACATTTTCTTTAGTTTTGGCTTGTGCAGACCATGACACAGGAGGAGAAGGAATACTTGTAAGAATATACTCTGCTTGGAGCAAAATATCATGAGCCCCGGCTGCTAAATGCACCCCAAACCCAACAGCTTCAAGCGATATACTTTTTAGAAATGCACTTGTACCTGGGAATGAGAATTAGCAATAATGATTACTTTCATGCATAAACTTGGAGATCAAGACATTCTGACCAGAAATATATGCAAAAACACAAATTACAATTAGTAAAGGAGGAAAACAGTATCATAGAGCAATTAAACAGAGACAATTCAATAAAGCGCCAAAAGAATTATAATATTAATGACATGCCGGTCAGATCAAGCATACTCTATTATTATTCAGCAACCTAGCAGAAATTTCATGATCAGAATTTTATCTTGCGAGTAAACAGAAAACCAATTGGACAGGATGTGTGTGTGCGACAAGTAGAGGTGTTAACCACAAACATGCAATATAAGCACCTCATGTCATCATGTGATACACACAACGATCTGGTAACATTTACAACATGATGCAATAACCCAAATTTTACTGCTAGAGACCAAACAATTGTTCAACACAAAATGACTTGCCTCTTTGCATTCCCTTGATTATTTTATGATCCTTCCTGTAGCTCTCAACAGGCAAAGAAACAAACTTTGCAGCACCAGAACCAACAGCAATCAGGGACCGGATAGTAGGAAGGCCTCGCAAAATTTTATGCATCTACAGGCATGAGAGAGATAAATAAATAGCACAAAACATCTACAGGCATGAGAGAGATAAATAAATAGCACAAAACATTTTGATAGAAGAATTGAATAATAAGAGTTCCCAATAAGTATGTCTGATGGAACTGAGACCTGATTTTGAGAGATCTCCACCAACCACTCCCCTATAATTATTTCACATACACTGCCCCAGCCATAGACACCAACAGCATGAACATGTTTTAGCTGTAGTTCAACGCCCTGCATCAGAATTTACTGATAGTGATGAGAACATCCAACAGGCAACTCTCAAAAGTTATATTATGTGCAGCCTTTTTTTGTCTAGGGAATTGACTTAATAATAGTTTTCTGATAATTGTTTAAAAGTAAACGATTGGAGATGCAAAACAACAATATTTGAGTGAGAATTATTGATCTGCTGTCATCTTTTTATGAACAAAAAAAATCTTTGCCATCTGAAATTGTAACAGGCCTTTATCTATTACTGAATGACCATAAAGCCATAAAATGCACAAAATAGAAGGCCATGCATTTTAGACCAATAGTAATCTCACGGTGTAAAAATTACCTTGAGCCTTACCCAATCCCACTGGAAAGCATTAGAATGTTACTTGTGTCATTTTATCATGAATCAATTACAATACTTATTATAAAATGTATAAGAGTGAAAAGCAGAACACCTAAATAATCAGAGCTTATCCACAAACTGATTTTTTCCATCAACACTAATAGCTACCAAGCAGAACTTCATAAAATTCAACAGAAGTAACAATATATTCACCTTCCAGGGGACAAGGTTCACGAGCTCCACATACTTCCCACTGCTCAATGCTGCTAGATCAACACGATGGGGACTGTAGTCAACTCGAAGAATAATGGGCCATATGTCGAACTTCTGAAATAAGTTAATGTGATCAGCACATAGAATTGACTTTAAGAAATCAAACTCGGACTATGAAAAAGAACTGAAAACAGATAGATCAAGAAAATCATGGCCTGGCTCAATTATTTATATAGTCAAATCCATCTTTCTCATGCAATTATTCAATGAAAATACAGGCCATCAGAGTATAAGCATGAAAGGAAAACAATCCCTTGAGTGGTGGCTAGCCATCTCCCCGGCCAGTTCACATGATGGTACTCAAATGGTATCTTAACAAAAAGGACATGTAATGTAATGATATCATGTCATTTGATAAATGGCGTGCATGGTCCCTATTGTACTAGCCTGAAAAAAGGGAAGCAGTGCTTCATTTGCAATTGTATGTCCTGCAAGATTACAGCTATTTGTTGCAGAAGTCTCTGCACCATCTGAGTTTTGATCTTGATCCGAAGACTGGCCTGCTGAAAAGCTTTTGGGCCCAAAAAAGCTAATGAGAAAATCAAGTTGGCTTTGATGAAGATGCAATAGCAAAGGAAGGAGAGTTATGCGTAACCTGGAAGGAATAAATGTGACGATTAACACTGAGGCAGCACTTTTATAAACAGTGTGTTTCACTATAACAAATAAAATAAAATAAAAACCACAGTTATAAGGTTGACTCTAGTTCAAGAAGAAATAGTGATGCAGAGGTCTAAATATGTACAGCAATTGATATTTTGAGTAAGACCATAAAAGAACAAGAGACTGCAAAGGATAGGGTGGATTGCCAACCCCATTAAGATATTTAGGAATCATACAAATGAAACAAAACAGTTGCTTAAAACATCTATATTTCCATTCCTGATTTGTCATGAACACTGACAGCCAAGATTCTCTATAGCCTTTTCAAAAAAAAAATCATCAATCGTTGCATGCTGAAAAATTTCAGATAAAAGTATGACAGTGCTTTCCAAAACAGAGATGTAACACATCAAAGCATCTACCAGAATAAAAATCAATAATCATGACTTGTGAAAAACATACCGGTATTCCTCAAGAGGGATTAGAGGATCTGGTCTGACAGCTTCCAAGTCCAGCTTGAATGCTTTTGAAGTGGATTCCCTAGGATGGTCTTTTGAATGATAATATCCAAGTATCTTTCATTGCAAAAAAAAAAATACGTATATTAATTCAAAAAAAATACGTATATTAAAAAATTAAATGACAAAATAATTAAATATCATGGATGAGATATATTACCTGTTTCCATGGTGCAGTTTTACTCTTATCAAAAAGATGAAAATCTTTTACTGTGAGACAGAGTTTAGATGCACATACTCCACCAACTGGGAAGACATCGTATTGAAATTGCATTCCAGACAATGCAAGCTCTAGACAATCAGTTGTATCCCTTCCACAAGTATGACTACAAGGATCACCATTCTTTTTATATGCCTGCCAGTCAGAACCAGCATACATTCTCCAGCTCACATTAATGTTCTTAAGAAGTACACGTCCTGTGGCCTTCCCAAAATCATCAGATCTTGCAGGATGCAAAGTTGGAAGCTGGTTTTCCAAAACCTGATTCACACAGGATTCACTACTTGCTCCAGAAATGTGATTTTCAACAATGCTTAAAGGGGCATCCCCATACCATCCACCATTTCCTCTTCCATGATCTGCATCACCAAAATTCTTGAATATGCATTTAAGTTTCTCAGGTGGTGACTGCCTGCCTATGGATAATTCTGACAATGGGCGTAAATCAGACACGCAATAGCCTTCTATAAATTCTGGGAAAGAACCACTCTGTAGAAATGTGGTTTGATTACTTTCCAGGCCTAGTGAAGGCACTGGCCGATCATAAGAGAGATCATTCAAGAAAAAGTCAGGAGTTTCAACACTTAGGCTGCAAGCTTCTCCGAGGAGACTTTCATCAAGTGAGACATGAATTTCTGATCCACTGGAACCAAACCGGCATGCCTTAATCCCATGCAAGTGAAATGCATCTTCACATATCTCATCCATTAAACCAGCCACCCCAAGGTTACTCTTTGTGTCTGCAGTAGGGGAATGAATTTGGGAAGTTGATGGCGCACAATCATGATTGGAAATCCGACCTTCATCATTGAACTCGTTTTTCTCTTGGGCCTGACGAAAACCATTCCACCTATTCTGCAAGTGCACAACTGATTCCTCCAGGTCAGGGGCAAAGAGCTGTTGGAATTGAGCAGCCAAACGCATTAGACCAGAAGTAGTGTCATGGCAAGTTTCCACATAAATGTGGGACTTTGTGCATTCTACCTCCCAGAGAAGGCCATTCTTACAGTCAGTTCTCAAAATTGCTTCAACCAGGGCCTCACGGGCAACTCTCACATAACCCGTCTGACGAAGATATTCCACGCTATGAGTGCCACCAATATTCTCATGTGCTGCACCAAGAAGAAGCCCTACTTCTTGCACACTAATTTTGTGATCACTATCAATAGAATCTTCCGTTGTTGTATTGGAAAGAGAAAACAAAGATGCAGCTAATAGACAAGCAATGGGTGGCTCACCTGTTTCTTCTTTTGAATATGAGGAACCAGACTCGGAATGAAGATCCCTAACCACTGACTTCTTCAAGTGAGGCTCGTAACTTATTCCAATATCAACCAACTTTAGAATGAAAGAAGTTTCAGAAGGGTAATTCAAATCCCCCTTTGCCAAATTCTCATTGTTTTCCTTTTCCGCTTTAGGAGAGGGCAAGATGAAGAAGGAGGATATTGCATCCAGCCAATCCAGGCGACCACCAACAGCAATAACTGTGGCACATCTGACACTAACAGTTGTAAGATCATGTGAGCTCTTTGGATCCCATATGTGTATAATTTCAGAACCAGCCAAGCTAGAAGACAACACATTGGAACCTCCTCCATCTCCACGTTTCCTAGTGGAGTTGCTACAAGAAATCAGAAGAAAATCTTGATCTGGAACTCCAGTGATGGAACCCCATAATTTACCTTCTCCATGGGCTAGCCAAAAGAAATTGGCACCCCTGATACCTCCAATATTTGAGACAGAGAGCATATCAAATTTTTGAATTTTCAATTTTAAACAATGCCATGATCCAGGAAGTTCACTCTGCAATGAACCTTTTATGTCATCCTTTATATCTGGTCTAATAGAAAAATCTACTGATTCACACTTCACAAGAACTGATGTTTGACTGACTGGAGACAATTCCCTATCACCGACTACATCGCAGGCCATGCCTGATAATCCATTTATCATCTGATCTAGAAGGCAATGCAAATTACTATACTGGGAACTGCTAAGATCAACCACAACATGAAACAGATGAACATGCAAGAAGAATGCAGAGCTCAAAATTAACACTTCTCTGGTTTGCGAATTCATGTCTCCTAGATCCTTCGCAGCGGTTGCACTAGCAAATTCATGTCCTTTCACCTTCATTTTTTTCCTGCTCCTGGATTCCTCAGAAGTTGCCAGAGACTTGGCTGTCTCAGCTATCCAAGGACCAGTCACAGGGTCTTCCTGCCAAAGCATACTAATTGTACATAGGCAACCAGCTCTATTTTTCACAGACACAATATTTTGTGCACAAAATTTATAACTTGGCATCAAAGTAGACGAGGTAATTCCATTATCATTACATGCTGGATTAACCAAGTAAACATCGAGATTACTAACATTCAAATGACAAGAACATATGGTCCTTGGTGCATGCCTTTTCCATGAACTGGAATTCAATGTTGGTCTTTCCAAATTCGATGGTGAAGAAATATCAACAGCAATAAATTGATTCCAGGGAGAGTGGCCTCCAATATCTCCACCACTTACAAATGGGAAACATAGTATTACCCTCGCCTTAAGGACTGATATACTACCTTGCAAGTTTTCTGTAGAGGCCAATGTTGAAACCCCAGAACTTGAACCTTTTTTCATATATCCATGAGATGATTCATGCTTCTTATTGACAGATGGAAATCCATTCCTCTGAATACTCCTTTCAACAGATTTTTCAGCATCCTTCAGAAGATTCAGTATCTTTTTTACTGAACCAAAGTCCACCCAGAATATCAACAACGGCAGTTGCAATGCGAATGACTTTGTTCCAGTAAAATTTCCATCTGACAAATCAGAATTTACAGTAAATTGGCACCGAGTAACACCTGAGGTACCAAGCAGTTTCATTTTGGTCGCATTTCCAAATGGAACTCTTGGTGCAATTAATGTGTTTAGATCATCTGAATGAGGAAATGGAGGGAGAACACCTTGGACTTCAGCTTGAAGATTCTGGATCAAAACAGTCTGGCAATAGCTGTCACTACTGAGCTCCAGCACGTGACTATTCATGGCATCATTTTTATTGCACACGTAATCTATAAACTCAATACACTTCACTGTTCCTTCAAACCTCAATTCTTGAGGACAAACCTGTTGAACTTGCCGAATTATCAAGTTAGCATAGAGGAATATCATAGAAAACCAATGAAGATTAAATAATTATGCAGATCATAGTAGGATTCTAATTCTTCAAGGAAAATATTACCTGCAAAACAACAAAAACTTCTTTGCATTCAGCACCCAGACAACAAATCTCCAGTCCAATAGTATTCCGATCACTCTTTTGACCGTACAGATATTCCTGATCTTCATCCTGAAAGGATAACAAGACAGAAACTCCAGCCAAAGTCACTTTAAGGTTGGTTTGAACATGCTGGTCTTCTGTACATGGTCAAGGAAAGGAAAATTATAGCACTGGTCAGATATCTGAAAAAAATACCATTGAAGTCTGAAAACCTTATTATGATAAATAAGTATCTTCAAATATAAATGTTGTACTGGAAACATAGCAATGAATATCGCGTGTCTATAGCAAGTGCATTAACAGCACAACAGTCATCACTATTAAAAAAAGATATAAACACAACGAAATCATTACTCCACCGACCAAAAGAGCTGATTGGATGCACTTTCTATGTATTAAGAATGTAAGTGTTCTAATAAGCCAGATATATCTCATGAAACAATATGATGCCTAATGGAATAATAAATAGATTCTAAACGAGAATGAAAGTTGTATCATAATATAGAAACGCCGTAAACATGCTATATCCAAGATTTTGCATGAGGAGCAACATTCATGATAAGATTGAATGTAAGTAGCACTAAAATTTGGGATGCAATGGATGCACAAAATGGTGCGCTTAATAATTTAGATTCAACATGGCAACAGGTGCACATACCAGAAGGGATTTGAAAAGATCCAGAAGCAAGGCTTGATGCTGCAGTTAATGCACTGAAAACAGAACATGTCCAGTTCCACATCCCGCTGCTTCCCAGAGCTGATTGTGAACTTCTCATTCCATCTAAACATTCAAAAAACTGGTCCACACTGTAAATAGGCCAATAAACTCAGATTACCAAAACTGCATATAGAAAATACAATATGGAATTAAAGATGCAAGAGATTTTATGGACTTAAAGATTGATATTTATTTGTAGAATTACAATCCTCTTCACCAAGCATAAGATCTCAATGCTGAATTTCTAAAATTCCCGAGTACTCGGGGGGAATGGAACAATTCGATAAACACTCCATGGTGTTTAGAAGATCAGGTGCTTAGGTGGCATAATTCCATATGGTAGAGTGATTAAAAAAAAACTGTATGGAACTCAATAGCAAGAAATATACACTAACCTTGCTCCAAGGTCTAATTCTTCTTGGATACCATCTTTCTTGTTTTCAATAGAATTTGGCACCCAGTCAGATATAAGATGTGATCCAGGTAGCATTGCTTCACTAACTAATTCTTTCCCAGTGAAAGAAGAAAAGGCAGATGTAAAGCTACCACGAACAGGGCTCACTTTGTCATTAGCAACCACAGCAGGGACAGATAACGAAGAGTGGAAATGAGAAGAAGAATTAAAGTAGACAGATTCTGTTGATTTATAATGTGCATCCCCCCTGCCATCTTGATCAATATTCTTATAAGATTCCCATGAAAGTAGGAACCATTTGATTGTGCTTGGTTGAAGTCTTAATTCTACAGGATCCACATAAACCTCTGCATCTAATTTGTGAATGTCTAATGAACCATTCTTCCAGGGAATACTTAACTTTAAATTCCCTGAAAATCCACCGTTTTTCCCTGTAATGATAGGAGTTGTAGGTTTCGATCTGCAGCACCCTGAAAATTGCTCGCTAAAACTTGAATCTGAAACACATGGACTGCAACTCTGAATGTCAACACCATCCGTTTTGAGAAGTTCAAGCACTGCTCCTTGAAACTTAATAAAATTCATTAACTGACTTATCCCTAGAAAGTTTTCAACTCTTTCATCAGAACTTAGGTTAGCATCTTCAGAAACACAGGTTCCACATTCTATTTCAGGTATTCTGAGGACCAAAGTTTCTTGACATCCAACCTTCTTTTCATCCTTCTCAAAATACGGCTCATATGCAACAATCAACTTCTTAACCTTTACATGGAAACTCGTCAAAAACCACTTCACCACCTTCGCAATTGTCTTGACACCTTCATGAACGTCACCAAAACTAGATTTTTCAGCATTTTCCATCAAATCATCCCTAAACCTTCCCACCTCCTTGTGCCCATGTCTACTCTCTTGACTAGAGCTACTAGTCTCGTCTTCAGCTGGTGAATTACTCTTCTTCAAATAGGGTGCAAGTACAAGCTCAAGCCCATCCACCTCAACCTGAAAACCTTTACCCTTCCATGGCATTCTGACTGACAATGAACCAATTGAACCTTCTTTTATCACCACCGAAGCCGCTGCCCCAAACTATAAAACTCAATCCAAACAGATAAAATTGCCCCAATGAGAAAATCGCCTTCAAGCCTCAATTAATAACAATTCAAAAACCAAAAATTGTGTGTGTGTGTGTGTGTGTGTGTGTGTGAGTGAGTGAGAGAGAGAGAGAGAGAGAGAGAGAGAAACAAATACAACAAATTGTTAAACAAAGGACCCTAAAATGTTGTCCAATTTGAAGCAAATAATAAACATAACCAACTGTTTATGGAGCTACAATTAACAAAAAAAGCATAATAACAAACATGTAATTGAAAGCTTTAGCTTAACAAACTTTAAAAGGCAAAATTTGCAGCATAACAGAACTTGAATTAAATGTTTTACCTTTTCATTAAGACAATCTACATTGAGAGCAAGATCACTGAGTTGAATAGTGCCTTCAGCGAGTTGAACATCGAGCTGGTCAAGATCAATATCTCCTAATATAAACTTCCCTAATTTCTTCTTCAATACAAACTTGCACAGCCTTTTCATCGCCCAACGTGACAGTAACGCCTCCGCCGATTTCGCAAAATCCCACGAAAACATCGTGAATTGAGAATTTGGATAGTAAATTAAGGTGTGTCAAGTTAGGGTTGGGGATTGGCTCGTGATGGAAGATGAATTGTTAGAATTATCTTCCATCAAGAGACAGAAGGAGAGAGATAGAGAAGGATTGGGTTTTGTTAGAGAGAGAGAGAGAGAGAGAGAGATGGGTATGATTGGAAATTACAAAAGATATTGATTGATTGACTACTTGTTTGTGTTTTGTTTTTGTTTTTCCTTTATTTCTTGAATTTTGAGGTTGCGTGTGGAGTTTTGTTATTATTATTATAATTATTTTGGTTTATAGGGTTCATTTTTTAATGCTTAACGTTTCTAATTCGCACGCCTTTGGGTACCAACGGTATTTTTTAAAAGTCGTTTACGTAACGGTAATTTAAATTAGATTAGCTTAATCGCATTCCCAAGGCTTCTTCCTTTTCTCGAACAGCTTAAAAATCTTCTAATCTATATATCTGATTTCTTTGAGGTTTTGTTAACAAGAACTATCATTGACCATTATTTTTTTACTGTAAGAATAGTATAATTGAGATCTCTTTTCACTGTAACATTACTACAGTAATACAAAATCTTTTTTTTTTTGTTTTCTTTTAGAAAAGAAATTCTTAATTTTTTTATACCTAGCATTTTTATTATTTTACACGTGGTGTATTTATCATTATTTTTTTATCTTCATTGTTTTTGTAATACTTTTTTTAGTTTTATTTATTTAGACTTTTTTAATATTTATATATATATATATATATATATATATATATATATATATATATATATATATATATTATACTTTACTTGAAATAATAATCACTCCAAACTTAGCATGTTTATATTTTTCTTTTGGTCTCATCTTCATTTTTTTGTATTTGTTTTCTTTACACTTTTTTCTTAAAGCAATATTATACAAAATTAAAGTAAATAGCGTTTCACTATAGCAATTGCAACATTATATTACTATATTAAAAACTAATTTAAAATTTTATATAGTTTTATTAATGCGTGTTATCTTCAGTTTATTTTATTATATCTAAGCATGATTTTTTTTATTTATCATTATATTTTTATTAATATTAAAAAATATTAATAACACTTTATATTTATTTTTTTACTTTAAAAAAATATTCAATAAAAAATAAGTCGAGTCAAATAGAAGAGCTGATGTTTATTTATTGATTGATTGATATGTATAATTTTTAATTTATTTAATCAAATACTTATATAGAATTTTTAATTAGAGGTTTTTTATAATAAAACAATGATGAAGTAGATAGTTTAAACTATTTCGGTAGACCTGCACGTGAAAATCAACTTTCTTAATAATTGCAAATTTATACGCTTTAAATGAGAACGTGTTTATAATTCTTTTCATGACAGCACATATTTAGGGAATCGGATATATATATATATATAAAAAAAACTTATTTGCTGAAACCTTTAATTCGAGGCTAATAATTTAAATCAATTGTTGTATTTAAAATATTTTGGGGATAATAATTTAAATCTCAAATAGATTTCATAAAACAAATCAGATGAAACATGTGATTTGCTATTATAATTTTAAATAAAAAATATTATTCTAATGATACCTTCCGTTCTTTTTTTTCTCGACTGCAACTTCTTTTTATTATCTCTTTCTTTTCTTCAACAAAGAAATTACTTGAGAAGTGGAAAACAAGACTGCGAAGTTAATTATGAAAAAGATCTTCGTACATACACGAGTAAATTACTGTTTTACCCTGATTGTTCATTTGCAAACCTTATTTTGACTTCCACCTTTGCATGCTTAGCCGTAATGTAGCTACAGAAAGGTCATCAATGAGCGTGATTTGATGATAGAAAAGAGTTTATGAAATAAACCACTCACTTCTATATTGAGAATTTTAGAATCCAAAAACAAATTAATCATAGCTCCCGTCGCTTGTATTCTGTTTTATTATCAAATATCATTCTACCTTTTTATTCCATCCATGTATAGAAAAATAAACAAAAATACTTTAACTTTTTTATTATTTTATTTCTCTTACTTTATTCGACTATCAAATCCAACGTCGATGATGAGATTTAAAATATGGATCACCTAAATATATCATATATTTTAGAAACTTTCCCCCTCCATTTGAAGAAGACAAAAAACTTTTATTTTTATTATTTCTTTAATTATTAAAGAGTCTCAAAACGCTTTTTAAGTACAGAACAAACAATTCAAACTATGAAAACTAGAAAATTAACTCATTATCGATGATATCAACTTCGCCCTTACATTGGATCCACTGAAAAAGATGTGAAAAGACAGGACAGGTCAGCCAAAATATGCCATTATGGTCTATCTAAATGTCACCTGAATACTGATTTGATTTGAATCTATCTAGATTAAAAAAAAATCTTAACAATCAGACATCATCATAGACCAGGGGAGAAAAAAATTTGAAAACGATTAAACCAAGAAAATAAAAATTAAATAGTCTATCAAATTATAAAAAAAAAAAAATTGATTAAATTGATTACAATATTTAAAAAAAAATTGATCTGATTCGATTTTGATTTTTTAAAACTAAAACCAGTAAATTAAACTGATTCAAATTAAAAAAATATATACTATAAAAAATATTATATTCTTCTAGTTGGTTTTAAATTTTTTGGTGATAAAAAGAAACTTGATTAAAATAAAATAAAATAAAACCTAAAAAATCCAAAAACTATTTTTTTTGTTTTTTACAGAAGAAAACCGAATTGAAAGTGATGAATTTACGGGGAGTCATCAAAATTGGACCTTACATCATCAATTACGCTCTACTTGTTTCAATCTAACAATCTTCGCCTCATAGCTAGCTTCCAGAGAGGAATTCAACAGTTTAGACGTGCATTCTTAATTATGTTTAAATTATGATCAGGTGGTTGAAATCTAACACATTTCACACCTCAATACCAATTAATAACAAGAAGTAAAAAAAATAAAAATGAATTCACTGTTTATATTCTCACAAAAGTGCATTGGATACTTACACTTTTTTTTTATCTCCTCACAAAAAGTATCGCAACAATGTTTTTTTCTTTTTAATTTTAATTATATTCTTTAATATTAGAATTTCAAAAGTTTCATAATTTGCTTGTTTGAAGTTTATTTTCATGCAATTAGGATAATCTCATGGTCTAGATTATAAATTTGACAAATTAATTTTATTTGTCTCGAGTTTTTTTTTTGTCATTTTATTTTTATTTTTATTTTTATCATTCAACACTAGTTGAATAGAAATCAAATTTTATAATTTATTTTTTATGATATTATCATAGTCTTATGACTTGAGTCACATATTAATTATAGTCTACTCGAATTTTTTTTCCAATTCCATTATAAATCTAGTTGATTGGGAATTGAACTTTATTATTTATCTTAATTGACTTTTTATAAAGTTATTTTGGACTCATGAACCAAGTCGCGAGTTTAACATGTTAATCCAAGTACTTTTTTTAGGTTTTTTAATTGATTTTTATCATTTAATTTTGATTGATTAAGAATTAAGCTTTATAATTTGTTTCATTTTCTTTTTTTATTGCGCTATCAGAATCTCATGACTGATTTGATAAATTAACTCGAGTTAATCCAAATCAATTCATTATCTTCTCATTTAAATACTTGTTGAAAAAAATGTCTTGATCAAAAATTTTATATATTTTTTCCAGTCAAGTTATTTTTATCAATCATTAGGGTTATTTTTTAATATATTGAGTTGACCAGATTATATAAAATAAAATCCAATACAATTTTTTTTTGCCTACCTTTAAAAAAGGTTAATATCACCTTTATAATTTTTTTTTGTCAAACAAAATTCATTCAACTTGGAGCTTAGCAATAGCATCACCAATAATTTATAGGATTCTAGAGAGCGCACACACCTACAACTTTCACTTTTAACTTTTCAAGTCCTCGCAAAAAACGGACAGCGCGATAAATTGTCGAAAGAACTCGAACACGCACTGATTCTTGGAATTCGAATGAAGTTTCAACTTCAATTACCACAGTTCACTCACCATTTACATCTTCAAGACTTTTCAATACTAGGTACAAAAACATCTTACAGAAGCAGTTGAACTTTTGCTGTAGTGGTAAGAAGTGTCATCACTCGCATTCTTATCGATTCCGTTTATTGTTTGATATTATATTTTAAAAATATTTTTTTTTTAAAAAATAATATTTTATTTTTTTATTTTAAATAAAAAAAATAGTATTTTTAAATTATTTTTATATGTTGATATAAAAAATAAATAAATATATATTATTTTAATATATTTATAAACAAAAAATATTTTTAAAAACAACCTTAACCACACTCTCAAACATTCACTAAATTTACTTAAGTTTCAAAGTACATTGCGTATGGCCAAAACATACATCAGAACAATTTAGACATGATTTAAACTTATTTTTTCAACATGGTGATCTTTCCTGATCGAGCTAGCTATTGTAGTACTGGACTTACAAAAGCACTTTTAGTTCAGGTTAATTTTGAGTGAAAAGCAATTCAAGTTAGTGGTCTGGTAAATGCACTTGCACTCTTTTTTTAACAACAGCTTGGCAATAAAGGCCCACAAACCAGAGAGTTAAAAGATCTCGAAAAAATAGATAAGAGTATCGAATCTGTGTTTTATATGGCATCAACCGAGAGAGAAAATTATTCGGCAAAACCCTTTATTCTGTTTCTATGGCATCATGTTGTATATTTGGTCAATCAGCTCCAGTTGACAACATTTGTTGTATTATTTATCCGTTAAAATGTTGGGACAGATTTGAAGCCAGATCGACGAACTTGAAGGAAATTTTAGAAGAAAGCTACTAGTTGCGCGAAATTGGACAAAATCAGGAGAGAGAAAAGGAAGAAGAGGAGGGGTTTTGCTGAATTTGTTTTCATGGCGAACAAATGCTGCGTGCGATAGAGAGGCTGCCACCTGGAAACTCATGAAATCGAAAGGAACATGGGTTTTAAAAGTCAACGGTGGGTATCTTTTGGCTTTGCTTTGATGCCTAAGCTTCAAAAGGAACATCCTCCGTGAATGAATTAACAATGAAAAGATGCCGTTTCATGACGATGAGATACAGACATCTTGATTCCATTGCTTGTCTTCTTTAACTGGATTGCGGGTTAATTAATAAAAGCAGGAGAGGGAGCAGGCAATGGAGATGTCGTGTAAGAAACTCTCGGCCGGTTTCGTGGAAAACCCCGATTGGCTTCTCATTATTTTATTGAAAATTCTGGCAGTGAGATTCATCATAATGAACATGACTTGTATAAGAGTGTTAAAGATCTATTATAAGACGATTCACATATAAAAGGATTGCTAGTTTTTCAACTAAGAAGGTTATATTTGAATATTGTCATGTTGGACATTTTCATATTAGAGGATGATTTCTATATGAGAAGGTTTTGCTCCATAAACAATTTGAAATCAAGGAAAAGGTGTTTTCAACCCATATATGGAAATATAAATATTTGATTTGATTTTTTTTCTTCTATTTAGTATTTTTTTTTGGTGCTAATTGGTATAATAAGTCAATGATTTCTTGCTGTCATTGAAAAAACCAAGATGGATATGCCATGTATAAAGATTTTTTCTTATTAACATGTATATCCGGTTTAACTTGCGTGTATTTATATTAATTCTATAGATCATGAAATTAATAACTGTGTAAATTTTTAATAACCATCATATTAAAAATCATATATTTTCTTCAATTAATTGTTTTTTCAACATTACCGATCTCACCTGAAATGATAGTTTTTTCTATTTCTATTTTTTTATTCGGTGTTGATAAGATTTTTTAGTTTTTTTTATATAGAGAGAGAGAGACTTGTGAAAATTTTCAACAAACGATATTGAAATTAAAAAAAATCAAATATTTAGAATGTTTTCTCATGTAACTCCAAAGCTGTTCTTGATCGTTTAAAGATTTTGATTTATAATAAATCCTGTTATTCTTCATTTATGACTACGTATAAGATATATAAAATAGGTTATTAACCTGCTACGAGTCATGTATCTGTATTGTTTTTATTTTAGTTAAATTAAAATTTATTTATATATTTAAAAAAACAAAAACATAAATTAATTGCACATGCTTAAGTTTTAGAAAACTATTTAGATTAAATAATTCAAAATAATACATTAAATATTATAAAAAATACCATAAAATAGTTGAATAATAATTATGCGAAACATGTAATAAAAAAATAATCATGACTACAAATTTCTCGCCTAGCTTTTTTAAAACATTCTACTTTTTCCAAATTATTATTTCTTGTCAATTAAAAGGTAAAATGCACCCTCGTTCTTGAAAATACACGTGTGAAAAATATGTTTCTCCTCGCATTCGAGGGAAAAAGAGACCAGGAGAGATAAAGACCTTCCGATATTTATCACAGTGAGGGAAAAAACTTCCAGTCCACGTGTTTCAAACCTAGGAAGTGTTTGTTTTTACTTTTTACTGTGATTTTTTTTTTCTGAATTGTTTTCCCAGTATTTTAGATATTTTAATATATCAATATAAAAAATAAAAAATACTTTGTAAACGATAACAAACACTACCTTACAAAATCGACTGGGACAAATTTGAGAATAACTTGCTTATCCAGATCCAACGACAAAATCACCTAGCCCGCCATTTAAACACTGCACCCCCTGTATCCTTCTATTGCCCCCCCTCCCCCTCTCTCCCCGTTCTGTATAAAACCAATAAAAAAAATCTCTTCACCACCTCAATAAAACTAAAAAGAAAATGAAAATCAAACCAGGTTTATCAGCCATGGTCACTGGCGGTGCCTCTGGAATCGGTATTTTCCTGTTCGCTTTTGTAATTATCCAGCTTAAGATCAGTAACTGAAACTGCCTCTTTTTCTTCCTTATCAATCAACTTCTGCTAGTAAAATCAGCTTCACTTTATCTGAAAATTTTCGATCCAGTGAAGTTCTAGAATTCTTTTTTTCTTTTTTCATTTTATGATATTTAATCTGTTTGTTTTTAAGTATTAGTGATTTGTGTATTTACAGGGAAAGCACTTAGTTTAGCTCTTGGAGAGAAGGGGATATTCGTGACAGTTATTGATCTCTCTGAAGAAAAAGGAAAGGAAGTTGCGTCACTTATCGAGAAAGAGAATGCCAAATTCCATTCCAATCTGGGATTTCCGGCTGCTCTTTTTATTCGATGCGATGTATCAAACTCAAGTAAGTTCATTCATAGTTATTTAAATTTCAATTTTGATTGCATGTAAGGTCATGCCGTTGTGATGGTTATGCTGATTTTTTATTTTTATTTTTCTGGGTGATGTGAATAGGAGATTTAGCTGCTGCTTTTGAGAAGCATGTGTCAACATATGGAGGGATGGATATTTGTATTAACTGTGCTGGAATCGGTAATCCTATACCTTTTTATAAAGATAAAACAGATGGTACTCATTCGTGGAAGCATACTGTTAATGTGAACTTGCTTGCAGTAATTGATTGCACTCACCTTGCGGTAATCTTACTTGAACTTTCATTTTTCATTTGTTTGTTGATGAAAAAATTGGGTGACTGAATAATTATTACCTGCAATTTCTGGACAGATAAACACTATGCAAGCTGCGCAGAAGCCTGGAGTTATTATAAATCTGGGGTCTTCTTCTGGTCTTTATCCGATGTATAATGATCCTATCTATGCTGGCTCTAAAGGTCTGCTGATTTTATTTCCATCAACTTTTGTTCATCTAGACAATGTGTATGAGTGTCCATCTCAAACTCCATATCAAAAACTCTGATTCTCACAAGCTTTGTTTCTTAGGTGGTGTTGTTATGTTCACTAGATCACTTGTTCCATATAAACGTCGGGGAATACGCATCAATGTGCTTTGCCCTGAGGTGAGGCTATAACATTGAAGCTCTATGTCGTTCTACTAGTTATTTACCAGTTGTTTTTCTTTTCACTGGTTTGGCTGGAGTTCTTTCTTTTTTCTAAAAGGGTACAGGGGAATAACATTTTCCTATTTGTTTCCCTTTTTCCTTTAATAAGATTCATCATGATAAACAAAAAAAACCCAGTCTCATAAGTAAATATAGAAGTTAAATTTATCATATGATAGGTTAAGCTTCTGTGTACTATGGTCATCACTTCATGCAAAATATAGACTATTTTGAATGGATGCCAAATTCATTACTGTAGCATCGGTTCATCTCTGTTATTCTTCTTGGAATAGTGTCACAATCAGGATTATATATTTCTGTTCCTGATTTGTGTTTATAGAATCTATTTCAATGAAACCAGTTGTCTCCCTTCCTTTTTTCTTCTTCTATCCATTATCAATAACTTTTAACTAAGCATCGATTCAAAGTGTGACATTTCAATTTTTATATGAATATACAAGTACACAGAGGATGTACTTTTTACAGTGGATTGTTATTTTACTTGTTGGAAAATCCAATGCAGTTTGTCAAAACAGAGATGGGAGAGAAAGTGGATTCTAAATTTATTGACATGTTGGGAGGCTTTATTCCTATGAAAATGGTGCTCAAAGGTATAGTATATGACAAATATTTCTTCCAAATAAGTAACTATAAACTTATTAGTTTAGAAATCTTCAATAATGCTTGTATTGGATCGCTACTCCTGTACTTGCGAAGTTTTTGTCCAAAATCTCCTGTAAAAGTTCCTACAGATTCTTTAGTTGTTTTTAATTCCCCATGTATCACTACTTACCTATTGACTGTTGGCCATATACTACATGCCAGGAAATTATGAATTCTCAATACACGTAATCATTTGTCACCAAACCTCGTTCTTTTTCCTGACACTAGTTTCTTATCAGTTGTTACTGAAAGTCTCTATTTTCTCTAAAACAAAATTCTGAAATTCCAATGTATCTGCCTTTTTAAGGTGCTTTTGAGCTTATCAGTGATGAAAGTAAAGCTGGTTCTTGCCTATGGATTACAAATCGTAGAGGCATGGAGTATTGGCCCACTCCTACAGAAGAAACAAAATACCTGGCACGTTCTTCAAATTTCAAAAGAAGAGTGTCATACCATGCCCCAGTGAATCTTCAATTTCCTCAGAGTTATGAGAAACTGTGAGTGAAGTTATGTCAAACTTATAACTTCTTTTTTTAATGGTTTCTGTTTATTAGATTTCAATTCAATGTTAATTCACATTTGTTGAATACTTTGCTAAACTTACCTTCATCAAGATAGGATGCCAGCCTTCCATCCAAAAATTGCTTTGTTCTTTTTAATTATTTCCCCCTTATATTTAAAGGTCCAAAATTATTGCATGGACACTTCCTTCTATTCCTTTCTCAGCTTACTGATATATTTCACAAATAGTGTGCAAGTAGTAAAATCACTTACCAATGGAAACAAAGTCAAGATGGAAGACTGCTAAAAATTGCTGTATAAATTGCTGGTATGTATAATGGATAAGTAAATGATACATGCTTAGCCACTAGGTTCATACAAATGTTTGGAATTGGTTTCATCACAATTTCTTAAAGATACTATCATCTCTGTAAGGTGCTGACCTTGTGAATATGAGAAATATAAACCTCATGCCTTCTTGGTTTTCTTTAATTACCTTGTTCTATCTCACAGAAGAGAGCATGCATGTAACTCTCTTTATCAATCTGTTTTTCAGTTACTTCATGAACATTTTGAAGGGCGAGTATCTGCCAATCAGTTAGTGACAGTGACCAATACATTTTTTTTTCTTTCTGTTCAGCGTTGTTCATACCCTGAGCCATAATTTTCGCAATGCCACCCACATAGTGCGTACACCGTTGAGATTACCCATTGGATCACATCAAGCTCTTGTGAAAGTCATTTATGCAGGTGTAAATGCTAGTGATGTAAGTTCATGACTCCCAAAATAGTTTGCCTTTTCTTTTTTGGTCATTGATTGTTGTTTCCAAACTATCCTGCTCAAAAAAGATGAACTGTTTTGTTCACTGAGTAACCAGTTACCAGCTGCAGCAACAACACTATTGTTTGACTTTTATTTAGATCTTTTAGGATGGTTATCGAATTTATGAGATGACCATTCATAAATATAACTTATGTTCAAGCAGTTTACAATTCTGCCCATACTGGCTTGGGGTGTTACATTATTTGCTATATTCTTTACTTCAGAGAGGATTTGATAAGAGAAAATGGTTAATTCACAGAACAGGGACCTGTTTATACAAAAATGAATGTGAAGGCTGTGAAAAATGCCTGAGAAAGAAATACTCATGTTGTCAAGTCATTTGTCTTGCCCCCTTTTGGTAAAACTGACATCAGCATTGATGATCTATCCATCTCCACATGCAATTCTATCTTTGTGTGCAAACACACTTGTGCATTGAATACCTAAACAAAGACTTGTTATGAACCTCTGAGCAGGTGAACTTCAGCTCAGGTCGTTATTTCTCTGGCAAGAACCAAGACCTTACCTCCAGTCTTCCATTCGATGCTGGTTTCGAGGTGCATTTAAAATCCCATTAACACAATCTTGATCATGAGGCTACTAATTATACTATTTTTCAGACTGTTAGAATTTATGGTTTCTACCTGACTTTTCTGTGTTTGTTTCCAGGCAGTGGGAATAGTTGCAGCTGTGGGGGAATCTGTCACTGACTTGAAAGTTGGCACTCCTGCTGCACTCATGACTTTTGGGAGTTATGCTGAATTCACAGTGGTATTAAGTCCCAAACAGAATTGCCTTAATGTTTGGCAGTTAGCAAGACTTGCTTCATTATCTAAATAATAATTGGGTTTTTAGATAATAATAAAAAAAGGATTGTTAGATTATAAATGTTGATTTTGTGAATATGCAAGTATTAAGCTTTTAACTGATTTTGTACTCAATTTAGGTTCCAGCAAAACATATCCTTCCTGTACCTAGACCAGATCCTGAAGTTGTTGCCTTGCTGACTTCAGGGATGACTGCATCAATTGCTCTTGAAAAGGTCGTGCTTCTTTCAAATGTTAATTCTGGCCAAGTACCTGGCTTCTTTCTGAATTAATTTATTTGGTTTGGTGTTATTACTCATTGGAAATGTCTTACTATTTTCTAGAATATATCATATACTAACCTGTACAACAATTTGTGCTGCTTCCTTCTGACAATATTTTTCTCTTGTGGAACTTTTAGTGTGGACAAATGAAATCTGGAGAAGCAGTTCTTGTGACTGCTGCTGCAGGAGGGACTGGTCAATTTGCTGTCCAGGTTTAATTTTTTTCATATATGAATGGTCTTCAATTCTTCATCCATAAAGTACTGTGCTGAATGTGATTTAAGCTGTGTAATGCGTTCATATTTTTTATTTCAATTTATTTTATTTTTGTGTTCCAATACCATATCAATTACTTGGAATAGAAAAACAGATTATATGTTTGAGTAGTGCAAAATTGTATAGATACGAACAATTGTAATTCTATGATTGTATCTAAAACGCCCTTTTATTGAATATAGTTTGGAAAAAACTCCCCTTGTTTTTAAAGATTACAGGTTGGAGAATTATCAAAAGAGAATAAAGGAAAGTATGTGTTTTTCCTTTCAGAACAGAGGTCAGTGAGGTCTGAATATCTTCAGGTTTTTATCATAGGAATATAATTCTTCCTTCTGAAAGACCCACAAGGCTCACTTACAAAAGTACCGCAAATGCTTTATATTATTTAACATGTCACAAAAACCAAATACACTGTTGTTGATGATCATCTAACAAAAAGTAGAGGCGTTGAGGATTGATTTGTAAAGACCACTTGAACCATGGAGATTACAACAACAAGAGAGAACTGCAATGGTATTTGCCTTGTACTACACATTTTGGAACAATACTTTAACTTTTAGTGTCTCTATAAGCAAACTCTGATGGCATTCATAAATATTGGAAAATAAGCTCTATCTTTTATATGCTCTCTTTTATTGCCATAGATTTCTTCTTCTTTGTGAGTAGTTTAACATTCAGTTCTCATTTAAGTTTTGCCATGTTCTATTTCTAAAAACACTTTCTTTCTCTGAATCATTGATTTTTAATCTCCATCTTTGCATGGGCAATATTGCCATAGATTTCTTCTTCTTTGTGAGTAGTTTAACATTCAGTTCTCATTTAAGTTTTGCCATGTTCTATTTCTAAAAACACTTTCTTTCTCTGAATCATTGATTTTTAATCTCCATCTTTGCATGGGCAATGGTTAAATGTTGTGAATACTTAACTTGCAGCTAGCAAAGTTGGCAGGAAATACAGTAGTTGCAACCTGTGGAGGTAACAAAAAGGCAATTCTTTTAAAACAACTGGGAGTTGATCGGGTCATAGATTATAAAGCTGAAGATGTTAAAATGGTATGTCTGAAATTTTATGCCACAATGGATTATTGATTCATCAAATAGAGCTGCTTGATATCCCTGCTCCTTCCTACCTCCTCCCAACAAACACTTTAGGCTTATCAGAATTATGCGGAATTAAGCCCATGCATGTAGACTTACTTAAGAATAAGAAAGAGGTAAATACCATGGAATATAGTTTTTATGGAGATTCCGTAAATAATCCATTAAAAAATTAATAATAAGAGAGTTTGAAATAATTGGGATTTTATGGGAGACTGGATGTAGTTGCTGGCTCACTGTTTAAGTTCAAAATTTAAAACATCTCTGAGACATAAATATGAGCTCATCTTGCATAAAAAAATTAGAGCTCAATACTGAAGAATTTTTATTTAGTTGTGTTTCTCTTGCACAAATATGGAACAAAGCTGTTGTGGGTTCTTAATAAGTGAACTGTATTATTAGGCATTTGTGTCTGTTTGGGAGTATAATTGCGGTTGCTTTTAAAAGTGCTTTTTGTTTAGAAATGCATCAAAATGATGTTTTTTTTTATTTTTTAAAAATTATTTTTGACATCAGCACATCAAAATGATCTAAATTCACCAAAAAATTAATTTAAAGTTTTAAATTTTTTTCAAAAGCGCTTTCTAAAAGCACTCCTAAACACGTAGTAAATGTGAAAAGGCCTTCACTGTTGCCAAGTAAATTTCACTTTTGTTTAGGAGATTATGGGATCTGAGTATAGAAATTTTATGAGTTGTGCAATTGTTTTTACTTCACCCTTTTCTTCTGATTGCTGAGTTTTGAGGAATTTTATGACTCAATTCTGCCAGGTTCTAAAAAAGGAGTTTCCAAAAGGTATTGATATCATCTATGAATCTGTTGGTGGTGACATGTTTGATTTGTGTTTGAATGCATTGGCGATGCACGGACGACTCATTGTGATTGGAATGATTTCTCAGGTTGCTTTTCCTGACAAGCTTCTCAGTTGATTGCATTTTAAATTTTATTTTTCCTTTTATCATTTTTAAATCACTGTCTAGTTTTATCGCTAACTTTCAAATTACTTGAAGGTTATTTATACACCACCTTGATTTACCCTTTATGAAGCCAAACTGCTATTTACTTTAGCCTGTGATACGCACCTTTACAGAGCCAGGAGAAAAACTTGTGTTTGGTCTTACCTCATCAACAAGAACATAACTTGTATAAAATGAAATTCATCATCATCTCTATGGAAGTTGATGGATAAACTCAATGCTATTTACCTGACACAATTTAAGTGGTCAGCATAATCATGTCAATTCCCATTCCTCTCTTCATGTTAGATTCTTATATTCCAAATTGAATAATGATCATAGGGCTAAATTTATTAGGAGGTCCTTGAGCATACTACATTACACATGTCTGGTATTAATGTGCAATTGACAATTTGCAATCAACGTTGTAAATTGTACCTACTTCCCATGACTCACAAAGACAATGTGAATTTATGTCCTTTGTTTTAGTGTAACTGGTTATTATATGTTGTCCATAAGCTGATTTGTTCTTTTTATTTTATGTTCAGTATCAAGGAGAGCATGGATGGACACCAGCTAATTATACAGGACTCTGTGAGAAGATTTTAGCAAAAAGTCAAACTGTGGTATGTAGCTGCTAGACTATGAATGTGCTGTCATCACACATTTCCATATCATTTTATGAAGCTAAAGTTCATTATTTTACATTCTTACTTTCATATTTGACGGAATATTTTGATGTCCTTACTCAGTTGAGTAGTGATCATTCAACGTGATTTTGTTTCTTGTATGTGTTGCTAGAACATATTGCTATTTAAACGTTACAATTCCATTGCCCGACCACCTGCCTTGTTCGCTAACTTAATATACCTCTCAATTGAATACTAATCTTGATGATATTGTTTATATCTGAAAACTCTAAAAATTACCCAAGCTCAATTGCTACAATCAAAATGTTCTATATGTCAAGGGGTCAAAGTTGTTTTCGAACTATTTTCTCCCTTCACAGCCCATCTTCGTGGAATCCACTAACTTGTAGTAAGCTCCTGTAAGTAAGCTCATTGCATGCTTCTACATATTTGAATGCACTCAATTATTTTAGTCCCTTTTGATGCATAGAGTTTTTGTGCATCCTGATTTGCTTTGGCTTTTGCCATTGGAAGCATGGATGTACCACATAACATATTCTGCCCTCTTAGGATAGGGAAAAGAAATAAGAACCTTGTACTTTTCACTAGAACTGAATGCTCATCAGCAATCAATTGGAGCAGGCTGGTTTTTAACCTTTTCGTGGTTTATATAAATTAACTCGGAGGAGATAAAAATATTGGCCTTCTTTGATTCCTTTTCGTGGATTACAGGCTGGTTTTTTCCTTCTACAACATACTCACTTGTGGGCACAACATCTTGACAGACTATATAATATGTTCGCTTCTGGAAAGCTTAAGGTAATTCCTTTTTTTCAAAGTACGATGGCTGTATGAGGGTATGTTTTAAATTGCTCTGCTGCCCTCTATTTCAAACTATCTCCCACCTTTCCTCTTTCTATCAATGAGATGAATAAAGGTGATACAATTTTTTTCCTTATCACTCGCTGGTTCTCTCTTCCAAAGCAAATGCTGATTTATTTGAATTGAACAATTTGCGTTCTTCTACTGCCTTTTGATGCCTGGCCATACCTAAATATACACTGTATTGTTCCGCAAGTTTTTCAAATTCATGACATCCACAAGACGTGTTTGAGCTTGGATGTAGCCTAGAAGCTTAAGCATTGACTACTGATGATGAGTGAAGTAGGAATTATTGGATTAAAGCCAAGCAAGAGGAAAATGAAAGCTGTTTATGATGCCAATACCATTTGCAAACATTGTCTCATGCACAAACATCATTGCTCGTCAACTTGAACCCATAAGATTGAATTGCTTTTATTCAATTGTAACAGGTTGAATTAGACCAGAAAAGATTTGATGGTGTACATTCTGTTGCGGATGCTGTCGAGTACCTTCACTCGGGTAAAAGTGTTGGCAAGGTGTGCAAGATTCTCTAGCTTCATTATGCTCCAATTAATTTTGTCTATGTTTTTCATTTGGAAAGCTCATGATCGCAGGATGGCTCAATTCTTACAACATTTATTTTACAGGTTGTCGTTTGCATCGACCCAACCTTCAGTGAACAAAAGTCAAAATTATGACCATTTGCTGTGAAGTTTCCACTCAATGGCCGCCTCTGGGTTGAAAAAAATTAGTTTTGGTTGGAAGAAGGTTTGACCCTATCTCACTCTAGGTTTGCAGCTGGTCCAAAGAGGCTATTTAAACAACCCTAAGAAAATACATCAAAATGGAGAGCTAACATGTGAAGTGCAAATTGAAAATAAATATGGCCAGGGGGAAAGTGGAATATGAGTGGTGATATGGATTTTCACTGAGATTGAGCACATAGACCTCTGTTTCTGAGTATAATTAGAGCATTGGTATCTTTGTCAAACGGATCAGTGGACATGACAGAGAATAAGTTGAAGGGTCTATCCAGATCATCTTATTTGTTGAGTTCTATCAAATAAACTAAAATAACGAAACCTTTTACCAAGGTTTGAGTTTCAACAGTTTAACCTTTTTTAATGCAAACATCTTTGGCAATTGTCCAATCTTCGTTTTCGTTCATTCTTCTAACAAAAAAATTCCAACGAAAAACCATTTCATGCCTTAATCTTGGTGGATATTTTTATTGGTTTTGAATTCAAAGCTTAAAGTACGATCATGCTAATCTCACAAGCCACACTGATTAAGACATCTCTGAAAAATTTCCTTGGGTCGCTGCCATTGCAAAGACAAGATCTTGTCGAGACAGACGAGAAGTGAGATAGTCGACATTCATTGAACATAACCTAAAATAATCACGAAGCAAGCAATGATATTACAAGTGCAGTTCTTCACCGCTTTTTCTATGCTACAAAATGATAATGATCTGCTTGCCTTTTCACTCCATGATGGCTCCTTACAAGGTCAAAAACCAAAATCTCAGTTCTACATTATAGACCAGCTCCTACGCTGAAACCGAAGGAACTTGCTGATGCCCAGTTACAGCGAACACTACTTTTTGCCTGTCAAAAAGCAATAACACAGGAGATGAACCTTGTAAATTGATTTGCATCCAAATATGTGGATCTATTGATTTTGTGGTAGGGCTTTTTTTTTTCCAGGTATGTGTTCGAAGAAATGAGTCAGGAGGAATATCCTATTCGGATGCCACAGTGAAGGGGGGTGTATTGAACTAGGTGGTGACATCCATCTCAAAACTGCTCCATGTTGAAATTGGGTTGCCCCCGCCCCAAATGGGTTATCTAAAAACTTGATTTTACAAAAGATTTTGAAGGGCTGAAAAGCAGTGCTTACCTGCTCTGATTCGTTTGGGGTATCTCCCACTCAAATCTGGGGCATCAGAAACCTTGCCATTTTCTTCAATTTTCCCCTTATCTTCCTTCTTCTCCGTGTTATCCTTGCATTCATCGTCTTTCGTGTTTTCCTGATCTTCGTTGTCTTCTGAATCATATGCCCTTGCAATGTACACCTGAATTTACAAATAACACTGTTATCACTCAAATAGCAAGGCTGCAAAATGACGAAAGTTTTCAAAAAAGCAGCAATCATCATTAAAATTGCATGCTCCAGCCAATTTTGCATTAGGCCATAAAACAAAAATATCCTTATTGGCAGAAATGTAATAGACATCGATCACTCACACAGCATTCAAGAATGTCTGTGCCTAATATTGTTAAATAAATCAGGTACAGGTTTTAAGTGTGAGAAGGCGCACCTTAAATTTAGTAGGGCTGACAAGCTGGAATACCAATGCATCCCCGTCAACGAGTTCATGATCAATGGAAAACCCTCTCCATCCCCCACTAAGGCCATGTTTTGCAGCCAGGTATTTCGTTTCAGATTCATCTCCATTTTCATCTTCCAAGGTGATCATTTCATCATAAAGGGGAAGGTGCGCCTTACAGAAGGGGAAAGGCAGACCCTATTGATAACATTGAAATCACAGTTATTGACCCAACGACAGAAATTTCATGTTTAATCTCTTGTAGAAAAAAATTATCATGAAAATATTAATGATCAGCTTGATTATACAAATTACTAGTTGGAGGGCAGTAAAATCTTGCGTGTGCATAGTACATAAAAGGGAGATAATTACTAAAAACCGGAAACTTTTTAGTTCTAGGATTACCTTCTTAAACAGACTAATTTGTAATAAAAACCAGGTCAACTTATATATATATATATATAGAGAGAGAGAGAGAGAGACCATCGACTCTTACCAGCCAAAACCCTCCAGTGACATGTGATTGGAGCATAGGTTTTACAAAACTTGGGAAATCAGCTCCCAAACTTGACTGCATTTGATCTGCCCTATGAACCGCATATATCCTTACTTCATCAGAAGCGTAAACTCTATTCAAGAGATCCCTCCTTTGGTAGCTCCTAATCCTATAGTACAAGTGCCAGTCACAAAACACATAACACAAGTTACAAAACACCCCACAAAATGTTAAAGTAATCAAATTCTTTTTTTTTTAGAAAAAAGAGAAGATCCAAGTATAAAACCTTCCGGTTCTCTCGACAGGTTCAATGGGGACCTGCCAGAAATCAAAAGTTACTTGCTTTCATTAAACGAATCACTAGATATTAGCCCAGAAACCAATCTTAGCATTTCGAAGGTCTAAACTATAATATAAAAAATTAAGCTGTCACCGTTGCAAAAACCAAATCTTACTTCTTTATAGCTAACGGGAGGCTTGTCCGCAACCCGGTTCGACCTTCTAACAGGAGTCAAGGCCCCTGGTGACCTAGAAATCCTAAGCTTCGCTTTCTTCACCTGTTTATTTAATTACCACATGATCCTTTAACATACTAGAAAAAAAATACTCGCGTAAGAGCATTGACTGTGCGTACTCACTGGAGATGGCTTGGAAAGGAGACTTTGAGAGAGCTTTGTGAGGTTGAGCTCTTCCATTCTCTTCTTGTTCTCCTCCATCCTCTTTTGCCTGATTTCTTCGTACGTTTGTTTTGGTTTCACCATTTTTCGTCAGAAAAATGAACCCGCCCTCCCCCCGCCCCCTTATTCGAGGGGGGCTGAAAAAGACTTGAAATTAAAAGCTGAGGAGAAAGTTACGATCGAGTTTCAATATTTTCCCCTAATAGTAGTATTATTATCTGTCGGGCACTCTCTCTCCCTCCCTCTCCCAGTGGTGGAATGGTGAGTTGTAAGATCGAGAGCCCTGTTTGAATTCAAAACCTGGTTCGTGTCATCAGTTATTTGGGAGGGATTTTTAAAAGTCATTTTGAAAATTTTGAAAATTTTTTATTTTTATTTTTAAGTTTAAATTAATAAAATTTAGTGTTTTTATATCATTTTGATGTGCTGATGTCAAAAAAGATTTTTAAAAAATAAAAAGATATAATTTTAATATATTTTTGAAAAACAAATAATTTCAAAAATAACCACAACCACACTCTCAAACATTATCGATATTTTGGGTTTTCATTTTCTTGTTTTTCGAGAAGTGTGCCTCTTTGGGCATTTGCCACGTGGATTGCTGAGTACTTTTGTCGATTATGATCAATGGCGTTTTCCCTCTCTTTCCCCCCCCTTATTATTGAACTAGCTTTTACTGAGCATCAGTTTTTTTTCTTAGATTAGATTTTAAATATATCTCATTCATAATTTCATATTACAAATAATATATCCATAAAAAAAAAATTTATCGTAGCTATTTGAATATAAAATAATAACCGAGAAAACAAATTCATTTACTATCTAAATGAAATGTATCAGTATACTAATAAAATACAAAAATATATTATCTATCATCTCGATATATTTTTTAATTAGAATAATTTTAAAAGAGCTACAATCACTTATTTTCTATATTATTATAAATTATACGAATCAAATAAAATATAATGTTGAGAATATAAATTATAATTGAAAATGAAAAGTATGATTTATAAAAACACGAAACCACACTAAAAAATATATATTATTTTAGAAAGAAAAAAAATCCCTCCACAACATCTGTCACTTTCATCTACCACTGTCAAATTTCACTGCAATTTTTTGGTTCTTTCTTCATCAGAAGCCGCAAACACTACCGTCCAAAATATACCTCACAGCATAGGATCCAGACAAATAGTCTTTGCATAAAATGGAGCCGAATTTCTCAAAAAAACCTCCCCGTTAAGTCAAAGGAGGAGACTCAAACGAACAAAAATCTGATCAGTAGCCGTGTCTGGTCCAAAACTCCATTTGTTCAAAACATCCACAATCTCATTTCAGTTCTTTGCTCTGGTTCATGTTATTTTCACAAGCAATCCTACCAAATTAGAAGCTCTCCTCCGGGACATTAGTACATTAATGATTATCACTGCAAAGATCGAACATAAGAACATGGCGGTTCGATTCAATAACCTAACAACAATCAATGAAGTAGACAAAAGTAATGAATCTCAGTTCCCAGCCACTGTTTCTATGGTTACTAAAATCTAATCAGTAATTTGCGAGTGCCTTTCAACTCCACAATGGTATGTTGCAGAGCCAAGCCAAAAAAATCATTTCTCCACTATAGGGGTTAGCTCTTATATTGAGAAGAAGGAAACTTGTTGCTGCTCCACATCATGAAACTCTACTTTCTGCCTGGAAAAAGCAATAATATATCCGAGTCAGAACCTTGTCAAATGGATTTAAAGTGATGTAAATCATGAATGTGGGTGTGAATTAATCAGTACTTCATTTTTGTCTTCTAACATTTCTGGCCAGTACCAAAATTTACCTATGTTAGCATATGAATGGCAGTAAACGAGAAAAGAATTCTTAATAGCAGTTCAAAAATCCTTGAAATGAAGTTATCAAATTTCCACAAAGTGTTCCTATCATTTGCTTTAAATTGTTAGCATTGATGGGGATTCCCAGTTGGAATATAATTTTTCACTAAATCAAGCTCAAACTTGAATGCATCCCCCCACGAGTACTCATAGTTCAATTTAGGGATCAGAATCTAACTATCATTATGACTATTTATGAGGATTGATCTCCTATCATGGAAGACTTCAGAAGGTTTTGAAGGGTTGAAAAGCAATTACTTGCTCTGGTTCGTGTGGCTATCCCATCCAAGTGCTTGGAATCTGAATTCCTGTCATTGTCAATGTTTTCCTTCCCTTCATTATCTTCTACCATGTCTTCCTTGTTTTCGTTGTCTTCTGAATCATATGCCCTTGCAATGTACACCTAATAAAAAGAGTAGCAACTAAGAGAATTGATACGCATAGATTACTCATGTGGCTGAAATTTCATCTACAAAAGCGTAGCAGAAGAAAACGGGCAATAAAACTTGGTTAAGACATCATTCAGTTGAGGCAGGCTGCCAAACATATAGCAGGACAAAGACCAGAAGCAATAAATTGAGGTAATAATTTCATTTTGGTCCGATGGGCCAGTGTTTAGATACAGTTCAAGGTTTGGTGTTTTACTATGCTGCACAATATCTAAATCGAAAAACTTGCTTTTAAACCACCATTCAAATGCACATTAGTCAAAGATTCTGTATCAGCTGAGATATAGTAAGAGATTAATTACATTGCACCAAGAACATCACCCAAGCCTATTGTAAAACAAATCAAGCACAGGTTTTAATGAGTGAATTAAGGCTTGCCTTGAATCTTGTAGGGCTGACTAGCTGGAATACTAATGCATCTCCATCAACGAGTTCATGATCAATGGAAAACCCTCTCCATCCGCCACTAAGACCAGTTTTTTGAGCAAGGTACTTCGTTTGGAATTCATCTCCATTTTCATCTTCCAGAGTCATCACTTCATCGCTGAGGGGAAGATGCGACTTGCAGAAGTAAACTGGCAGGCCCTGATGGATACGTTCAGCAATTTCATAAAACTCCAATCCCCTAGTAAAATCTGAGCATGCAATTTCCTACCATCTTTACTGTTTGGAGAACAAGGACATGATGATCATGGAACATGAAAAGGACCAAAATTGACAAATTATTTCTCCAAATTTTTACCTCTTCAGTTTCTCAATTGGTATCCACTGAAAAAGGGAAAATGTAGTGATGATTGGTCTGTTTACAAGCCAGAAACTTTCTCAAAAGAAAGATTCTTTCTAGCTTTCTAAAGTTACAATAACAAGGCGAAACCGCTGATTTCTTACCAGCCAGAAGCATCCGCTGACATGTGATTGGACCATGGGTTTTAGAAAACTTGGGAAATCAGCTCCCAAACGCGACTGAATTTGTTCTGCTTTATCAATTGCATGCGCCCTCGCTTCACTAGAAGCATAATCCCCAAAACCTCTCCTTCGGTAACTGTAGCTTCTACAATACTCGAGAACATCACAGAATCATAAGAATTTCATAGTCATAGTTGCATAAAAACATCCAGCAAAATTTAATCCCTCGGTCTTTTAAATAAAAGAATTCCAGTAACCAACCTTCTGGTTCTCTCCATAGGTTCCACTGGTAACTGCGAGAAAACAAAAGATACTTTCAATTACACCACCACCGCGTATTAGCCCAAAAACCAAACATGGCATCTCAAAGGTCTAAACTTTGACATAAAAACTGTAAGCTTTTGCCATTCAAAATCCTTACTTCTTTATAGCTAACAGTAGGCTTGTCTGCAACTCGGGTTGATCTTCTCACAGGAGTTAAGGCCGTTGCTTGCCTGAAAGTTCTGGGCTTCGCTTTCTTCACCTGTTCAATTATTATCATATAACATTCAAACAAGACAAAAAAAAAAAAGACAAAAAAAAGAGCAGATCCATTAAAACACATGAGCAAATGCACTCACAAAGACGCAAATTAAAGCACTACTGTTTTTATATATAAAAAAAACGTGTACGTACTGGAGATGGCTTAGAAAGGAGACTTTGAGAAAGCTTTGTGAGGTTGAGCTCTTTCATCCTTTTCTTGTTCTCTTCCATCCTCTTTTGCCTGATTTCCTCATATGTTTGCTTTGATTTCGCCATTTTTTGCGCCAAACTTTCTGATTCAAAAAATCCAACCCCTTTTTCTCTTTTTTATTGATGAAAAAAAAGACTTGAGGAGAATGTGAAGAAGAGATGATGGGGAAAAAAAGAAAAGAATGTTGGGCTTCCCTTCCTTTCCCTTTTTTTTTTGGTTTTGTACAGAGACAGTGGAGTGGTGGTCCGAGGAGTCCCATTTAATATTTTAATAGTTTTATTTGAATTCAAAATCTGGCTCCCGCCAGCAACGGTACGCTCGAGTCTCATCTTATTACCTCGTCTGACTGGAGGAGGTCTAATACGTTGGTAGATATACCAATATGGGTAAGGGATTATAATTATAATGTATTTTTCAAGTTTATAAAATAATAAAATAGTATTTACAATAAATATTTATAAATACTTATTCCATTGTAAAAATGATTTTTTATTACTTAAAATGTTTTTTTTTTCTTCTCCTCTAAAGCAACAAAACCTTTTTATTATTATTATTGGAAATCATACTATAGCTGTTTGTAATTATCATATAACTACATTACAAAAATATAAGATTATCTTCATTATATATACTAGGGAAAATCACTCTCACCATTTTTATTTTTTTTGAAGTGTTGTCATTTTGTTACCTTGACTCTATTTTCTTACAATTCACACAAGAAAAGCCCGCAAAATTTTCTAGCAATATATTACTTAATCTTGCTTTCTCCTAGTATTTAGGGATACATTCTACGTGGTGAATGCTTCACAAAACGTTAAGGGACAGTGACAAAAATGGCTTTTTTCGCCAGCAAAAACTAGAAACAAGCCAGTCATTTCATCACCATGGTGCCTTGGCCACTTGTTGGAACTTAGGCTCTAGATTCTCAGAATCCACCACTAATTTCTCGATCTCGACGCCTAGCCTATTTATAGTATCTTTCACTTCCAAGAGCTTTGCCTCAAGAGCTGTCTCCTCCTCCTTGGCGTTCACTCTTTCCAGAGTAGCTTCCTCGTACCTCTTTGATTTATCAGAAAGATGCATGAGCTGTCCCAACCTGGCAAGCAAAAAACCGACATTCATTCCTAAGCCTTCGAAGGCTTTCAGAGTCTTCTCCCAGATTGCTAAATTTTCCAGAGAAGTAATAAGCTTTGAAGCTCTAATGGCATCTGCAATATTGATAGTCTCGGAAAGCATTCCGACAACCAGTTTACAGTTAAGGCCATCGAGAAGATGTTCATGGAGAAAGGAGTTTTGACAGCAGCAAAGCTCATAGTACTTGGTTTGAAGGTGTTTGGAGAGCTCACTGTTAATTACCAATCCACTTACAGTAATGTCAAAATCCTCAAAACATTTCACTTCTTTAAAATCAACAGCAGATTTTGACAATCTGATTCCACCTGTGGTTTCCGAGCCAAGATCTTCACTTTCATACTCATACAGATCTGATGTAGGCCCAAAGTTGTTAAGACAGGCCAACTTGACATTCATTTCATTGTTCTTTTCAGGATTGTCTTGCAATAGATGCTGCTCGAAATGCAGATCTTCCATCTCTTCGCTTACCCTGCTCAGTTTTTCTACATGGACTGCTTCATTGACTTTAGATAACGAAGATATGTTAGATTACACAATGCTCTGTCATTCCTAATTGATAAGTGAGCCAAAGTGGGTGGGTGCGAATTTTGAAACTTACCAGGAGTCATTTGTTTAATAGCAGCTTCCAATTTTAAAAGGCCAAGGGCACCGTCCACTTCTTCTGAACTATCGACTGCAGATAAGGAAGATGAAATGTAACATAATGCTCTCTGCCGTTCATAATTGACAAGTGAATACAGAACTTTGAAACTTACTAGGACCCATTTGTTTGACACCAGCTTCCAATTTCAAAAGGGCAAGAGCACCATCCACTTCTTCTGAATCATTTACCCTTACAATGTAGACCTAAATGAAACCAAACAGCAATATAGTTAATAATAGAATTTGTAGAAAGAGATATTCATGCAAAATAACATTCATGAATGATGTCTCACAATCGGCATGCAATAGGCTTAGGAAACTGTTTCCGGTCCTCACTTAGTCTGGAAAAGTTAAGGCTACGGATATTTGAAAAGGCAAGAGTTGATGAATTCCAACTCTCACAAGATACAGAAGATACATAGCCGGAGGAACCCAAAGAGTCCAAACTAAGACCATGAGACTATTTGTATAACCACTAGATAATATTTCCCTACTCCTCATTTCTTATTCTCTGAAGCAACTAAATTCATTCAATTTATTTGAGGACCCTAGAGAGGAGCAATTGAAATAAAGTAATCAAGCAATTGTACATTCAAGATGAAGATTCATAAAATTACCTTGAATTTGGCAGGTTCGACTAAATGAAAAATCAGAATATCTCCCTCCATTATTTTGTGATCGATAGAGAACCCTCTCCATCCACCACTGAGGCCCGTCTTGTGTGCTAGATATTTTGTTTCATAACTTTTTCCCTTTTCATCTTCCAAAACAATAATAGTGTCCTCCTTCGGCAAATATGCTTCACAAAATCTCTTAGGAAAATGCTTCCATCCAAAAACTTGGCCATTCAGGTTACTTGGAGAATCAAATATCATGAACTATAAAAAATTGTCAGCAAAAGAATAGAACCAGCTTGAAGCTTACCAGCCAAAATACTCTGGTAACATTCGAGGGTAGCATATGCTTTATGATACTAGGGAATTCAGGTGACAGAATAGATTGAGTTTCTTTCACTCTCATCATGACATCGGATTTAACTTCCTCATTATCATATAGGTCTTCAATTTTGGCTCTCTTCGATGTGTGGCTATAGAGAATAAAATTAAGTTAACATTGTGCAGATTACAATACAACGCTGCTTCTTGCAGTTAGAGGAATATTAAATATCCACTGAATCTAATCCACTGACCTTTCAGACTTCATAGAAACATTACTCAGTACCTGTTCAAGAATTGGGAATTCTCTAATCAGCCGAGCTTTACCATTTTTAACATTTAAACAGGAAGAGAACTTTCAGTAGCGCATCAGAATACAAAAGACTTTCTTGGTGAGGAAAAGAATGTTTTAAGCAGCCGTTTGTTATTGCTTTGACTCTGTTTGTTATTGTTTTCAAAAAGCTCAAGAGCATAAAAACATTGTAGAGTTCCATCTGTAAAAGCTGTTTTCAATTTCATCAGTAATGATTTCCAAATTTGATCTTTCAGTGCATCCCCTCAAAGTGACCCTTCTAGTTCTTCTAAACTGCCAAATTATCATTTCTGTTAAATGAGAAGAAGTACACATTCACCCAAACTTGAAAGAATTTTCAGTTGCCTTCAGCTATTACTAAAAGCTAACATGGGTGTACCTTCCAAATTGTTTCCATCTAAAAAAAAAAGTGATCATAAAGACTATCATTAAATACTTGAAAAAAGATTCTCTGGGACAAAATAGAAACCAGTTTTGTGAATACAAAATTAGGCTAACAATACCGAGTGTCACCAGCAAACATTGATCAGTCTCTTAAAGGTATTCATCTTCAAAACTTAAAACAAACAAACTGAGCTAGCTCAATTAGCCCAAAACATCAACAGTGATTCACCAACAAGAGCCGCTGCCCCCCCAAATAAATAAATAGCACAAGTGAGCACATGAGTTCTAGTTTTTAAAGAAAAAGAGAGATAAAAAATAGCAAACCTTTTTTATTCCTTTCACTTTCAGAGGCCTTGCTTGCTTTTCCTGCAATGTAAACCCAAAATCCAACACAATTAGCCAACAACCTGAGTTGCCGAAGTATAGGACTAAACACACAGAGAGAGGGGGGGGGGGGGGGGGGGGGGGGGGGGGGATGACCTTCTGTTTGTTTGCTTCAAGAACAGCCATGCTTGGTGAAAATCGGGGTAACCAACAAGAAGAAGAAGGTGCGTCAAAGAAAAGGGGTAAACTTTTAATACATGTGGAACTTGAAACAAAGCCTGAGACGAAGGAGAAGATGAAAAGACCGATAATTTGAAATTAGTACTGTCTGCCACTATTTTAAGCCTGAATTGTCACTTCTCTCAAAATGGAGCCAAATTTTAAAACATTCTTTATTTAAAAATATATTAAAATAATATTTTTTAAAATTTAGTTTTGAATAATCTAGTAATATTAAAAAAATAACTTGAAGCAAAATTTGTTTTTTTTTTATTTTGATGAAAAGCAAGTTAAACACTTTAATATCAAACACCCTTTGTATTTAAATGTTCGGTAAATCTCGGCAATTCAACTTAATTGGACTAAATTGTAAACAAAATGTGAGGAATTTAGCTGACATGAAGGGACCATATTGTTTATAGTTCAATTCAATTGGGGTGAGTTGACAAAAAGTGAGGAATATAAGGGAGAGGGTGTATGCCTTTTACAATCCTGAAGTCGTGTTCAATTTATAACCTTTGCCATATTTCTGTTCCTGTAGGAACTCCTTGGATTTATCCTTTGTTATAATTTGATGATGATTTTTTTTATGAAAAATATATTAAAATGATAATAATTTTATTTTTTATAATTTATTTTTGATTTTAGTGTTAAAATGATCCAAAACATTATAAAAACTAATTTAAAAAAAAATTAAAATCTTTTAGAAACATATTTCGACTGTATTTCCAAATACATCTGAAGACAAATAGAGAAGAAACAAATTGATGATCCGAGAAAACTTCAAGTTAAAAGAAAAGAAAAATAAGGAAAAGATGGCGAAATAAAATAAAATATAGTCATAATAGAGTTTTAAGGGAATTGAAAACAGTTTCTCTTACTTTAATAATCTGCAAGACAAGACTTGTATCGAGCAACTACAACGATAAATCTTCAAGATAACACGAGACAACTCCAGTACAAGAGACTTTTATATATATTCATGTTAATCCATAAAAGAAGAAAGTAACTGGGCCAAATTGGAATAATAATTACAACTAATTTAGTGGTTGATAATTAAATTAAATTAAATTAAATATACTCTGTACCATCTAATTTACATTATAAAATAGCTCTCTTGACATTGAGCTTTTACTAGCTTTCTTTCAAGAGAGTGTTTATGAAAAACTAATTTATCTAACCTTGATACAATCAACTTTAAAACAAAAAAATCTTTCACGTATTTTGCATAACAGCACTATGATCAAGATTCTTTTTTTATATATATAAATCGACGAGGGATGAATCTTATAAATTGAAGCGTTTCGGTACTCCCTCTCGCAAACATTAGGCTCATGAAAAATAATTATTTGCATGGCAGATCCTGCGTGCATGCAAGAGAATGACAACCAATTCTGCGAGTATCTAATGATTATATGTTAAAAACTACATGGATGCTGCTTGCCCCAGCTAAAAAACAAAGTTAACTCAAAAATCTTACAAACATAAACTACAACATCTCCATTTGCAGATCACTAACATGGTTACAGCTACTTTAAAACAAAGAATTAAAATACTCATACACTGTCCGCATTGACAACTCAGTATCAATGTTGTTACGTCCATCCTGTTAGCATGAGGAATGTTTCCCGTTTTTGCAATTCTCTTTACCATGGGGCGTTGACCGCTTCCTGAAACATATGCTCATGTTTCTCAGCATTCTCCTTCAGAATCTCCATCTCATCATCAAGTCTTTCCCTTGTCTCCTTCAATTTCAAAAGCCTCAATTCAAGGCTTTTCATCTCCTCATCTACACGAACTTGCTCAAGTCTAACTTCTCTGCATTCTGATTCCATAGCCTCTTCTGATTCCAGAGCAAGGCTCATTAGCCGGCTTAACCTCTCGCGCAAAAATCCAACTTTCATGCCAAACAGCTCAAATCCTTTCAAAGTCTTGTCCCAAACTCCATAGTCAGCTTGAGAGCTGGAAAGCTTTGAAGATCTAATCCCCTCTGAAATGTCCACAGTCCCGATTATTATTTCAACTGCCAAGTTATGATTAATACTGTTGAGAAGATTGCTGTGCAGAAATGACTTCTGTGAGCGACATAGCTCATAGTACCTCGTCCGATGATGTTCAGAGAGCTCAGAGTCTATAGAAAAACCGTTTAAAAGAATGCTGAAATTCTCAATGCCTTTTACATTATTAAAATCAACAGTGGATCCTGAAAGTTTGATGACTCTCAAAGTTTCAGAGGCGCGATCTTCACTTTCATTCTCAGATTGATGTGCAACATAGCCTTTATTGTTTTCCTCTGCAATCAGGCCATTCTCCTGATTATTCTCTTCCTGATGGCCAACTGGAAGAAGCTCCAAAAGCTCAGCCTTTTTACTGCCTTTTACATCTTTTTCAGCTGGCTCTTCAATGTTAGGGAAAGAAGGAAAAATATGAATATATTAGATCAAGTTTGAGTAGTCATCAAAGCAGCAAATAGAGATTTATATACCAGAGATGATTTCTTTTCCATTAGCACCTGAATTTGGAATGCCAAACTCCCCATCTCCTTGGGAAGAACCATTTCCTTTTACAATGTACACCTACGAGAAAATTATGTGAAGCAATTGTCATAGTAGAAAATCCACAGCCACAACAATTTGATGCAGAGTAACTTCAATATGCCTGCCTGATTAGCATTTCGAGTGAGGAAAATGAAACCCCCATCCCGACTGAAAAAACATAATACTTCCAGTGTTTCTCTTTTCTACATGTATGTGTGCTTAGTGTGACCAACTTTTGCTTCAGCACACAAAGAAAAGAACAGCGTCTCTATTCTCATAGATGCATAGCATTGCCTGTGTTTTCACTTTTCAATGAATGGGCATGTCTTCGTGAATCCGCACTTGTGCCCATGCACGTGCGCGTGCATGTGTGAAGAATGAAGGGTTATTCCTTTCTGCTCTCAGAGATTAAAATGTCAAAACTGACAAAACAGACCTTGTAATTTCAGAACTACATAATCACAGCCAGTGAACTCTGAAACAAGAAAAAAGAATCTATTCTAGTCTTCAAGTTTTTTTCTCCTTCATGTGATCATTATCGTAAAGTATGGCCCTGAGCCATCATATAGAAGGTCTTTGATAGGATGATTTTTTTCTAGTTTTCTACACTATAATTGAGAAGTCCAAATTCTTCCTATCATTGAATGTTATTTCCTAATTATTCACTTCGGAGAGGACATCTAAGATAATTATTGACTAAAAAAATGAGGAGCATATGATTATAAAATCTAACGGTACCTTAAACCTTGAAGGTTTCACTAAATGGAAAACAAGAACATCACCCTCATGTAAATTGTTTGCAGCACAGAATGCTTTCCATCCACCACTCAGTGCTGTTCTTTCTGCAATGTAATTTAGTATGTATTCTTCCCCACTTTCATTCTCCAGAAAAAGTGTTGTATCATTCTTTGGCAAATGCATTTTGCAAAACCGCATGGGAAGATGCTGTAATGAGAGAAATAGCACATAAAGCAGTCTAAACTATAGATAAATCATCTGAATCTTAAATTTAGGACAGAGTTTCATGTTACCATCCAAAACCCAACAGTCACATTTGACCGGACCAAAGTTTTTGCAAAGCTAGGATATGCAGATTCTAAATTTGCCCGAAACTCCTCTGCCAGTTCCATAGCAGGAGACTTAGTTTCAGTACTATCATAGAATACACTGAATGCATCTTTCTTTCGCTTGCGGCTATACAAATATATAAAAAGGATTCCGGATGAGAATACAATAAAACAAAATATGCTTCAGTCTAAAGTATAAGACTGTTTGGTAGAGACTCTAACCTTCTGGGCTCCCTTGAATCCCCTGATTTATCATACAACACCTGCTCAAGAATTTTCAAAAAGTTTTTTTCTTTAATTAATTCATCAAACGACAACAAATGAACAAAAACTAGAGAACCTGGATGTTTAAGAGAACACCATGCCAGATTTTCTATTAAACAGAAAATCAGGCTTCTAATTGAAACCTACCAGTTTGTATCAAGTTAACACATCTCAACCAGATAAGAATTCCTTCTCCAATATTTGTATGCATATTGAAGGCAGAGATAGCTACTACTATTGAAAAGCAAATTGGCTTTATAATTGGCTGCCCAATACCCTGAAATATCTTAAATATCTACGAAAAAGGAATGGGAGGATGAAAGGAACAGAGTATGGGACAAATTTGAACCCAGCACTCATGCCTACCCGTAAACTTCAAAACCTCTAATTCAAAGGTCTTAATCTAAAGCGTTTATCAAGCATGGTACTGCATTTACATTACCTACCTTAATTCAAAAAAAATTGTCATCGCGGTAGGTTTAATGTCTTGAGTTTGGATTAGAAAGGGACTTCTATAGAGAATGGCAAACCATCAGAAATAAAAATGAAAAAATGTTGGCAGAGTGAGACTTTTAATGGAAAGAATTGATCCACCCAAGAAAGAGTTACAAAGAGACAAAGTATAGAATAAATATCACAAGTACATATGCTTAACATGAAAAGTTCAAACCTCTAATTCAATAGGGTTATGGGGCTTAATTCAATGGAAGTCATTAACCATTCTGCTGCATTCACTATATTGAGATTTTAATCAAGCAATCTTGGTGTTAGGATAGGTACAACATCTTGTGTTCAGATAAGATAGGGACTACCTTGAGAATAGCTGTCATAAAAAATTAAAAAAAAAAAAAATCGGTATTACCTGATTGAAACCTGGAATTGAAAGAAATGACCCGCACTAGAAAGGGTTACCTAAAGGACACTTCGTGAAGGAATACACAAGTGCCCTGGACAGGAAAAGGTGGTGGCATCATATTTAGCTCCCAATTTTGCTTAACATCGCTTTATCCAATTCTTAATTGCTATCAAAGTGAAAATTTTCACATGGAGTTAATAATTCCAGCTCACAGAGAACATCCACTACAGTATCCTGGTGACCTCGGCGCTCCCTCAGGCTATTATCGTTTCCCAAAAAAAACTCCTAACAGGGTTCACCTAATCTGACATTTCAAACCACAAATTGCTTTATAAAAGCCCTAAAACCTTGAAGAAACAACAAGCAGCTGAAACAAGCACAGGAAACAAAGCAAATGAAGGAAAAGAAAAAACCCGTAACAAAGTCCCTCTCAGAGCAAAATAGTACACACCAACAAGACAGGGATTATAGCCAACTTTAATCTGAAATTACAGAAAAGATTGCGATTTTTCAAGAGAAGCAAAGATTCTCACGAGTTCATGACCAGTCTTGTGCTCAGGTTCTGGAGACTTCTCATGGATCTGGGTCAGCTTTATCTTGGACATATTTGGCTTCCTTCTCCTAATCTGAAAGTGAACAAAACGGATTTGCAAAGATCAAGATACATAAGCAGACATGCAAGAAACACGAGAAAAAGAAGAGAAGAGAGACAAAGAAGACAAACCCTGGGATAAGTATTAAGGGGAGCTGGGTTGGATATTAGAAGCGGAGGTTTAGGGGAAGTGTTTTGGTCTTCTTTGTCATCCATTTTTGGCAGCAGACAGGAGGGTTTGTTGCTTCTAGCTTCGAAGGTTTTTGCTGTTGTTATTGCAGGTTTCTCTTTCAGATTCCTGTCCTTTGATTATGTTGCTGACACACGAACTAAATAAAAACCATAGAATTGTGGGGAGGTGTGTGGGTGTTTTTTTTTTTTTTTTTTTTTCGGGAAGGTGCAGCTACATGTTAGAAAAATTATCGGGGTAGAAAAAATATTTTTATATTTTTTAAAAAGTTATGGACTGCTAGAATTACCTTTCCTCTTTTTAATTTTGGCGTTCAACCTCTTTAAAATATCTACAAATTTTGGACTTTTTTTCTTCTTCCAATAAATGTCTTTAAACCGTGCCGTTATTACTTCTTCATAGATTAAACTTACTACTGAAGTCATTTGATTTTTCCATCCTACAAAAGTCATTTTGATCTTAGGATCTTGGAGCTCTGCATGATGTGATTACTGATCTCCTTGTGGTTTTCCAATTTGATAATATTAAACTAAAAAACAAAATAAATCAAATAAACCCACCATGATTTATTTTCAGTTAGTCAATCTAACTTGTTAATGTTTTAAGTTGAGGATTAACATCAGTTTGATTATTCTTTTAGCTATTTTTTTTTTATTTTATTATTGAGCATCTAACACCTGATTTGTGTTTTGAATTCAGTTCGAAGCTTTACTATATTTAATTGGACCAAGCTACGTTAATTTTGGAAACTTAGGATTTTAAAACAGCGAGGGGTGGAGATGCAAAACCTTAACACCCCAACCTGACTTTCTCAAGTTCGATCTCAACGAATGGCAATTTTGACGTCAGGATCTGGACAGGTGTCGTAGAGCTGAAGTGCTGGTCGGAAGTATAATGACTGAGCTCCCCGATGAAAAGATTGTCGGATGCGTATCTATATATATCCTTACGTTTAGTGCACAGGGACCGAAGTGTTGCAAGTCTGAGTGCTGCCTTGATTTCCATGATGAGCCTGCTGGGAAAATTATATTAACTCAACCATTATGACGTTGGCCTTTGATGGTTTCAAATATACATTTTTATAGTATATATGGCAAATTTCTTCAGCATCTCTACAGCTCTGAACCGGAAAATGGTGGCCGTGGATGCTTATCGGAAAACGCACCGTACAGTAAGAGAATGCTTTTACACACAGCTATAGTCAGCAACATCGGTTATGTATAGCTATCACCATAAATTCTTATATTTTGAAATACAGCTAAAAAATAATTGACAGAAAGGAATATAATATGGAGTAACAAGCTAGGTATATAGGACTGTTTTAATGATGGGGCACGTATAGATAAATGCCTCGGGTGATCTGACGATAAACAATATGAAGGAATGATACGATGGTTTCAAGAGGAAAGAAATGCAGTAATTGATGAGTTGAGAGTGAGAATAAGTTTATGTGGCTTATCTTCTTTTGACTATGGATTATGAGTTAAGAATTCTGACCAGAGCTGAGCCCACGTTCAGGTTGTGATTTGATGAACAAGGGGTCACGCTACACTGTCCATATATATATATATATATGGATGAGGAGGTCATGATCTGATATTTCACATATGATACAATATCAATTGTTTGCAAGTTATTTTCCAAATTATTGTCTGTGCAAATGGGTTCTGTCCCCTCTTTATTGTCTGATATTACTTGTTGAAGCAGAGTCAGAGAAACCAAGACAACAAGGGAGCAATTTTTTTAATTTTTTTATTTTTATTTTTATTTTTATTTTTTTGGTGGTGGGGGGAGGGGGGTCAATAGTCCTGGTACATCAAGATGGTTGGTTGATTACTGACAGCATTTATGGTCTGGACTTCTGAGCTAACTTGAAAAAACTATGTTAATCTTCTAAAATATTTGAGCTAACATTGTTCCTGTCATGAGCTTATTGATTTAACGAAGGACAGAGGTTAGTATCTGTTAACATCAGAAATTCCTCGTTAATCTACTGATGGATTGCCAGTGGAGAGGCTTAAGGAACTACTTTTCCTGCAAGACAATTTGAAAAGTTCAAGAGAAACAACATCGATAGAAGAGATTGGAAAAAGAAACTGTAAAAGTTCTCTCTCTTTTTGTCTTTTAAACTGTTTGAATTATTCAGAGAACAAAACTCAGGACAGCCTGAAGACAAAGCTCCAAACAAATATCTATTTCTGTAAGCATGTCTGAATGATAAAAAGAAGCAGCGTGGCTGACCGAGTCGCGTACTGCGTACCAAAATTTGTTTGTTTTGCAAGTGATAAGTGCAAAAGGCCAAGAGCGCCTTCTGTTTCAGATGAACAATTTGCTGTGTCAATGAAGACCTGTAAAAGTCTATCATTTGACAACAAAAGAAAAAAAAAACAATGACAACAGTTAGTTATCCATAATCAAAATGCCTACGATCCTTCATTTTTTGTTGATTAGCATGGGTGTCTAGGTTAGTTTACACGCACCTCAACTAATCTAACGGATCCTGAAATTAACGATCATATAAACCTCTACTGGCTATCATATTGTAACCACAAGGTGAGCAAACTTCTTAGTATCAAACTTTTATCAGTAGGTTACTACGATACTTTATCGTCGTGGTTAGAACAGAGAAACACAACATTTTTACTACAATTTCTGTAGACTCCACAAGTTGCTTTACAGAATATTAGTGTTGGATCCAACACTTAGGTAGCTAACATTATGCAGAATTATCAAACAAGGAACAAAATCAACGGGGTTAAAAGAGGTGACCTTAAATTTGTCAGGTTCGACAAGCTAGAAAACCAAAGCATCTTGCTCAAGTAATCTGCGTTCGATCGAAGAAAACCTTCTCCATCCCCCACCTACTCCAGTCCTTTCTGCGAGATATACTACATGATTTTCCAGTTTCATCCACCAAAATGACTATGGCACCGTGATTTGGTAAATGAACACGGTAAAACTTCATTGGCAGACCCTATATTCAAACAAAAAACGAAAAAGAAGGTATATAAAGAGTCTCTTCTTTTTTCTGCAATACTCCTGGCTAACTTCTTATACTACGCATGCTTAATTCCACTTGCGATCTTCCAAACCTTTTACCATGGAATTGTTTTATAAAAAAAAAGGCTTGAATGAACTTGATTTGATCATAAAATTATTAAAAAAGAAGCAAAATGCTTCAATGCTCTTCAGGAAATAAAATATTCTGGCTCTGCTAAGTGTAATTGATTCTTAGAAATTACAATTAATCAAAGTCATCAACATGAACATTTACTTGAAATCGGAAACAGGTGCTGCAACTATCGAGTTATTTGCAGGCTCATTCTCGAGAGAGATATCTCCAAACTCGACATTTTATATGCACCATGCTAGTATCCCTTTCTTTCTCTGTTCATCTGTGTAAAAGCTATTTGAACACGTGTCAATCAAGAACAGGAAGACCTAGAGATATAGGGTTGAGTTCTTTATCTTCATGCACCAAGATATTAATCTGGTATATATTAGATTGACTGAACTAAAAAATCAGTTAATTAATCCATTCATAAGCATCTTAAAATTTCATTGACTCCCAAGAGCGGACCCTAACAACCACGAATTATTGGAGTATAATAGTTGGGTGCTTGGTGTCCAGATTTTGATACAGAAATTAAAATGAACAAAATTAGAAACTTGGATGACCACTCTGCTAATTATGCCAACCTGGTTTGTAAGTTTGACGTGAACGCAAGATTGCTCGTGCTGTTCCCATTAGATTTTCCTTCATTCAAGTGTTATTTAAATTCTTAAAGATATATTTTATTAAATAAATTATTCTTTTTTCTGTACAAGCAGTTTTTTACTACTGTCGTTTTAAAGTAATTTAAAATAAGCAGCAAAATATGCATCTCTTTAATATAAATTATATTTTCTTATCAATGTGATTTTTTAATGAGAGCATTTTCATCAGATATATTATTTTTTGAAATCAAAAAACTTACCATGAAAATCAAAATTCAATAAAAAAAAAATCATGCCTGAATTGAAGAGAAAAAAAGAACAATTAATCTAAGGAAAATACTTAAAATATTTATAATAAAAGCACCGCGACAATTTATTATAATTTGTTTTACATAGTTTTCTTATATTAATTATTATTGAAAGCCAGTACCAAACGAACTGTCAAGTCCACTGATAAAATTACCAGGCTCGCTGCAAGGCCCAAGATTTAAGCCAATATCAGCCTTCTAGCTAAGTTCACTGTTAAGGTGGTTATTTTGCCACCGGAGCCGCCCTTAGCCTGTAACCCAATATTTACGTACCTTTTGCGTCTCTTTTTTCATTGCACTGTCTCTAACGCAGCATGCATAAGGACAGCTAAATATAGCTGTTCCGCTCCTGAATGCTAAATATGGCAGGAGTAAATGGCAAAAGCCATATACATATATTACATTTTGTTCTTCTGTGTAGATTCAAAATTTTGTTTTTTTCTGTTATAAAATATAATTTATTTACACCATACCAGTTAATGTGTTACTGAGATACTGAGAAATTAGATCTTTTTTACTCTGAACTTTTTTTCCTAGTCTCACCCATGGATCATTCTAAAAGCAGATTTCTTGCTTTATATCATGTCCCATTAATCATGATCTTTTGTATCTTTTCGGTGATAAACATTTCTCTTCCTCTAATTCTTTGGTCTTCAATTTCATTTTCAAAAGAACAGTTATGTCATCCGCTATTTTTATGATGATAAGAAGTATGTTGCGGGGGTTTTAATTTTAAATTTATTTTTTAAATTTAAATATAATTAAAAAATTAATAATTATATTATTGGAGGATTTTTTAAAAGTAATTATTTAATTATATAATTTATTTTTATTAATTGTATAATTAAACTATATACAAAATAATTGCACTATATTTAAAATAATATAAAAAAAATAGATCTCCAAAATGGCTTTTACCATTGGAGTACACATTAACAGAAAAACCATATATACACTATTCAAAAAGTTATTTTAGAAATTTGGCTCTCCAAAATAGTTTTTACCATTGAGTTGCTCTTAAGGTGATTATTTTGCCACCAGAGCCGCACTTAGCCTGTGACACTATATTTTAAAATTATTTTTGAAAAAAATTATTTTTATTTTTAAACTTAAACTTAAATTTTTAAGTATTTTTTAATTACTTTGATTTAATAATATAAAAAAAATTAATATCCATAAGCATTTGCCCAAATAAAAAATGATGATATCTCGCTCTCAACGATCCGTAATTTACTTCGGTAATGATCTGTAATGTGTTGTTATTTTATTTATTTAAAAATATATTAAAATAATACATTTTTTATTTTTAATATTAACATATTAAATATTAAATTGATATGGTATCAGATAGATACACACACAAAAAGCAATTTTAAGTAAAAAACAATTATCATAGTATTTACTTTTAAAAAAAAATATTTGAAAATATTTTAATTTTAAAAATTATTTTTAATATCAACATATTAAATAATATAAAAATAGTTATATTAAAAATAATTTAAAAAAAAAAAATATTCAAACTTTTACCAAACAACCCGCCGCGCTACCTTCACTTCATCTCTTGGTTGCACTTAACTGCCAGCTCAGATCTGCCAACAAACCAGAAAATAAACCAAGGCCCAACTCGCAATTCATCTGCATCATTAGCTAAGCATCGAGTTTACGACAGGGCAGCAACTCAACAAACAACCTAAACATAAACCAAGGGCTGGCTCACAGTTCATTTGCATCCCCAATCAAGCATCGAATTTAGGACTCGGGCAGCAACTCAACAAAGCCGGCTTAGGTAATGATATATTTATCAATAAAATATATATTTGTCAATCATGTTTTATAAAATAGAAATTGACTCCACTTAACAAAAAAAAACCTAAAAGTTAATACATAAACTACTATTTACATCTTAAGCTGCTATCTTATCGTCAAATCACTATACCAGAGAGTTGAATGAACAGATAAATACAACCTTACACTTCCTTGGCTTTCTTCTCACCAGTATCATAGACTATCTGATCATCCTTAAAATTTCATAGCTATACATATCAAAGCAGCAAGCATTCCACAATATTATACTAGTCCTACCTGTACACTATCATGCCAGCGGAATGGCTCGGAAGCTCGAGCAAACATATCTAACCCGGTGGTCACACAAAATGTCAAAAATACCTCAACTTCATTGCTTAGTTGCCAAGTTACTTTTCAAGCATGAGGATTGCCTACTAAAAATCTCCAACAAACTTTTAAAGGGTGCATGTACAGCCAATGACAGGTTAAACCAGGTCCAATCCATCCACAATCATAATCTTGAGCGACGAGTGAATTTGATACCATGAAAAGGTGAGTGTCTCCTCTGGGCAGAAGCAATTGGCTGCCCATTAAGAGAACCAGAAAATCTAATATCCCAACCTTCTATGTTCTTCGGTACACATGCATCAAAGAGGACCTTGCCAAGTACACTGTGAGCGCTAATACTTGGAGGGTTGGGCAGATAAATTGATCTTTCTTTCCTTTCATCTTGGAGGGATTCTGACTTGCTACTATTGCAGTATTCTGCTGAACTGGGCACAAAGAAGTGGTCACCTGGCCCAACAGCGACTCTTCTGAAGCTTTGGTTTGAGTTAACGGCAGCTTTCTGTAGGTCACATATTAATTCAGACATCTCATCGTGCATACTGTCCAAGCCAATTCCCTCTCTGAGTTTTTGGATTCTATGATAATAAACAGAAGGAGCCTTGTCAAGCAAATCAGTCACTGCAGCCCTGTACTGGATTGGATTGTGCTTGTAATGGCCTGAAATGTCACTGGATAGAATCAGTTTGGTTTTGACATGCAAAAGACATGCAGCAAATGGAACAGGTAGGAGTGAGGCAGAAACTCAATTCCACGAAACGAAAGTGGTCCAATAACTTGACAACCTAATGGGATTTGTGATGTAACTTTTGTCATTTATGCTATTTCTCATTCTCATGGTGCCAATTGATAGAATGCACACATTGTTGGCTGGACATGTAGAGGGGAAATGATTACTGTGATCATTAATCCAACAGTAAATTGTAAATCTATAAGCACTGGCATTCAGATTTGAAGATATCACTATTGTGTTTACTCTATTCAAAGCAAGTAGATAAACAAGAGATCTGAATTTCCTTATTTATCCAACTTTCTCTTGGAAGCATTTTAAGGTGCTATTTACAGTTTTCCTGAGATTAAATCTCCTTGTACATGCTGCATACAAAAAGAAACAAGGCGCAACAAAAATGATTATTTTTTACAAGCTCAACTTTCTCACTGGTAGTTAAACCTGTTAGCTCCTGCTTTATATAGGAAGCCACTAACAGAGACCCGTGGACCAAAGGCCAATTAGTGTAAGAGGCCCATACGAATTGGATCCATGCCCCTGATACAATGCTAATTTGCAACAGAACAAAAAAAAAATTCATAGCTCCATGTTAGCAGCAACAACCAAATAGGTATGATGACTACCACTCATCAAATTCAACACTCAATGTTCAAGTATCCATCCTATCAATTCAACAAAAGGGAAGGTATCCAACTCATCTGCTTACAAGCACATTTTGATACAGCTTTCGGTGTGATTACTTAATTATCAGTGACTTGTAATCAAAATAAAATGCATACAAGAGGCTTAAGCATCAGAAAGGCAATTTAACCATAAATAGCATTCAAAACCAGATCACACTGTATTAACTAAACACAAAAGAAGGGGTGGTCAGAACGAACCTGTGTGAGGTGAATGATTCCACCTTACAAGCTTAACATCTCCACCAAGATCTCTTAGATGATGAGCAAATTTGGAGATAACAATATAAGGTGCAAGGTCATCATTCTCTGAGCATAAAATTAGATATGGAGCACCAATGTCCTACAGAAGGGGGGAAAGTTAAATGCACTAATTGAGAAAGAGAAAGACAACTTTAGGGAAGTTTCTGGCCAATAAGAGCTTACGATTGAAGAGTACAGAGTCTGCCAATACTCAGCTCGTTGGAATTCAAACCTTGTGAGGTATAAACCATCAAGTCCAGAAGCAAGGCCTTTTGCAACCCAAGACAAGAACTTTGATGGACCAGGCATTCTTTGAATTGCAGGGTGTAGAGAAAATTGAGCAGCGAAATCACTTGTAAAATCTACAGGGCTAGAGTCATAGACATGCCCAGAAATGCAGTTCTTAACCAATCGACATTCATCCTTCACAAAATAAAACAAACAGATAGAAAGTTAAAAACTTTCAATAACATAGAACTAAGAAAGTGAAAAGATAAGTCCCAAAACGAGTTACTCAGTTTTCTGGAATAGAAGAAGCACGTCACTTACCAGATTAAGATGACCTTCACATGTTCCTTGAATAATCTGCATCAATTGCATTAAGTATGATAAAATTAGTCCTCCAGGGGGTGGGGGGGATAGCACAAATTACCTTCCAAAGATTTAACTAAAATTACCTGAAAAATCTTGTACATGCAAGCTTTTGAACCACCAGAGAAAGCAACAAATACAACTGGACATGGCCTAACCCTTAGATCCTGCATGCCAGAAAAACAGTAGGAAATTACTCTATGCATCATGAAAACATAAAAAGTTTCAAGCTAATAAATGCTCATTTTATATCGTTGTCGTCACGGTCGATGCAAGAAGTTGTTTTTATGGGAACCTCATGACAGCAAAGTGGAAACATGATTTTATTGGCATAATTTTGACTAACATGGGCACCCACTGAAACCTAACCCCTCCAACTCGTTGGAACTCCAAGATAAAATACTTTTAGATAAGGATTGAAATCTCGCTAAATAATAGACAATTAGTTAGAGTTTATGTAACTGACCTCAACAAGCTCATTGAGGAGAATATATGCCAGTGACAAAGCCCTTTCAGGATAAAATCTGTAGCAATTTTCATCATTAGCCAGCAACAAACACACATTAAGTTTAACATTATGAAGACAACAATTAACTCAACCATCTTCACTCTACTTGCATTTGGGTTTGGAGCAACTGACTGTATATAAAAAGTTGATTAAGTTTGTCCCTTCAATCATTTTACAAGAAAAGATATCCATATGATAAATTTGCCTATACTCATTCCCATTCAACAACATATAGCCAATCAATTCTCATTTCTCTCTACTAACAAATCTCCTTTCACAATCTAACCAGAAATCCGTACACATTTCTTTTCTTATTTCGAAGATTGAATCAAATTTCACTAATAAAAGCTAGAATCCACACATTACTGGATATTATTAATTTGATTAGGAGACCCTGAATGCTCTTTTTGGCTACTAGTTAACTTTCAAATATGACAACAACAGAGAAAAAAAAAGATATTATATAGGTATTTATTTCAATAAAAATCAGCAAACCTGAGCTAATTTTTTTACTGGATAATCAGCAAGACACTAACAAATAAATAATTAAAAAATATCCCAGGAACCAAACATCGATTGGCAAAGAAAGAATAAAACAAAAAAAAGACTTACGCGGAGAGGAAATCGGCATGAGAAACAAGGGAATTCCAACCGAGAGAGGAATACAAATTCAAGTAACTGTTCAAATGTTTCTCGTGAATCGAAATCCATGCGAAGATAACCACAATTCCTTTCGATTCACTTTCTTTCCTTCCCCAGTAAACACTACCATCACCAAACATTACTGCCGCGATTTCTTTTTCTTCTTCGAGACTCGCTGTCCTCTTCTCTGTCTTGAAGAATTGAATTCTAAGTGAGAGAGAGAGAGTAAAAACAAAAGGATTTTGTGTGGGTTGTGATTTTTTAGGTGAGATTATTGTTGTTGTTGTTATTTCTGGCTTTTAAGTGGTGAATACACAATGATTCTTTCTCCTGCGTTTTAAAATTTTTAATTGAATTGGTTTTTAGATTTTTTAATATATTAATATTTTAATATGTTTTTAATTAAAAACAATTGGAAACAATATATATAACCACCTCTAAATTGACTTTTTATTTTTATTTTTTTGCCACGTCAGACTAGACAGACACGAGCCTTCCATCCATGGATATGCTCGCTAATAGCAACGACAAAGATCCGCATCCGGTTCTATTATTATATTATGTATGTATCTGTTAATCAATGTGTTTCAAAATTGTTTTTTTTTTTTAATTATTATTTATTTTAAATTAATTTTTTTAGTATTTTTAGATTATTTTCATATATTTATATCAAAAATAATTTTTAAAAATTAAAAAATTCTTAAAAAAATCATTTTTAAATTAAAAGCAATTTCAACAACCTCTAAATAATAACTAAAAAACCTAAAAGTCATAGGTAAAATAATATAACTCTAAGTTACATTTCATTGCTCATTGACATCGTCAAAATACAGTGATACAAGATCCATTTAATTGTTTATTGGAATATTATATTTTCTTTTTCTTTCTCGTAAATGCTAAACAGGCTGGTAATTAGAAGTAAAATTATATTTTTCAAGAGATTCCTTGGACATTGCAAAATTAATTATAAATAAAATGATCAGCACAATGAAATAATTTTATTTTTTATAATAAAAAAATATATGTTTTTGGTTAAGCTTTTTTCATATTTTCAAAATTACTTGCAATATTACTTTGATACTTTTGAAAAAACAAACATGCACATAAAGGCTTCTGCGTCTTTTGATTTTTTTTTAAAGAAAAAAAAATAATGTGACATATATATATGTGTGTGTGTATTTATTTTTATCACTTAAAATTTTATTTTATTTTTATATATAATGTAGTCCTTGTCTGGTTTCTTTGATGTTTTATCATTTCCTTGATTGTTTATTTTTCAGATTTGTCTCTTGTAGTTTTATTGCAATTTCTTTTTTGTTCTTATTCTTTTGATTGCAATTGTCTTATTTTCCTTATATTTTTATTTTCGTCTCTTGATATTCTATTTCATTTAGTTTTTCTATCCAGCATCAATCCTCGATCTTTTGATTATTTTTTTTCTTCAATCCGATCTCTAATTATTTTCTTTCATTCGGTTTTCAAACCATATATTTTTTTATTTGTTTGAATTTCAAATTGTTTTATAATTAAAAGTTTTACCTTCTTGTGTTTTTGTGTTTGTTTTTCTAAAGGGTAATTTCAATATCATTACCTCCAATCGAGTTAAGTTTATTTTTTTAATCTTTTTTATTAAATTTGATTTTTTTTTTAATATCACCGTTGGTATTTGATTATAGAGTCTTGAGCTTTGTTATTTATTCCACTTTTCTCTCATTATGTTATCTCAATTTCATATCCGGATAATAAGTTAGACAAGTCAACTCTAGCTTTTTTATATTGTGTTTTTTTTTTTTTTGGCTTTTATTTTTATGAGGTTATCCCAAGCGTTGGTTTGCTTGAGTTTTTTCCTAGTGTTTTTTTATTTAACTTTGATTTTCTTGCCAAGTCATTGTTTTAAAAGTCTATTTTTTGTCATAATATCATACCACGAGTGATATATTGGTCAAATTAACCCGGGATGATGCGGGTTATCTTGATTTTATATATGAATCATATATTTATAAAATTAATTTAGATTGACTTAAATTATCATAGTCTTGATATTATTTTCTTATGGTTTTTTAACTCCCTACACCTATCTAATTAATGCTGGATTATATTTAAATCCAGTGCATTACAAATAAGCTAATTATTCAAGAAAATGCATGCATTCAAATCAATTCATACAAAAGATTGAACTAAATAAAAAAAAACATTGAGAAAAAAGTAATGAAATTACTGGCTGGACTGGCTGGGGTGCATGATAAAACTTTAGCCTGGTGATCTAACTCAGTTGTATCTCATCTTTCCTTTTCGAGGGAGCAGGTTTACAAGTTATTTTCAAAGCACTTCGTTTCTTTAATTTATTTTCTGGCAACATCAGAGCTGAAAAGGTCCACTTTGATTAAAATAAAGTACTATGAACATGGATTAGGTAACCCTAAATTTTATATTTGGTCCGAGGTCATCATATACATGTCCATATATATCATCAACAGGTGCGTTCAAGTCTCATCACCAATAAATGGAACTGGTCGCGGGAGATTCTTGCCCACTCTCAGTTTTTAACGGGTCAATTAGCCAGCGATTGATTTAGACTCGAGCCCACGAGCTCGGGAAGCAAGCCCGCTTAAAGTAGATGCATGCCTCTAATAGTGCAAGTTAAAAATTATTTCTCATATCATTACATTACATGTAATGACATGAAAGATATCTAAGAACATTAAAAAAAATCAATTTAAAATAAAAATAAAAATTTTAGTTTTTTAAAAAAATACAATTACAAACAGGTAATAAGTAATCTTCGAGCCGAAAAGATAGGGAGGGGATGCATTCTTAATAATGTTGACCAAAATGATGACAGAGCGTTAAAGAAATGATCACTTCCTTACCTCCTTTCTCTTAAAATAATGCCTGAACTTTATAAAATAAAGAACCTGGAAGAAAGCAAAGCACAAGCAACTTCCCCCTTGCAAGCATCATAATCAGTTTCGTAAACAGAGAAGCTGAGAGAGACATCAAAATCGAGAGAGACCTCTTTCTCATTAATAAGCAACATTCTACACCCCACCACCACGATAAGGACCATAACCGCTGATGATCACAATTTGCCATTAAATTAATGGGTTCGTCGGATCCAAGGCCAGCCACTCCACCACTGCACGTGCAAGCCTCCTTCTTTTCCAATTTTAAGCGGTTATGAGGTCTTGTATCCCGTAAAGCTGGCTTTACCAGCAAGAAATATCTGTTGTGCTCTCACCAGTACCATCCACCCATTAATGTCAACTCTCCAAGGGACAACGTATCAGATCCCCAGACGCATGTTTTCACCCCGAAACAAAAAAATAAAATAAAAATGATTATAATAATACAACGGTAAACCCCCCAGATTTACCGACTCCACCCCGATTTTATAATTCCACCACCACCACCACCACCACCACACACACTGACGAATTATATGCAACTAACTTTACCAGTACAGAATCTAGACATGCAATCTGCTGGTGTGATATGCATCCATGCGTCTCATATATTCATCGGCACTATCTTGAATGGCAAAACATCAACTCGTGCATAAACCCAATATTTTCTTCATTTTAAATCGTTTTATGCTCGCTAGCTTAACGTGAAGGTGTGATTTTAAACAAATCTTTCGATTTATAATTGATATACGAATTAATTTATAAATACATTTTTTGCCGAGAGAGGGGAAAAACTCATTCACATGCATAATAGTATTTGGGATAACTTGGGCCAGAAATTCCAATTGGGATTATATCAATAAAGAATCACAAAACTCGGAAAGATACCCATTTGTGCTCTTTTCTGCTTGTTTTTTCATTACTTTTTAGTGTCCGGAAATATATCGTTTTCTAAAATGTTTTTTTATTTAAAAATATATCAAAATAATTATTTTTAATTTTTTTTTAAGATAAGTGCATGAAAATAATTTAAAAAATATAAGAATTAATTAATTAAAACTAAAAATTAAAAACTTTTGTTTTTCAAATATATTTTTGAAAAGCATCCGTTAATCAAATCTTGCCTACACCGCACAGTCAACAAAGACACGCAGAGCACAAGACGCAAGACGCGCCCCTCCATAATATTCGAATGATACATAATTGCCAGAAGAAACCATCATGACCTGATATTCAAGAGAATATTCCAAAATTAAGCATAAAAGGAAAAGTAACGCTAAAAAAGCGTTCTCTGCAAAAAAGCAGCCTAGAAAAAACACACACACCCATAAACAGCCAAGCCAAAAGCTCAAACAAAAAACACTTTTCTAGCACAGAAACAAAATAAAAACCATCAATGGAAAAATTTCTAATGCCTGCAAACCCCTGCCATCTCCTTCCCACTAAATTAACAACTACCATTCCAAAATATAACTGGCTACTGTGCCCAAACCATTTAACTGGCTGAAATTTTATTCAAGAAACACCTCCTTTAGATCACTGTATAGCAATGGTAACGCTAGAGAATAACATTAATTAACAGAACTGCCTTCTTATATATATATTATAAAAATAAAGAGTGGTCTCCAACAAAAAAAGAAAAAAGGAACTGTACAATAACAATCTAAATAACCTTCCTAAGAATTAATGGCAAATTAAATAGTGGCATGCTAGATGCATGCCAGTGCTACCCCTTGAATTCTATCAATTCTGTATTTTCCTCTGTGGCTTCAAACAAATCCACTGGTAGCGACCCTCCACTGGTAAATCCTTCACAACATCGTAGTTGTACCTAGAAATTTCGAATATAAGTTTGTTAGTTAGTTACACTTCCATCCTATCAGTGCTAAAATACGCCGCATGTCCACACTTCCTATCCTATGCACACCAGATAAAAAAAAGTAACTGCCACACTGTACCGTACTGCTACTTACTTCTCTGCAAATCTTTTCTGCTCCTCTTTCTCTGCCCCCGCGAAAAACGCATCGATCTCAGCCTGGCTCGGCATTTTCACAGCCGGTGACTTTCTCCGGTGAGAATTCTCTTTCTTCTCCATGGATGCCGGTGGGTAAATCCCGTGAAACTCGCTTGAAGGGGTGGTTTCTCTACTGCAAATTAAAGCAAGCGTGGTTTAAATATTGGAGAAATGAAGGTTTAAAAACGGTTTCGTTTTCTGTGACCATAAAGAATTATTACATTAATTAATGAAGCGAAAGTGAGAAATTAAAAATTCAAACCTCAATTTCCTGTCAATGCACGTCGAGCTTTCCGTTTCGGAACTCTTCGCCTGCATATATATATAAAATTCCTTAATAATTAATGCATAGATATATCTAATCTCTAAATACGAGAAACATCAATTTAAAAAATAAAGAAGCATGATGTAACGACCACGAACAAGAAAACTTCACTAATTTTGAAAGAGAGAAAGCTTGAAATTAAATCTTGTTTTCTTCATTTTCCTTCGTTTTCTCGGTAAACAAACAGGTAACATACTGCAAAATCAAATCACCAGTTTTGGATATCTTTGTTTGTATTTAGCTAGAAAAATCTGCTTGGAGTGAGAGAAAACTTCAATCGCTTGATTTATAATAAAGCTTCTCAAAACCTAGAGTTTCTAGCTTATTTTCATTTTCTTTCCAACTAAACAAACTGCAAGACACATGAATTCCACGATACAGTTTCGAACGAACGGCTCAGTTTGTTTTCTGAACAAACGAAGGAAAATTTATACAAACCGAGAAATACTTAAACTAGCAAGAAGACTTTAAAAAGCATCTCAAAACTTTGTTTATTTTCCTCTACTTCCTCTGCGAAACAAACAGAAACAAAAACATAACCGAAATTTAGCTCACGTTCTCAGTTTTGAACTGCAAATTCACCTCCAGATCTATAAACCTCAGGCTGTCCTTCACAACCTTGATCGATTCATTGCTAGAGCAGCAGGAAACCGGAGAGTCGCCACAGCTGGAATTGCCGGTTATAAAGCGATCAGAATTCGATGAAGCCGCTGACGAAATCAAGTTTCCCGGTGACATAGCGGTGCAAAGATGAGCTTGGAGCTTGAAATCAACCGAAGGTAAGCTAAACTCGTCAAAATCAAATTTCATTTTCTTAGAGTAACTTGTGGTTGAAGATTCTAGAATTTCAGTTTCTGCTATTCGCTTACTATTCCTCTCGCTCTCTCCCATTTTTTCAATTTCTCGAATGCTGTTTTTTTCTTTCTGTTTTACAATAATTTTGTGTTTTCTGGTTTTTGAGGACGGGGGAGAGAAGTGAGGTTAAAAAAGAGAGGCTCTGAAGGAAGGAGAGCCGCTGATTTAATAGACGGATAAGATTTGCCTGTTTAACTTTTCCTTTTTACGTGGTCCTGATTATATAGACGGTGATCAGGAAACAAGATCGGGTTCCCGTTAAGGAGATCTGGCGGTTGAGAGATTCTTCTGTTGGCCAATGGATTACTAACACGTCAAAATGCATGCCTTTAGTGATTTTTTTTGCAGTTTTTATTATCCTGCCATATATATATATATGTGGTTTTATAGCCTTAAAATAAATAAATAAATAAAAAAGACTAGTGTAGATTTCCCATAACATCCATCCATATATACTTAAATACATGAGATTAGGACTCGGTAATTATTGAGTCGACCAAACTAAAGCTTGCTATGATTAAAAAACCATTATTGTGTCATAGGCGGTTCACGGCGCAAGTGATTAAAACTAAAATAAATTATACTATAAAGTCTCATAGGATAATTTTAGAGGTTGAGAAGATAACACCAGTAAAAAGATTTAAGTTCCTTTAAATGAGAGGTGATGATGATGCCACTCGTCCCCCTCAATAGGTGCGGGCTCGGACACGTTCGGTCGGGTCACCTAATTCTTTATTTTGATAGAGCCACTGAGGGAAGCCTAATTAATCTTGCAATCGCATTTGATTAAATGATGATCAACTGAGAATTACTATAATTAGTACTGCAACTGCATTTGATTAAATGAATTAGGTGGTGATTGAATGTCGTCTGCTCAGTTATTGAATACCTCACCTCCCCCATGCACATTTTAAATTCTCCTTGAGCGACACGGTTGCAGGTGATCAATATCTAGTAGCTACGTCTGCTACTTCTACTCTAATTATTATTTTGAATCACCGAGACAAGAAGATAGAAGGAATCCATCCTAATCCCATGTTATTTACAACCTTAAATATCATTAAACAATGAGTTAATTTCGTGCTAAAGACGTAAGATTTAACTGATAATGTTTGACTTGGAAAAATATAGTGAAAGGCCACGTGGTTCTCAAGCAGGCTAATCTGCAAGTCACTGTTTCTTCAAGTGGCCAGCACGGTCGAGTCAGGAAATAGTTGAGGAGGGACAGGATAGCAACAATAGTTATTCCCGTTATTTAATATAATTGGATGACTCATGAAAATTAACGGCTACAATCGTAGTAGTTTTTTTTTATATATATATAACTAAGGGTATCCTGAGCGCTGGTCCAGACTAATCACTTTCACACCGGGTGGCAAGTGCTCTCTAAGGGGCGGCCGGCTATAGACGAAGAGAGGGGTCGAACCCCAGACCTCATAAGCGACGAGAATACACCTAACCACTCCGCCAGTATCTCATGGGTGGCTACAATTGTAGTATTAGTTTAACAGTAACGGTGATGTTTAAAATAGTTAACGTATCAGTAACAACTCACTGGATTAATTTCTTATAATTTTTTCATGAATTTTCTCAGATTCTTGATAGCTTCTATGACTTTTAATTACTGCAAGTGCTGTGATTTGCATGTATTTAGTGAGAATATTAAAAAAGAATCCATATTAATTATGTGTTTCCTGACAGAAAATGAACAATAATTTAAAACCACGATTCATATATCAAACGTATATACACCGATCCCAAAGAATTAAAGAAACATCAAATATGGCATTTTTGCACGATTTATGAAAAGATTGGGCGGGGAATCCTGACTCTGCATTCCTACTAGCTATTCTGAAACAAGCAGATAAACTACCTCAATTCCATTTACAGGGCAGAAGTTTTCTTAAATGGAACTGTGAAAATAGCAGGGTGGGCCCGTGATTATGGCTGTTTACCTTGAATACCATCTTCCAACGTCCAAGAATTGAACTGCAAGTGTATATGTATTTCTGTGGTCTAATAACCAATAATCACATTGAAATAAAATCATGTTTACAGTTCCTCGAGTGTTTTGAGGCACTTGCAGCATAGATCATAGGCATCTTCAGGGAATTGATTGCTGTGTTCGTTTGTTAGGTCTTTTCTAGGAGGAAAGGAAAATATATCCCATTGTGATCCCTGTGTCAGACTCATTTGTTTTCAAGTGGCTTGATATAATGGTAGAGGACTTGCAGTTTGTATATTAGAGAATCTCTAATATAAATTATATTTTAGAATCTCATCTAACAACTTAAGCTATTATATGAGATGATTCTTTGACATGGTATCAGAGTCTTGTTGACCCAGCGGTCACGAGTTTAAATCTCACAACCCCTATTGTATTTGATAAAAATCAAACACAGAGTAGTGGAGCCTCTGCAAGTTTCAAGCTCAGAGAGCTCTCACTTGAGGAAGGTGTTAGAGAATAATATAAATTATATTATGGAATCTCACCTAACAGCTTAAACTATTAGATTAGATTATTCTTTAATAAGTAGATTTCAAATTTGAGTCGATATGTATATTTTTATAAGAAAATTAGAATAATCAGAATTCTTTTCGTTTATTTAAACTCAAAAAATATGAAGTATTGATAACATTGATGTTTTACTTGCCTTAAAAAAAGGAAAATACAGATCTGCATTTCATTGTCTGGCTTCGACATGCACGACTCAACTAACCCCTGCTTTTCGAAAAGACATTTTGATCAAGTAGTCCAAGCCATGGTTTATTGGATAGAATGCTTTTCTTGTCGAAGCCATGCACGTTTCAAGACGAGGAGAGCTAAAAAGAGAGCCGAAAAGGAAGATAATTTGGACCGCGAAAATGTAAATTCACAGGACAAAAAGGTCATCTCATTTTCAAAAGCATCTCCACTTTGTCTAAAGTAGAATGGCAACTGCGATGGAGAATTGTTTTGAAGTGAAACTTTGCTGTCTATCAATGTTTCTTTTTCAGAAAAAGTAGCCGAATAATCCACAGCTCACATTGTTTTCAAGCAGAAAAAATTAGTAAGAAAGTACCAAGTCGGTGGGTAGCTTCCAAAATGGTACCTAAATTACAAAGAAAAAGTTTAAATGTAGCGTATACATTTTGAAAATTCTTGATATGGTCCTTTTCATGCTTTATCATTACCTAGTTCCGAGGGCTCACAACTTATTTAAAATAAATAAATGACCCTAAAATCATGACCAATAATTTGAATCCAGCTACAGATATACTTACGGGAGCTTATGGCTTCGGCCCCATTTGGACTCCCCCCCCTGCTTGATTACTTTGTGATTGCAGACAAAACCAATCAACGTAGATTTTTCCTACACCGTTTGATTATTAGCCCTCCGGCTGTCCATTGGTGGATCTAGTCAACAACCAATCAAAGGTACACGATAATCACATATTGTCCATGTGTATATGGCCCGTGTTTACAAGGTCAAGCATACAAAAAAATGAAAAAAAAATTAGTTTCCACAATTAAATCAACCAAATTATCTTCATAAAGAGTCAGCTATTTTTGCTGAGATCTTTAACGCCTTCAAACCAGGTTCGAAAGCTTTCAAATTAAATCTAGAAAATATTGCTTTGGATTTAATTTTGATTTTTTTTTTTTTTACCAGGTTATATATTTTTTACCTCTCTCTTTCTAAACGGTTAGTATCTATGACTTAAAATTTAGAGTTTAAAAATCTAATTTCTATTTACACTATACATTCTTAAACTACTGTCTTAAATATTTGTACGAGAAAATTTATGTGGAAAGTATATGGTAGTTGTTTAGTGATAGTTTAAGAGTGTGACTGAGATTATTTTTTTAAAATATTTTAACATTATTATGTAAAAATGATTTAAAAATATTAAAAAATATTTTAATTAAAAATAAAATATAAAATATAATTCCAAAATTTTTCATTTTTTTGAAAATATAATGTCAAACAGTAATATGGGTATGTAGGAGAGAGGGAGGGAGAGAAATGAAGTATAAAACCACACTTAAGTAAATTTACTCTGACGTACAATCTCATCCGTCCTTTGATTGCCGAGGATAAAACTGTCAACTCAATCTCTGAACATACACAACAAAATAGCTATCCCGCACATGTTTTTATCCTCGCACGTACGGTGCGAGGATAAATAAATAGTCATTTATTATCTTCACTTCCTTCTTCCAAACACGATATTAGCATTTGAGATTTATTTGGCATCATTTTCTATTATAACTCTAGATTTTCAATAAAACTTTCAAGACTATTTTTCATAAATAAATCATGATAAAAATGACTTTAAGTTAGAGATATATTTAATAAAAACAACCTAGAACAACTTGTTTTTTAAGAATGAATTCGTAAAAATTATACATTTAAAAGTTTTTTTTTACTTGTGATAAAATCCAAATTTTTAATTTAAATCCATAATAAACTTTTTACGTAAGTCAAAAGTTATTATCTGTAACATATTGATGATATATTAAATAAAAAATAGCTTAAATCAATTGATAAAATTATGCCAAATACATTAAAACAATTTTCTTTTCAGAATCTTTTTATTTTTAATAAATTAGTTTAAAAACACTAAAACAATCAAATTTAATATTTGTTTCGAATCAAACGGATCCAAACAAAGTTATAAACACTCGTGTTTGGCATAATTTCCTATTATACTTTATAATTCTGACTGATCACAAGGCATGCTAGAGCAGAAGGGTGCTTGATTCTTCTGCCCCCGGATTCGGTAATAATCCGGTGCGCATTTCCAAAAATTCTATCGCCGTGTCATTCAACAGGGCCTTCTTCTGCCTCTGAAAATCATGACAGCTACCCAGCAGGGTCAATATATATATATATATATATATATATATATATATATATATATATATATATATATAAAAAAAAAACAAAAAAAAAACACAAGTAAAAACTTTCGCAGCCCTGGATCATGCATGTGCTAGCAGATTCACTGCATGCACGACCTGATCGGTAAATAATTGCTGCTGACACGTTGAGATTATCCTCACGTTGCTAAAAGTGTATCGCCACCTTTAGTTTCTTTTTTTTTTCTTTTTTTTTAAATCTCTGGACGCATAGAAAATCATGGCGCCGAGTGAGGGAAAAGAAAAAAGAGTGTCGAAAAGCTTCGAAAGTGATGCCATTAATGCACGTAACCTTTTTTTTTGGCGGGGAAAAGTGAAATGGTGTCTCTACTTTCTCGCAAGTGTTTTCAGGTTGAAGTTTGCGGCCACCAGCCAGTATCCTTCGATTTGATCCTGGATAATTTCACCAATAATTGAGCAGACCTTTTGTAAGCAGTATAGTGCCTTGAGTCTGGCTTCTTTTATTTGCTATATTCCACCACTTATTTGCTATAACCAAGCTGGGTGAACTGCATAATCTGTCATTTTTCTGCTACATCCAGTCAGCTGGGCAACATTTTCACCAAGTCCTAATTGCCTGGGATGTGAAGTTGCCCGAGACTTTTCCACCAGAATATCTGCTCGACGCGCGTACTCTAACTTCCCTCTCAAATCCCCAAAATCGTGGGAGATCACCGATGCCATTCATGAGGGCTGAGACTGGGGCAAGCTATAGGTCAATAAAATTAATTAATTAATTAATTAAGATACTGTATAATTTTAAGATTTAGAAAAGGGTAGTGCCCGGAAAAAATCAGATATGTTAAACATGCAATCTCATAAAAACATTTATAATTTTATTATTTATTCGAGCTTGAATTTTGCTTCTAAAATTTAGCTTTATAAAGAAGTCGGTTTGTTTTTTATCTGAGTAAAAGACCTTTATATTACACATAAAATTAATTTTTCTTAGCTTTAATTCAAAAATGTGCGAGCTTCCCTTTTCTTCCCTTTTAAGTTTCATTAAAATAGCTTTTCCCCGGGACAATGACTATCTTGACTTTACTTTCTTTTTATTATTATAATAATAGCGAGACTTTCCTTGTCACCGCAATTAACTACTGCACTTATTTGAGAGTAACAAGGTTGCTTTTTATTTATAAATATATTAAAATAAATATTATTTTTAATATAATCACAATAAAATATCCAGAAAAAATAAATATTTTTTCTTAAAATTATTCCCCCCCTCTTCTATGCATGTGGGCCCAACTTGCTATCTCTATCCTCCTCCTCTCTCGTCAAAATAAAAGGGCTCCTATGTCTAATTCCTTTTCCCCACAACTCTTTTCTTCCTTCTACTTCTTGTAGATGTACTTCTCCCCATCTTTAAAGTCGATTATCTTCGCGAACAAACATTGCAAATCTATCTTTGGTTGACTTAATTTTAAATTTGATCTATATCAGTCGTGGGTCAGTTAAATCCATTTTTTTTATATTTTTAAAATTAAAAAAACATTTTTTTTGTTTTCGAGTTGGGTTGATAGGAATAACAGTCAATGAGGTGCAGCCCATGAAAATGTGTTATTTTTCAAGTTCTTGGAACTCGGCTATTTTTTCTTTCTTGAAAAAGAAATCAATTTCAGCTAAGTAAAGAAATTACAGGGGCAAAAGGTACGTACCTGAGTAGCAATGGCGTCGCCAGATATACTGGAACATACTGACAGCTGAAGAATGGTGGGTGATTGATTGTACTGAGTTGCCGGCAGATCTGAGCTACCTGTATTTATTAATTTCCGGCTCGAAATGAGGGTTTAAATATCCATTCCGGTCAGATTTTTGTACCTCCAAATCATACATGGCAGCTCGAAAGCCTGCATTCTCTGTGAATTCTGTTTCATATATCATCGAAACTGACCCCTCGAATCAGATTTCCATGGATCATATTATATCAGTCTCGGCCATTCAGAAAATTTGGCAGCATCTTACGACGAGCCAAGTTTCAGCTCACACGGGCAGGGCAAACGGAGAAAGCAAGGTCGTCATTAATGGGGACAGTGCCAGCTGACCTAACCTGAAATCAATGCGTATGTACAAAATATACAGGGTATACCCATTGATGATCTCCTAGCTAAGAAATTCAAGAGAGAGACTACTATTTCTGTCACTGAAAGTAAAGGCTCATCAGGAATGAGTTGTCGAATAACTCCTGCTTGCATGGCACCATCCCTGAGAGAGAAGCCATGGCTGACGGAATTAATGGAAGTCTACATGGATCCTGCAAGCTATCTGCTGCACGTGATTGGATGTGCATGTATGTTGGTTAAAAGAAAGCAAAAGAAAGATACACTGCACGAGGCTGGCTCGTGATTCCTGGAAAAATGCAATGCATGATCAAGGATCATGCCAGAATTTTTTCTCTCTCTACTCGCCTGAGCCATTGACCGAAAAAAGTCAACCCATGTGCCTTTGGATAATAAATCAAGCCAGCAATGTCATGCGAATTGTGTATGGCGAACAACGAGCTTGAACGTGGGAGATATACTTTAACGCCCAAAACCAGACGGATCCTACGCAGAAAGTTCACCCGTGTTCATGGCAAGAGGTTTTGATTGGTGCTTCAAAGTACAAACCCATTTCACCCAATCAAGACTAATAAAAGTCAGACCTGAAAACAGACAAGGGTCAGGGAGACATTTTCTGACGTTAAAGGAATGACACGACTAAACCTTAACTCTTATGGAATCGGATATTACAACCTTCTCAAGGATTCTGAGAATGCAGGAAATTAAATAATGTCAAAAGTTCTAATATCCACACCAGCTTGGAGACTGAAGAACATGCAGAACTTACAGGATACTGGTCGCAGAAATCAATGGAAACATGCCATGCACTGCTGATATGCCTTTTTTTTTAATTATAGATTATATGGGTTTCAGACTAGTCTTTGATTTTGACAAACCAACTCCAGGAACCAGCTGATATGGTCCACGAGTGATTATGTGAGCTCTATAGAGATTATACAGACCTAAACTGAAATGAACTAGATAGATAGATAGATCCACTATATTAAGAATTAAATGCAACATTCAAGGGACCTAAGCTTTTTCGACCCACATCATCTCTTTCTCAGATCGGGCCTTTCGCTTCCGAATATCTCCTCGTCATCACATCATGATCTGTCTCTCTTAATTCAACCTAGAAATGAAATCGCTGACATTACACTTTCTAGTCCTTCCCTTTCACATGGAAGAAGAATGTTTCTTCGACACTTCCCCAATTCTTCGTTTTGTTCAGCTTGTGCTTCATTACCAGAGTCATTCTCAGCCACGACTCCACTTGTTTCACTCGGTAAGACGAGGCTCTCCCCAAAAGTATCCAAAGAAAATTTCAATATTGAAAAGTTTGGTCCCAGATTCAGAAGCACTGTGCTCTTTCTTCACCCACACTGCGCAATGCTTTTTCCCTGACCAGGTCCTGCAAGGGACCAGCAGCAGCATTCCATTAAAAACCTAACAATCTGGAATTGCCATATCCCCGAACACTTCATTCCTCGGAGTAAATGGTATACATTACAGGGGATGCATCATCCCTCTTCAATGGATCATATGCAAGCAAGCTAATGACAAGTAACATACTTCAGATCATTATAAATCATTCTACAAGACCTCGACCACCAATTTCTAATCTTTCAAAGAGTCTAAATAACATAACTAATAAATCTAGATGTCCAAAATGTTGACCATCGTCAATAGCCATCACAACCTATACTTTTAGACGGACAATAAAGTTCTTCAGCATGACAATCAGGAAAATTCTCATCTTGGTATACAAAGTAAAATGCTATCACTGTTGAGAATTAATAAGGGTCTGTTTACTTTCTGTTGAATAAAGTCAGTTAGAGTCGTTATTCAGTTGAAATTCAATTAGCAGTTAGTTGGGTTAGTTCCGTTGTAAACAAACATGCGCATGTGCATGGGAAGTCAGTTTTCTGTAATAGCTATAAAAGCCTTGATATCTGCTCAATAAAGTTAGAGATTAGAATCATATTGGATTCACATTTCTCACAATTGGTATCAGAGCTCCCACTGGGCCTGAGAGAGAAAGAGAGAGCGATTGTTGAGAGTTACAATCGAGAGAGAGAGTGATTGTTGAGAGCTACAATCGAGAGAGAGAGCGATTGTTGAGAGTTACAATCGAGAGAGAAACCAGAGAGAAAGAGATGGCAAATGAGAGTAACGGCAGCTTTGTTCAACCTGCTATACCACGCTTCGATGGTCATTTTGATCATTGGAGCATGTTGATGGAGAACTTCTTAAGGTCCAAGGAGTTTTGGACGTTGATTGAAGTAGGCTATGAAGAATCTGATACAGGAGCAGAAGCAACTGAAGCTCAGAAAAGGAAGTTGGAAGAATTAAAGCTCAAAGATTTGAAGGTAAAAAACTACTTATTTCAGTCCATAGATAGAACTGTTCTTGAGACAATCTTGGATAAGAGCACTTCTAAGAAAATTTGGGACTCAATGAAGAGGAAATATGAGGGGAATGTAAGAGTCAAGAGATCGATTCTGCAATCATTGAGAAAGGAGTTTGAGACATTGGAGATGCAGAGAGGAGAGAATATCACTGCATATTTTGCAAGAGTTTTATCAATAGCTAGCAAAATGAGAACAAATGGAGAGCAGATGCGAGATGTGGTGATTGTTGAAAAAATCCTTAGATCCTTAACTGACAGATTCAATTACATAGTATGTTCAATTGAGGAATCTAAGGACATTGATGTGCTATCAATTGACGAGCTACAGAGCTCATTGGTTGTACACGAGCAGAAATTTCAAAAACACAGTGGAGAAGAACAAGCCTTGAAGGTCACGGCTGAGAATAGGTACTCTGATAGAGGTCAAGGCAGAAGAGCTCCTAGGGGTGGAGGTAGAGGTAGAGGACGTTATGCCTACAACAAAGCCACAGTGGAGTGTTATAGATGTAGAAGACTCGGTCACTTTCAATATGAGTGCCCTATGGCAAACACGGAAGCAAATTATGTGGATAGAGAGGCAAATTATGTTGAGCAGAATAACTTGGAAGAGATACTGTTGATGACTCATGTGGAATTGGAGAACAATGATCAATTAGATGCATGGTTTTTGGACTCGGGGTGTTCAAACCATATGTGTGGAAACAAGAGTATGTTCTGTGACATTGATGAAGAATTTCGACAGTGGGTAAAGCTTGGGAACAATGCACGATTGACAGTGCTTGGAAAGGGAAAAATCAGGTTGAATGTTGAAGGAGTTCAACTCACTGTCGTTGATGTGTTCTACATTCCTGAATTAAGGAACAACCTATTAAGCTTAGGCCAGCTACAAGAAAAAGGCCTTGCAATTCTCATTAAATCAGGGATGCTAAAGATCTACCATCCTACGAGAGGGCTGATCATTCAAACTAGAATGACTATCAACAGGATGTTTGTGCTGATGGCAAAGTCTCAAGATAGAGAAGTCACATGTTTTCATGCACCAACACAGGATTTGTCACACTTATGGCATTGCAGGTATGCCCATCTCAGTCACAAAGGACTGAGAACTTTGCAATATAAAAAAATGGTGCGAGGGCTACCACAATTACCTGCAACATCAACAGAGTGCACGGCATGCATCATTGGCAAACACCACAGGGAAAGCATTCCAAAGAAGAGTCAGTGGCGTGCAACACAAAGGTTACAGCTCATCCACTCTGATATCTGTGGTCCCATCTCACCCACATCAAACAGCAAAAAGAGGTATTTCTTATGCTTTATTGATGACTTTAGTAGGAAGGCTTGGGTGTACCTGTTGGCTGAAAAATCAGAAGCATTGCATCATTTCTAGTATTTTAAGAAGTCTGTTGAAATGGAAACTGGGCAGTGCATTCAATGTTTAAGAACTGATAGGGGGGGGGGGGGGAATTCAACTCTATAGAGTTCAATGAATTTTGTAAAGCAAATGGGATTAAAAGACAGTTAACCACAGCCTATACCCCTCAGCAAAATGGAGTTGCTGAGAGGAAGAATAGGACTGTGATGAACTTAGTGAGGTCAATGCTTGCTGAAAAGAAGATCCCCAAAACCTTCTGGGCTGAAGCTTTACATTGGTCCATATATGTGTTAAATCGATCACCCACTGCAGCCATAACAGACATGACTCCAGAAGAAGTGTGGACTGGAATGAGGCCCTCGGTTGAGCACTTTAGGGTATTTGGGTGCATAGCTCATGCCCATATACCAGATGCAAGACGCACTAAGCTTGAAAATAAGAGTAGATGTTGTGTGCTATTAGGGGTGAGCGAAGAGTCTAAAGGGTATAGACTGTATGACCCAATTTCAAAAACAATTGTGGTCAGCCGTGATGTGATCTTCGAAGAGGAGAAGCACTGGAATTGGGACATCAGCTATACAGAACAGATAGATGAATTTAGACTGGAATGAAGATGATGAAGCAAGTGGAGATCAAACAGATACAAATGAGGGTGAAGAAAATGGTGATGAAGGCATTACGGCAGAAACAAGTGCAGATATTCAGACTGAGCAAAGTCATGAAGAAACAGATGAGTTGAATACTGGAATTGCAAGGGAAGAATCAGTGATGAATGGCAGAGATGAAGGGGCTACTGATTCACCACATGTTGAAGATGACAATGGGCCAAGGGATACTGTCAATACACACAGAAGAAGACAAACTAGCTTTCCCAGTTGGATGAGAGACTATGTCTCTGGAGATGAGCTATCAGAGGAAGAAACTGGATTGAACATGGCTATGGTGCCTTCTGATGATCCTTTGAATTATGAAGAGGCAGTGGTAAGTAAAAATTGGAGGGATGCCATGGACACAGAGATGCAGTCAATCCAGAAAAACAAAACATGGAGCCTAATTGACTTACCCGAGGGAGCTAAGAAGATTGGGGTAAAATGGATATATAAGACTAAGCTAAATGAGTCTGGTAAGGTTGACAAGTTCAAAGCTAGGCTGGTTGCAAAGGGTTATGCACAGCAACATGGTGTGGATTATACGGAAGTATTTGCTCCCGTAGCAAGGCTTGACACTGTGAGAATAATTTGTGCACTGGCAGCTCAAAGAAATTGGGTCATCTATCAGCTAGATGTGAAATCTGCATTTCTCCATGGGGAGTTGAGTGAGGATGTGTTTGTGGATCAACCGAAAGGTTATGAAGAGAAGGGGAATGAGCATAAAGTGTATAAATTACACAAAGCATTGTATGGCTTAAAACAAGCCCCTAGAGCTTGGTTTAGTCGCATTGAAGACTACTTCACACGGCAAGGATTCCAGAAATGCATTAGTGAACATACCTTGTTCATTAAACAAGCAAGCTTGTGGCAGTGGCAAGAAAATCTTGATAGTAAGTGTTTATGTAGACGATTTGATTTTTACAGGGGATGATGAGCAAATGATGATGGAATTCAAGGAGTCAATGATGAAAGAATTTGATATGACCGATTTAGGCAAAATGAGATTTTTTCTGGGAATTGAAGTTTTGCAGCAGAGGGATGGAATTTATATCTGCAAAAGGAAATATGATATGGAGATCCTTAAACATTTTGGAATGGAAGATTGCAAGGCTGTGATGAGTCCTATGGTTCCTGGTTATAAAGCTGGACAAAATGAGGATAGTAACAGAGTTGATGAAACCTACTATAAGCAGATGGTAGGGAGCCTCATGTACATCACGGCAACAAGGCCAGATGTTATGTTTGCAGTGAGCTTCATTAGCAGGTTTATGGCCAAACCAAAGGAGATACACTTACAGGCTGCCAAGAGGGTATTAAGATACTTGAAGGGGACTGTTGATTATGGGATATTTTACAAGAAGAGTGGAAATCAGAAATTAATTGCATTCACTGATAGTGATTATGCAGGAGACATTGATGATCGAAGGAGCACAACTGGTTATGTTTTCTTGCTGAGTGGAGGAGCAATTTCGTGGTCATCTAAGAAGCAACCCATAGTCACATTGTCTTCAACCGAAGCTGAGTTTGTAGCAGCAGCAGCATGCGCGTGCCAAGCAGTGTGGATGAGAAGGATTCTGGAGAATTTAAACCATGAACAAGAAGGGTGCACTACTCTGTTGTGTGACAACAGCTCCACCATCAAATTGTCAAGAAATCCTATCATGCATGGGCGCAGCAAACACATCGATGTAAGGTTCCATTTCTTACGTGATCTGACACGAGACAAGGTAATTGAACTGGTTCATTGCAACTCACAAGATCAAGTGGCTGATTTGCTGACAAAGCCAATTAAGCAGCAGACATTTGAGAAGCTTCGTGATCAACTGGGGTTATGCATGGTTCCTAGAGTAAACTAATCTCTGCACCGAAATTAGTTTAAGGGAGGCTATGTTGAGAATTAATAAGAGTCTGTTTACTTTCTGTTGAATAAAGTCAGTTAGAGTCGTTATTCAGTTGAAGTTCAATTAGCAGTTAGTTGGGTTAGTTCCTGTAACAGTCCGGCCGAGATGAGAGCTTGAGGAAGAAGAAGGGCAAACGGACTGGATAGAGAGAGAGGAGGAAAGGAGACGAGCACGGGAAATGAAGTGAGGAGACAGGTGATGGCAAGTGACCTGCAAAAGGAGAAAAGGAAGTGCATTAGTGTAGGGTTAGGATTCAACCAGTACAACTTACGTGGACGGTGCAAGATGAGAGGAACGACGAGGCGACAGCTGGCAAGGACTAAAAGGCAAGCCATAAACGATGCCGTTTGGGAAGAAAGGATAGCTGTCAACCAGATCAGATTAGCTCAAACAGTTCAAAACAAATACAAATACTAATTACTAGTATTTCGGAAGAGACAAGTATAAAGAACCAGGCAGGGGATCAGAGCAAGGTATCCAAGGAGAAATTGCTTTATAGCAAATCATTTGTTCCCCCAAGGAGGCCCGGGCTACCTCGAATCTGCCCAGAAAAATTCCCCGTTCAAAGTTCGAAGTTTAGCTGATGTTTTAGTTTTCTTTTTAGCTTCCAGTTTTTAGCTTGATAAACTATAAAACCCAAAAATATTGTTTTTCCCTTTACAAAATTCAGTAAAAAACCCCGAGAGGATTTCTCTCATCCAAAAGAGTTATTTAAATTTCTAGTTTGTTACAAGTGGTATCAGAGCCATTCGATCCTCGAGATGGCCGACGGAACCCGAGTGTCCCAGTTGATAGAGACAGTAACAGGGTTGAAACAACAGCAGGAAGCCCAACAACAAAATCAACAAACTCAGCAGCAGATACTAGAGGATATAGTGCAGCAATTGCGGACCGTTTCCACAAGGCTAGACCAGTTGACTAAAGCCCAAGGAAAAAGGCCCATGGGCTCCCCTCCTAACTCTCCAACCAGATCAGTCAATGGACTTCAAAGACAGGAGGTAGTGCCACAAGACGGAGTGCAACAACAAAACCAACAAATCCAGCTCAAATCTATACGCCTAGAATTCCCTAGGTTTAATGGGGACGATCCCATCGGATGGGTGTACAAGGCAAATCAATTCTTCAATTTTCACAACACTCCAGCCCAACACCGGCTGTTTATCGCCAGTTTTCACATGGAAGGGAAGGCTATCACGTGGTACCAAGAGTTGGAGGACACTGGGGTCCTTACCAGTTGGGAGGCCTTTGTTAGGGCCCTCCAAATTCGCTTCGGGACGTCATCTTATGATGATCCCATGGAAGCACTCATCAGCATAAAACAGACCGCCACCGTTGAACTCTACAAAACTCAGTTTGAGATGCTGTCAAACAGAGTCAGAGGACTATCAGACTCACACAGGCTTAGCTGTTTTCTAGGAGGGTTAAAAGAAGAGATACGAATGGGAGTAAGGATGCTAAATCCCCAGAATCTAGTGTCAGCATATGGGCTAGCAAGAATGCAGGAGGAAAGTCTCGTGATTATGAGGAAGGCCTGGAAGCCTAACACTACTGGGTTCCAGGGCCGAAGCCCAACCCCATTCCAGCCCAGGAGTGAGAAGCCCGTTACTATCCAAAGGCTCACTCCCGCTCAAATGAAGGAGAAACGAGACAAAGGACTGTGCTTCAAGTGTGACAGCAAGTGGGGGCCCGGTCACAAGTGTGGAGGCCCACGAATGTTTCTTATAGAAGAAATAGACGAAACCGAGGGAGACAGCCCAGTCATGACCGAGGATCTAATTGACCTGAGTGAGCTAACAGAGGAGAGAGGAGATGAGGTAGGAATATCTCTCCACGCTATTATTGGGACTCCCAATCCGAAAACAATGAGAGTCAAAATTAAGCTAAAAGGGCACGAATTCATAGCCCTCATCGACACGGGGAGCACCCACAATTTTTTGCACCCAAGGGTAGTCCAGAAGGTAAGGCTAAATATCATCAAACACAAACCAATTGGCGTGCATATAGCAGACGGCTCAATGCTTTGGAGTGAGGGAAGTTGCCAAGAAGTTGGGCTACTAATTCAGAAAAGCCCATTTACCACTCAGGCCTACATTCTCCAATTGGGAGGGTGCGACATAGTACTGGGAATACAGTGGCTCAAGGGATTAGGAAAGATATTATGGGATTTTACAGCCCTGACCATGGAGATCATACAACATGGCGAGAAAATCCTAATTCAAGGCTTAGGAGTTGAAAACTCCGAAGTGGACTGCAGTCCCACTTTTGTGCAGGAACTAAAAAGGGCCGAGGAAGGCTTGATATTACAAGTTTGGGAAATCTGTGCCAGTCCGAGCAAAGTCCCAAAACAGATTGAGGAGCTACTATTAGAGTTCCAGGAGGTGTTCAAGGAGCCAAAAGGATTGCCACCTAAGAGGATTCACGACCACTCAATTACTCTAAAAGAGGGTACTTCTCCCATAAATGTCCGGCCCTACAGGTACCCCTACTACCAGAAGTCAGAAATAGAGAAATTGGTCCGAGAATTGCTAGCAATGGGCACAATAAAGCCCAGCCAAAGCCCATTTTCGTCACCAGTCCTACTAGTTAGGAAGGCAGACGGTTCGTGGAGAATGTGCGTCGACTACCGTGCACTCAACAAGGAAACAGTGAAGGATAAGTTTCCAATTCCAGTAGTTGAAGAACTACTAGATGAGCTACACGGCTCACAGATTTTCTCTAAACTAGACCTACGGTCTGGATTTCATCAGATAAGGATGAGGGAAGAAGACGTCCCAAAGACAGCCTTCAGGACACACGAAGGGCACTACGAATTTCTGGTGATGCCCTTTGGGCTCACGAATGCCCCCTCAACGTTCCAAGGCCTAATGAACGACATTTTCCGACCTTACTTACGAAAGTTTGTGTTGGTCTTCTTTGACGACATCCTAATCTATAGCCACTCAGAAGAAGAGCATGGTCAGCATCTAAGGGTGGTGTTTGAAATATTGATACAACACGAGTTGTTTGCCAAGCAGTCTAAATGCAAGTTTGCTAGCAAAGAGATAGACTACTTGGGCCACATTGTGTCACAGGAAGGGGTACATGCAGACCCCAGCAAGGTGGAGGCCATGGTTAAATGGCCAAGGCCCAAAACACTCAAAGCCCTCCGGGGATTCCTAGGCCTCACAGGATACTATAGGCGTTTCATCAAAGGGTATGGAGGGATAGCTGGACCCCTAACCCGACTACTGAAAAAGGGGGCATTCAACTGGGATTCAGAAGCAGACATAGCCTTTGAACAACTAAAAAAGGCCGTATCCACACCCCCAGTACTAGCACTACCAGATTTCGGAAAGAGTTTCCTAGTAGAATGCGACGCATCAGGATTGGGCCTCGGAGCAGTGTTAATGCAGGAAGGGAGGCCCATATCATACTTCAGCAAAGGCCTTAAGGGAAGGGAACTTACACTATCCACATACGAGAAAGAATTTCTGGCCCTAGTGTCCGCAGTCCAGAAGTGGAGACCATACCTATTGGGCCAGGCTTTTAAGATCAAAACAGATCAGCAAAGTCTCAAATACCTACTGGAGCAGAGGGTAGGAACACCCACGCAGCAGAAATGGCTTTCTAAGCTAATCGGGTATGATTTTGTAGTTGAATACAGGGCAGGCAAAGAGAATTTGGTAGCAGACGCACTCTCAAGGCGAGAAGACCCAACAGAGAAGGGTTCCCTTTGGGCTATCTCTACACCTTTAGTCCAGTGGGTAGAACAATTAAAGGAAAGCTACGCTACAGATTCAGAAATACAGGAAATCATACAACAGATGAAGCAAGAAACAATTGGATCCTTAAAATTCCAGTTCAGAGGTGGGGTGTTGTATTACAAGCAAAGGATCTATGTAAGTAAAAACAGTCCCCTAAAGCTAACCATCATGAACTATATCCATGACAGCCCAACCGCAGGTCATGCAGGGTTAGAAAGAACCCTCAACAGAGCACGAAGGGATTTTTTCTGGAGGGGAATGAAAACAGAAATACAAGCCTATATCAGACAGTGTGAGGTCTGTCAAAAGGCAAAGGGGATAAATACCAAGCCTGCTGGGCTTTTGCAGCCGCTACCTATACCTACTAGGCCCTGGTCATCAATATCCATGGACTTTATTGAAGGCCTACCCAAGTCCAATCAGTACTCGGTGATAATGGTGGTAGTGGACAGGTTTACAAAGTATGCACATTTTATTCCATTGTCTCATCCCTACAATGCTACTAAGATTGCAAACTTATTTGCACAGCATATCATGAAGCTACATGGACTTCCAGAAAGTATAGTCTCGGACAGAGACCCTACTTTTACTAGTAAGTTTTGGGGGGAATTGTTTCAGGTTCAAGGAGTCAAATTGTTAATGTCCACAGCCTATCACCCCCAAACAGATGGGCAAACAGAGGCAACTAACAAAACCCTAGAAGGTTATCTACGGTGCTACGTGGGGGAAAACCCTAAGAAGTGGTCAAATTGGCTAACTATGGCCGAATACTGCTACAATACCAGTTATCACACATCTACCAAGACCACCCCATTCGAAGCCACATATGGATACCCACCCCCAAGCATCACAGATTACGCACCAGGCTCAACAAAAAACCAAGCAGCAGAAGAATTATTACAACAAAGGGGAGAGCAAATTGCAAGAATCACACATCATTTAACACAAGCTCAAGAAAGACAAAAAAGACAGGCAGATAAAGGGCGAGAAGATGTAAAATACCAAGAAGGAGAATGGGTTTACCTCCGGCTCCAGCCATTCCGACAGTCCAGTATGCCCAGCTACAAGAACAGCAAGTTAGCATATAAGTATTTTGGACCCTTCAAAATACTAAAAAGGGTGGGATCGGTAGCTTACCAGCTAGAGCTTCCAAAGGAAGCTCGAATCCATAACACGTTCCACGTGTCACTCCTCAAGAAATGGATCGGAAAAAATACCGCACCGGAGCCGTGGTTACCGGAGCTGGAGACACGACAGCCACCTCAACCCGTACCTGCAGAGATCATAGATAGGAGGAGTCAGAATACCCGAAGGCAAAACAAAAAGGAAGTATTAGTGAGATGGGAAGGACAACCCACCGAGGATGCCTCTTGGGTAGAGGAGACATGGCTGAAGGAAACTTACCCTCACCTTGAGGGCAAGGTTTTTTAAGGGGGAAGGAGTTGTAACAGTCCGGCCGAGATGAGAGCTTGAGGAAGAAGAAGGGCAAACGGACTGGATAGAGAGAGAGGAGGAAAGGAGACGAGCACGGGAAATGAAGTGAGGAGACAGGTGATGGCAAGTGACCTGCAAAAGGAGAAAAGGAAGTGCATTAGTGTAGGGTTAGGATTCAACCAGTACAACTTACGTGGACGGTGCAAGATGAGAGGAACGACGAGGCGACAGCTGGCAAGGACTAAAAGGCAAGCCATAAACGATGCCGTTTGGGAAGAAAGGATAGCTGTCAACCAGATCAGATTAGCTCAAACAATTCAAAACAAATACAAATACTAATTACTAGTATTTCGGAAGAGACAAGTATAAAGAACCAGGCAGGGGATCAGAGCAAGGTATCCAAGGAGAAATTGCTTTATAGCAAATCATTTGTTCCCCCAAGGAGGCCCGGGCTACCTCGAATCTGCCCAGAAAAATTCCCCGTTCAAAGTTCGAAGTTTAGCTGATGTTTTAGTTTTCTTTTTAGCTTCCAGTTTTTAGCTTGATAAACTATAAAACCCAAAAATATTGTTTTTCCCTTTACAAAATTCAGTAAAAAACCCCGAGAGGATTTCTCTCATCCAAAAGAGTTATTTAAATTTCTAGTTTGTTACAGTTCCGTTGTAAACAAACATGCGCATGTGCATGGGAAGTCAGTTTTCTGTAATAGCTATAAAAGCCTTGATATCTGCTCAATAAAGTTAGAGATTAGAATCATATTGGATTCACATTTCTCACAATCACTTCTTTTGAGAAATATTTCAATAGAAGGTCGTTATTTCTTGAGGTGGTTTCTTTAAGATGGCGGATGATGAAAGGGAGACAGGAAATTCAACAAGACCATGTTCTTGAAACGCGCCTGAATCTCAGTAGGGATTTCACTGGTAATCTTGAAAGAATTTATATCAACGGTTCTTGGGGGTATTATCTGAACTGTTCAATAACCAAAACCCTCTCTCTGTTCTCTCCGAAACCCCATACCTTGCGTTCAAATTTTAATTGGGCTGGAGCCTTCTATCTTTCTGGGCTGGGTCTTTCTTTCGTTTCTTTCTTCTTCTTTTTTTATAACGTGAAAGCGGTTTGGTAAAGGTAAACAGTTGAAAATTTGAAAGGATATTTGAACAAATATATAAAAACTAGTTTTAAAGGATATTGGTGGAGTTAATAAATTAAATGATAGAAAACGTGACTTTTTTTATATATTATTAACACACCTAAATATTCTCAATTAGCTTTTATCAACACATCCAAATGAGAAAATAACCATGATTTTTTGAAGAAAATATTTTCTAAAAAGCAAATGCCTTTTCACTCTCTTATTTCATGCATTTCTAGAATTATTTAATGTTGTCAAGAGCAAACTAATAATAATTTCTTAAAATAATTAAATAAAACCACAGTCACCATCTATACACATCGATAACTCGTCAAGGTTTGAACGTTTACTAGCTATTGAAGTTTAGCGTAAAATATGAAATCTCCTTTTCCATTGAAGTATGTTATTCAAGTGCAGGGAAAAAAATGAATCTATGGTGAGATCAAGTGCAGCGGCCCTCTCGAAATGGTTTTTCAATCTGTTAAAATGAGGGAGAAAAGGATGGAAACAATTCTTGAGTTCATCTTGAAGGAGATAAAGGACATCACTGTTTAGAGTAATGAAATACAAGTACCTCTACGGATCCATCGGTACAGTATTATGGTTTTAAATAACCATAAAAAAAAAATTATCCTCAAATCTCCTCCTCTAATAATAAGTTGTCAGTCACTGTAAGAAAAAAAAAGAGATATCAGTTGATCTGATATGCTGTGGTGGGGGTGGGGAAGAGAATCTGTCCTGAAAGATGCAAAATGTGGGGGCATTAAAGGGCTTTCTTCACATCAAAATAGTTGGAACGCTCCTTGTTTGCAGCATCGACATCATCTGGAGATGCCACAGCAACTGTGACGCCTTTATCTTTAACAGCCTCGATTACCTCCCCGAATTCCTTGAAGTCTTTCAAACTGTGGAAATAAGGAAAGAGAATAAAGAAATGTTCAAATCTTGAAAAATGGTCTTGATTTTAACCTGACTTGGAGTTTTTGGTCAGGGCAGAAAATTAAGGCACAAAAACATCAATCTTTACCTGGTTGACAATATTTCTTCCCGTCTCTTTTGCCTTTCTTCTTCTGTGATGCCCAATAAATACCGCAATAAACTGAAAAGCAATGTAATACAATTTTTTATTAGTGTGCTTGATTATAATATAAAAATAAAAGCAAATTACAACCGAATTTCCCTAAATAGAAATGAGTTCATTTTTCCTTGTTTCGAGTATACAAGTTGGATAAAACACTAAAATTATAACAGAAACACCTAAAAGGGCAGCCAGAGAAGCTAGCAGCCAACCCAGTGTACTTGAAATTGTTTTTCAAATTGCTTTTAGCTTGGAAATGCATCAAATATATATATATATATATATATATATATATATATTAAATTATTTTTGAACATCAAAACAACCCAAAAACCCAAATAATAATAATAAAAAATTAAAGCTAAAACAAATTCAAAATTCTTCAAAAGTAGAATTAGACTGCAATGCCAAACACCACCACCTACAATAGAATAAGTTACTGTAGAAGTTCTAAAGTGCCTCTGAGAGGGCCACTGTCGCGGTTTCATCTCTACCTCACTAAAATATTCCAAACTGTAAAATATTAGCAGTATGTCAAATTGATTCAAATTCTTAATGAAATCTTTGACAGATGGTAGCTTAAAGTTTTTAAGCTTTTTAGTTTTGATAATGGTTGAGGTTACTGGAAAAATGTGTTTATGTTTGAAATAGACTTTGACACTATGTGTTATTCGATTATGTTATGTTGGTTTTAATTTCTGGGTTTGTTTGAACAGATGATCCAATGCTAAAAGATGCCAAGACTCCACTGATTTCAAGGGCTAGTACTAGTGGTAATAAAACAGAACAGAAAGATTAGAGTTTTGGTTAATAAGAACCGGGTAGAGCGATGGAAGGTTAATGATGAAATGATGGTCTTGAGTGTCCAAAAATCAATGTGTCAAGTCAAAAAAGGTTCTAAAACATGTTCTCCACATACCTACTATAACCTTTGGCATCTGGCAGCTGGTATGAATCCACGTCTCCAATAGTCCCAATAATTGCTTTAGAGAGTGTATCTTCGTCCATTTCCAATTGATGTAGAAAAGCACCAGTTCCATCATATACATCAAGTGTCTTCAACAAGTTGGGATCGCGATAGGATAAAAAGGAGAACACTCCTACAAAAATAATAAAAATCATTAATTGAATTGCAATGGTTAAATTTATACTATAGCAATTACAACTCCTTTTCTATTCCAAACAGTGCGGAATCGGAACTCCAAGCTGAGCACTGTCTGATTGTTTTACCTGAGTGAGTATCAAGATCACAAAACCCTCCATATGCCCCACCACTAACACGCACACGGTCCCACAACCATGTGTTGCTTATGTATTTGGAGATAACATAAGCACTCCCATTAAGCTGATAACCAGTGTCATAGATGTTAGCAGCTTTGCCAACGTAATTAACCTGTAGAAGGTGAAAGTTTAGAAATTTCCCCTGGCAACCAGAAAAGAAGACGAAATGGCAGACAGCAAAATAATTTGTTCACCTGTGTAGGAATCACAATAGCTTCATTTCCTGGAGAAAGTCGAGCATTCCAGGCAGCAGCTTCAACAAAAGACTTGCTAGGAAGCAAATCAAGAAACTTGCTAACATACTTTTCTGAGTTGGTGAGATTTTTCCCATCAGCAGTCATGTTTATCAAGCAGCCATTCTTTGATAACAAGGATGTACGAATTTCCTCAAGAGATGATGAAACTCCATCCCAATCTTGATCAACTCTCTCCTCGAGAGCTTGCAGGAATTCCAAGTAACTATGACCCCAACAATTGGAGATGTATCAATATCATTTCATATGCAGTAAGAAAGCTCTCCACAAAACTTGAATTTCATAATTTATTTATACATGTAAAGCAATTAGCATTATGTCAAAATTGTGTATCATTTATTGCATATGTATTAAAATCCTAGAACTGAAACACTTATATGAGGTTGTTGGATGAAATCAAAGAATTACAGATTAACTAAAAGATGAACATTCCAACCTTACACCACCCATTTGTTCTGAAATCCATCCTGTAACATTTAACTTTGCATCCATTCTTGTAGCTGCAATTCTGTGGCCACTGCCTCTTAAACGGTTCTGAAGATATTTTTTAAAACATCGAGATTAAGTTCTTAAAGGTAAGGACCCAATTGCATTTCTGATTCAACATACAAAACACAACGAATAAGTACCTCCATTCCTGCTTTGCTTTGGGAAACAAACTGCTTAAAGCGTTGCTGGTCTGTAAATTGGACTTCTTGAAGAATGCAATTAACCTACAACAAATAGCATTTCATCAATTCATTGCATCCCAAGGCAACTGATTCTGTAAATGTCGCTACAGACTTCAAAAGATAAAGCGTCAGATTGAGTATTAGAAAATAGGTCTCTGACAACAGTACAGATGTTTGCACCAAGAGACAATAGCAGGCTTGAATTCTTTTCAAAAAAAAATTAAAACCATATAAACCCTTAATCAAAAAAATATCTTCATGAAAGTAAACTTATAGCTATATAGTATACATGCTTACATAATACCAATAATTAAAAAGATGTTAATTTGTTATCTGGGTTTCTTCAGCTGGTTCAGGTATTTTAAAGGAGAATTTACTAGGACATACAATAAAAAAAGAAAAAAAGAAAGCATGTCTAGATTCTAGAATGCATCACCAATCAGCACATTCAAATGCTAGATAGCAGTATGTCAACAAACAGGAACAAGCAAGTGAAAAACATCAAAAGGAACGAAAGCATAAACAGTCAAGTTTCTCCCAGTGCGCTGAAGCCTTAAGGAAAAACAAGGTAACAGCAATATCTACAATGACAGAAGTGCTTGAAAGCCACTTCAACTGGATACAGTGACAAAACAATTCGGCTGCACTTACCAGGTTGAATAAGTCCTCAACACGACCTGCCATGGCTTTGCCCCGAGCAATTATATGACTGCATGGATCTTCCCTTCCTTGAACAGATGATGTGAATGGATAAACTGATATACCTCCAGTTTTTCTTCCAATCAACTGGTTAAGTTGCACAAAGGTCAAATCCTTTGTGCCCATTTCGAGCAATGACTGACTGAGAATATCAAGAATAGTGAAAATGTGATTAAATAGTCTGCAAAGAAATACACAGGCGCAGCCATTAAAATTGATCAAGAACAGCACATGTTAAGTTTTAAGATTTCTGTTCAGTTTGCCTGACCCAAGTGAAATTTTAATATATGTTCATTGTGGAGACAGGAGAGAAAATATGCACAGCAAGAAATGACCATGGAAATAATCTTCAAAGCAACATCTCACCAGAAAAGTGGCACTAAAGGAAGAAGTTCTTGCTTCAGTGATCTCATATTAAAGACAATTTCAGCATAAAGGACATCGTTTGTGAAGAGGTCATGCTTCAATACTTTCACTCCATTGATATCCCCAGCCTACAGTTAGTATGTAAATGCTAAGCACAGGTCCACAAAAGGTCATGTGCAGGATATTCAATCAAAACACTAAAAGCTTAACAATAACCTCGGTGGGAATATGTACGGGTTCTTTGGGGATGTCAAGCAGAGAGAGGCTTGGAACACTTCTTAAAGCTTCAGGTGGGTCAGGAGTTTCCTGCTTTAATCTCAGCTCCTGTGTAGCACGTGCTAGCTCAGCAAGTTCTTCTTCAGTCATGCTTGCTTTTACTTTCTCCAAAATTTCTCTTTCAGCAGCTTCATCACGAGAAGCTTTCTCAGGATCAGGCTGAAACAGAAAATACCCAGTGTCACGGATGCAGTTGCTGTATAAACAAATATAGAAAATGAAATTTCAAACTATAATGATTACCTGCATTTCAATGGTAACACGATGAGGATTGTTCAAGATAAATTTCTCAATTAAAGGAGAAAAAACAGCTTTGGAACCTTCCTCGGCTATTCTTGCTTTTAGGGCCATCAGGGGTTTCTCATACTTTAAAGGCTCGAAGGGATCCATATCATATATCCATTTGCTCTGCAAACCAAAACCACATCAATGATACCTGAAATACATGAATGATGACTAGTTTGCTGAAATGAGGGGAAAAACATGCAAAACTTACGATGGATTGAAGCATCAGTGATAAGCCACGAGGAAATGACCCAGTGTTGTTTTCCCTGAGAGAAAACTCGATTGTATTCATGGAAGCCTCCACGGCATCTGTCTCAAATCCTTCCTCTGCTAACTTCTTAAGTGTACCCATGACCAATTCTTCTACCTTTTCAATGTCTTCTTTGGAGACACCCTTCAACCCAATACTAAATTGTGGTTGAAGCAGCTCCTCTTCAACTCCACCGCCAACAATGGCATCTCCAAGACCACTGTCCAGTAAGATTTTCGTCAAGGGTGAAGCAGGAGTTCCCAACATAAGATGATCCAAAAAGCCAAGAGTAAGCTCAGTTTCCAAGTCTAAGGGCTTATCTGCTAGCAACCAATTAAGGCATACCATATGCTTCTTTTTCAAATCACTGCCATCACCAGCCGGATATTTCTCAACAATCCTGACAGGCTCTGAAAAGAATTTCTGTTGCTCAATCCTTGACTCATTTGAAGCTGAACTTGCATCAAACATATCTAGATACTCTGAGAGAGAAAGAGAGAACAATTTAAATACAAGTTTCTCAGAATTTTGAAATTGCTAATTACTGAGCTGGAAAATTACAGGTGATAATATGCAAGATGACCATGGATGGTATAATGGTCTTAAGGTTCACAACGAAAACTATTCCTTGCTTAAATAAAAAATTTAAGATTTCTAAAGCAAATTGATCATAGAAATTGAAAAGGGACATTAACAATCAATAGGCCAGCCTACAGGATTTGTAAATACACGCACGACTTGACACATTCTACTTGAACTGTATGAAAGCATGATGATATGAATATTTTGACAAATTATAATCTATGAAACAGTTGCCAGATTACATCAGGCGAAACCCACTAAATGAACAGGTGAATATAAAGTTTGATTTCAATCTATTTTTCTGTGAAAAAGTTTGACAATTATGGTCCACATCATTGCACCTTTATACCTCTAGCTCTGCAAATGCTTCCCTTTAGGACAAAATGGCCTGAGTATTTTTTAAGAGGTTCAACATGCCTTGCATTTAAGTGAAAAAGATGGGTTTCCATGCAGTGCTTTCATAACTTATCAACAGAGATGGAACTTGGATGCAGTACCACTCAGTATGCGTAAGCGCTCAGTTGGATCGTCATCTCCATAAAACCATATCCTGGCATTGCTGGGGTGGTAATATTTACCGTGAAACTCCTGTATTAATATTAATCAGTAAAGAAGAGAGTTCCATATGTACCTATTCCTAATCAAGAATACACTAATCCTACATAAAACCATGCATAAGCACATGTACAAGAAAAGGAAATAACATATATAGCACACTCACTACAGTAACAGAGATCACAAACATGCAAAAAATAAAAATCACGCATAAATATTTGCACGTTATTGAGAATATTTGACAGCAGGTGTACTTGACAGTAAAATCACACCAGGAAGTCAAAGTTCTTGTGCCTGGTAATAAATACCAGTGAAGGGAAAATGAAGTATTCACTGTCCTAATTTATTTTGAAAAAAAAACATATGTATTGTTTTATAAGCTTCTAAAAACTAAAAACCATTATGAAAACGCTCATGTTTTTAAAAACAGATAGATGGATGAGTACCATCAAAGATCTATGAATCACATAGCAGAACACTTTTACACTAACAAACTAGAACAAGGATGTTAGACTGACCTTAAATTGCTCAAACGTCAATTTGGGAATAACTTTTGGATCCCCTCCACTATCAACGCCATAGGCATTGTCTGGGAAAAGAGCCTGCACAGAAGTTACGAGTGACAGTTACCACAGATAACATAATTTGTAGTGGAGGCATGTCCACAAAACAAAGAATCTATAATGAGCTAAATATCAAACTAATAGCATTTGAATAATTGCTTTCTCAAAATTGCACTCGTGAATGATTGCATGCAGGCATGACTGAACATCTAAGTAGTCATCGTGTTTCATACTGAAATAAGTAAGATCAAACAATTAGAGAAAAGGGAACTTGCCAGCTGAGCAGTCCGTCCTAAAATATTATCAGGTTGGGAATAGACACCCTTCATTTCATTAAAAACAACTCCTGAGATTAATGAAAAATAAACTCATTAAAGGTGAAGATACTACATGCAAAACAAGGAATAATACTGCCAAACAAGTAGCTGGGTATATTTCTTAAAATACACAACCTTTATAAGATATTTCTTCTGAAGGATTGTTGAGCTCAAAATGCCAACCCTCCTGTTGAAAAGTGTGGTGATCCTCCACGCATTTAGGAAAGAATACAGCATCCAGGTATACATCAACCAAGTTATAGAAGTCCTGTTTTGAAAAACAAGATCTGAGTATGAACATTTAAACAAAATCCAAAAGAAATAAAAAAACAATGCTAGTACCCAAAATTGCAATATCATACATTTACTAATTTACCATTACCTTTGTGTTCGTGGAAGCAACTGGGTAGCAGGTCCTATCAGGATAAGTGAATGCATTCAGAAAAGTATGCAGACTTCCTTTCAATAACTCAACAAATGGTTCTTTCAATGGGTACTTCCTTGAGCCACACAAGACACTGTGTTCCAGTATGTGTGGAATCCCAGTTGAATCCTTCCTGCATTATATACCATTAATCATGACCAGTAGCTTGCACATCAACTAAATTTGCAGAAAATTTTGACCAGTGTAAAAATTTATCAGGTCCTCTGTCACAATGACCAGACTGCAAAGAGCATAGAACTCAACAATTTTAATTTTCAAATACAAAACACTCCGTAGCCAGTTCCTTTCACAAATTCAACACCTCTATAATCATAATAAATTCAAGTTTTTCACTAATATTCACACATTTCTACTAAAGTACAAATAACCTCAACAATTGCATCCATTTAAACACTAGTTAATCTTAAAGCAACAAGAGAGAGAGAGAGAGAGAGAGAGAGAGAGAGAGACGAATGCTATAAAAATAAGAAAGATTTCAATAATATCCATTTTCTTAATCATAACCACTAGAATTGAACCACTTAATATCAAATTAAGCTTAAAACACGGTGATAATACTAATGATAATGCTAAGAACTTACGGCGGAGTGCGAAAAACAATGCCGAAAACTTTATTCTCGTCATCATTGGAAACAGACATGACTTCAGCTCCAGTTTTTTTATGCTTAAATAGCACAGCTTTTGATTTACACTCTCCGATAAACTCCTCGGATACTTTCTCAAATCCATATTTCGCCGCCACCTCATCAGGCAAGGTACTAACACCTGCAACCAAGCACAATCAAAGCTCGAGTTCTCATTTCTGCTATTAATTATTTTTTTATAAGAAACAAATGAAAAACACGTGACCTGGAGAGCATTGGGTGGCGATGGCGTGAGGAGAGGCAGAAGAGAAGTGGTGTTTGTTGAAGTGGAAAGACGATGAGTATGTCGTATCAGAGAGAGGGAGAAATCTACAGCGGCGAGGTAGGAGGAGGGAGCGAGGGGTGAGGGGGCTAATCGGACGGTGGAGAATGCGACGGGTGAAGGATGAGGATCGTGCCGACTTAGATGAGGAGGAGAAAAGGCTAAAGAAGTTGCGGGGAGAGTAGTGGCGAGGCAAAAGGTGTAATTTGTTGGGATTGCGAAGGAAAATTGCTCTCTCCATTTTTGTAGGGAGGGAGGGGGGGTTAAAGGTTTTTGGTTTTGATTGGGGTTTAACAGCGTGGAGAAGAGGGAGAATATCAAGGGGGAAAGAATAGGAAAACGCTGCTTAGAGTGTCGTTTTCAGCTGCTCTTTTCTTCTTCTTTTCTCTAATCAGAAAAACAATGGAAGGGCAGTAAAATATTTCTGTGGTTCACTTCCATCATGGTAAAGTTCTTGGGAAACATTTCAAGAGTCATTTCTAAAAAATTTGAATTTTTATTTTATTTTATTTTAAATTTATAATATTTTTAGTTATTTTAAATTATTTATGTAAAAAATAAAAATATATATTATTTTAATATATTTTTAAATAAAAATCATTATAAAATAATTATAATTATACTCTCAAACACGGCCATGAAAAATCGGAAATGAAGGGAACTAGGTTCCAATAGACTCTTCTTCTTCTGCAGAAAATGTAAAGATCCAATGCATTGGAGCTACAAGTTAAGTTTTCTATGTTTTTTGTTTTTTGAAGCAGCGGGTACAGTTATGCAAAAATTATCGAAACAACTGAAATTTTATTTATTTAATTTAAATTCACAAAAAATATTTTAAAAAATAGATTTTCTTGAATTCAATTTTTTTTTTTTTACAGTCATGCATTAAAAAGTAGATATATCACAATTCACAATTGTAGATTAAATTCCAGCTCTTAATTTTATAATAAATATTTTTTAAGAATCTTGCTTAATATTGTGCCTGCTCGTTATTTACCACCCCAGTTTACCTCAGCTTTCACTTCCATATTTATATTTACAGCGTGTTGTGGTTAGAAAACTATTTATCTAAAATTTATTTAAAAAGAAACAAAGATTTTTTTATTATGCTGATGGGCTGAAATTATAAATAAAATTAAAAATATAAATGAATATTATTCAAGTGAGAAGCGAGAGGTTGAATGTTTGATTAATTAACCTCACTCCCTTCTCGTTTTTAAATTAGTGAAATTATAAATCAAGATGTAATTTTACAAAACAAGAAGTGTGAGTTTCCCGTTGGAGTTCAACCTTAGTCCATTTATCGCTGTTTTTTTTATTATTATTAAAAACAAGGAGCTTGAATGGTAATAGCAAAGGCCTTCGCGAAGAACCGAGGTTTCAGACAATGGTCAGAATACATAATTCAGCGATAAATTTATAAAGGGTAGGTAGCTAGCAAGCAACTATCCCCTCAATTTCTCAAAGGAAAGAAAAGTACGGACATATGGTCGATATGGGCCTGTTTCAGAAGCATTTTAAAAATATATTTTTTAAGAGAAACATTTTGTTTTTTTTTTTAATAATATTTTTAGATAAATATTTTAAAAAAAAATAAAAAATATATATTATTTTAATACATTTATAAATAAAATTTTTGTGTTGGGAATAATGAAATTTGTGGGAGACAAACAACGAAAAACAGTTTTTCCTCAACCAGTGGTTCGATGGTTTTATTATGTGGGATCCATACAAATACTTTAGTGTTTTAACATTAACCAAACACTAATATACCGGGTTTTTTTTAAACTCAGTTACAACCATAAAAACAAACACCCATTTAATCTTGTGGGTTGAATTTTTTATTTTTATTTCTGTGAAATAGAAGGATATTGGCAATGAGATAATCGATTATTGAAAAAGGGAAAAGGGGTACCTCTTTGTATATCCTCAGCAAGTAGGTGTGATGACTCTTTAAACAATTCAATTACCGGTCCCAAAATAGCTTCTGTTGTTCAAGGGCCGGTTACATGATGAGACTTTGAGGACGAATGGGTGAGATGGAGTGGTTGATACCATGAAGACTAAACGAGAGGGCACTTGCGACATTGCCGTGGCTATGCTTCAAAAGATTTGCTTCTATCACGAATCAAAAGATTTAATATTTTTTTTCTCTGATAACTGAATCTCTCAGATGGCTTCTTGCGGTTGAATTTCATTGAAAATATCATTACTGGGACCGTTAGCTTGATATATAATGCGTTTCATTTCTGAAGCTGTACGTTCTCGCCCAATATTTCCCAGGAAAACTTCCTCTAATCTCCACCAGAAATATTGTATAAGCTAACGTAAACAAAGCGTCAAAAGGGTTGCCAAGGAAAAGTAACCCTCGTGTTTTGAAAATGGAACCCTTGATTGTTGTAGATTTGTTGAAGAGCGTTCTACTTACCACCTCCCCCCCTGCCTGCTTCCCACCACCCATAAACCTTCAATATATATATAGGACCATACAAAACACTACAAAATAACTATGATATTGGCAATGGCTTCTTCTATCACCGAAGAAGGCACAAAACAACTTGAAGGAGATAGAAAAGGTCTGGTATTAGTAGCTATAGAGGAGGAGGAGGAGGAGGAGGAGGAGGACCTCTTCGAAATCGATATTCACGCTGTTTATAGCATTCCTTCCCCCAAATATCACAGGGTAAGCTACTTTCCTGCAACGGCAACTGCACTTCTTGCCAATTGTTTGCTTCCGATCGCTGATCTTTCCAGTGCAGTTCCCGTAGCATTCACCTTACGAGATCGATCAGAGTCGTGGACAGCTTAGTTGACTTTTATAGGGGCTTGCCTGTGATCAGAAATTGGTTGCTGCTACTAGTTGCAGTCCAGAAATGGAAGAGTTTTCAAATTGAAAATATATACATACCGTAGGGACCTTTTGACATCGGGGTCGTGGGTTGCCTTTTCTTTTTTAGAGCGATTATATAACAGATGTAGAACTGAGTTGAAGTTCAATCTAAAAGATTATGGGGTTTTATATATATAATAGTTTCTTAGATTAGAGTATTAAATTAATTTGAAAATCTTTTTTTTCCTTTTCACCTTTTCAAAATCATATTCGTATATCTTGTTTCATTATTTTTCAAAATAACGAGTTCGACCATTGAGCTTGATAAGAAACACTGAGTTACACTGTGTATTATTTTTTGACTCTACTGGATTGCACTGCCGCTTAATTAGCCGTTGCAAATTTCGAATGAAGCATCTTGTACATGACTATTCACGCAATTAATATGCATGAGAGCCAAAAAAAAAAGAAAAAAGAGCACAATATGCTCGGACCCGTTCTACGCTTTGCTACGTGGATTTTGCTAACGGTAAATGGAACTACAAACATAACTCGGCCAAAAATGATAAGAATCTGCGCATCAAATCCAAAATTCTCATAGTATCAAGACATGATCACAAAGTTTCATGTGGTTGTAAATAAATTATACAGCCTATTTTACCCCACGACGAAGAACAATATATGAAAAAGAAAAAAAGGCACAACGTCTGTGAAAAACATATGAAGCCAAAATGGTGGTAGGTAGTCATAATTGCTTTTAAAGACTCCTGGCCATCGTCCTGGGCTCGTAAATCTCTTTATAGTTCTATAGATCAACAACCCCTTCTTCCTCCATTTACTCCACACAACCCCTGAATCATGGATTCAAGCTCAGATGAAATAATTCACCAGTGGGGCTCATACATTCGTGTATACAAAGAAGGACGTGTAGAAAGGTTCTTTGGCACCGATAAAGTTCCCTCATCCTTCAATTCTGCAGATGGGGTGTCAACCAAAGACGTGCTAATCGTGCCAGAAACCGATGTCTCAGCACGCGTTTTTATCCCTACTGCCACCATAGATTCAGGCCACAAACTCCCTCTCCTAATCTATTTTCATGGCGGAGGGTTCAGGGTTGGATCACCATTTTGTGCAACATATCATAATTATGTGACATCTCTTGTAGCTGCAGCTGGTGTTGTTGCTGTTTCTGTTGATTACAGACTGGCTCCTGAGTATCCAATCCCGGCATGTTACGAGGACTCATGGGCAGCCCTAAAATGGGTGGCATCACATTCTAATCGTAAAGGTCCTGAAGAATGGATAAGGGACTATGCTAATCTTGACCAAGTTTTTCTCGCCGGCGATAGTGGAGGTGCCAATATTTCACATGACTTGGCTGCTCGAGCTGGGATAGAAAATCTAAATGGAATGAAGTTATCGGGACTTTGTTTAGTCCATCCATATTTTGGGATTAAAGATACCGTGGACGAGTCATGGATTTTTGTGAGCCCGACTACAAGTGGATTAGATGATTTTAGATACAATCCGGCTGCTGACTCAAGGATGGCTAGCCTGGGGTGCACCAGGGTGCTGATTTGTCTGGCTGAGAAGGATGTGCTGAGACAGAGGGGGTTGTATTATTACGAGACATTGAGGAAGAGCGGGTGGAGTGGAGAGGTGGAGATTGCGGAGACAGAAGGAGAAGGCCATGTGTTTCATCTGTTTAACCCAAATTGTGACAACGCTGAAGCCTTGCTGAAAAAGCTGGCCTCGTTTATTAACCATAGCTAGGTGATTGCAGGGGATTGTCTTCTCATTACGATGAACCCTGTATGATAAAATGAGAAAATAAAATTATTTACGTCGGACGGTGGCTTGGCACTCTCTTATTTTTAACTAATTTATGCATTCATCACAATCCTAATTCCAAAATCGACTTCACAGACCACAAAGAAGAGGGTGCCTGTCTGTCTAGCTGGGGAGGGCATCACCGATACATCGGAATCGGATTTCCTCCGTCCTTCAAATACCAACTTATTTGACTGCCACTATAACAATCATGGCCATCGCAACCCCGCCACCACCACCAAAAACCCACGACACGGACTTCAACAAATCTTCAACACTGCAACTGTTTCGTGCTTATTGAACTTTTCAGTTCAATTGAAATTAAACCCATCCACCCCCTCCCTCCATCTTGGAATGCGGATGGTTTAAGATCTTGTTAAACCTTGAGGATGGGATTTCTTCTTGTTTTAACTTTAATGATTTGACTCAGTGAGTTCTGCATGGTAGTAGGTGAGAGGGGAGTTGTGGCCAGCTTGGGGCAACAGTGTTTTGATTTTTGAGGGTGGGATGAAGACAGAGGGTGGTTGTTGGTTTTGTTGTGGTCGTGGTATTTTTCATTGACTTGCCCTGGGTGAATGGGTTTTTGGCTGACTGTGATCGTGATAAAAAAATTTGTGGTAAAGCAAAAAAGGGCATTTTAGTCATTTTAAAATAAAAATAAAAGTCAATAAAGCTGTGCCGAATTACCGATAGCCATTCTCTTTTGTAGCCCTTTGAGCCAACCAAGAAAGATTTATTTGCTTGGTTGTCGTGATTAAATTAAGTATCTTTCGGGTTAACTTTAACGACTAAGAGTGACCAAGAATTTTATTTTTATTATCTAGCCAACCTGTTCATATTCACGAGAAATTATATTTTTATTATCTTTAAATGTATACATAATAATTACAATTTTAAAAATAAACATGCTTAACATTTAAACAAGCAGATCACATATATTATATTTATCTGTTTAATTTAACACCGAAAAAACTATTTTACTTTAATTGCCCTCAATAGGTAAATTAACTATACATTGGTCTTGAGCCTATGGACATAGGTAGGGTAATGAGTTTTTATTTGAAAATATATTAAAATAATATTTTTATTTTTTATATTTAATATTTAATATTAACATATTAAAATACTTAAAAAATAATTCAATAGCCGAATTAGACCGTAGTGCTAAACAAATCACTAAAAAGAATAGAGAAGACACCTTTCCCCTATTAACACTATATGGGACTATTTGACCATGGCATCACCAAAAATTCCTAAGCCAGAATTGATTGCAGAAAGCACAAACGATCCTTTCGAACCATAACCTCTTGCTTCCTGACTCCATCAAGTAAAACACGAACCCATGAAACACAAATCAATAAGTTTACACTCATCAATCCCTTGTTTAAACTTCAAACAACGTGAGAAATCAAAAGGAGCTCCACCTTATTTGTCTTCAGGACTAACCGCCATCTCATTAAAAACACCCAGATGTATCACAGAACCAGCAATAAATCTAATATGTTTCAACGAATACTTAGGGTTGGCATAAATAAGTAACGGTACAAAACCATTTGCCTTTAGATACCGAAAAATTAGTCAGCTGCAGGGAAAGTTTTCAGCTGTTATAACAATCTTGATGGAGTATTTTTCTCAGCAGTCGCTCCTGATTATTTCAATGTGACCTCATGGATTCAGAATCAGAGAACAGTAAGTTTGAAGCCCGACAAATTTGTATTAATTTACGCTGTTAATGTGTCGTTGTTTGTGTCCATGTTTGAGATTGCAAATACCAAATGCAATAATTCAGTCGACGCTCCAAAGATTTGACTTCGCCACTCGGTTTTCAAATCGCCAGCCTGTCCATGTTTTGTAATTTATACGTACTCCTCTGATACGGGCTTTAGTATTAAGTGCGTGCTTTGTAACTCTGGCCGGCATCGATCCAACGATTATAATGAGCTCGTGCCTTGTTTGAATAGAATGAAAATTCCCGTTCAAAAAGGAAAAGGTTACCATCTATATTGGATTAACTTAATGTTGATGAAAAAACACAATCTGAAAAAACATTAAGGTCAACCGCATCGAATACATCTCCGAAAGAAAAAAGAGAGAACTAACAGACACATTCAGTTTTGGCCATGAATGAAAGAGACAATATTTTTAAGCATAGCCACAGCATTGACGCTGGTTGGCTTGAACAGATGAAAGACGTGCCCCTCTCCTTTAACCTCCATAATTTCAATCTCTCCACTCCATCCACTTTTCTTCAAAGTTTTGCAGTATAACAGGCCTCTATCCCTCAGCAAATCTTCCTCACAAACAGCAACAAACACCTTTGAGCACCCCAGACTAGACAAATTTGGATCTTTAGCAGGATTGATTAAAGGGTCATCACATCCACTTGTTTGAGGACATGCAAGGTGCCATGTTGCACTAATCCCTTTCAACACTCTTTCTAATTCATTAACTTCATTTCCAATTGGTTCTTCTCCCCAGAAATAAGGATTTATCAGAACAATACCTGAAACTCTCACACCATTTAATTTCTCCTGACCAAACCTCATAGCCACGTGGTGTGCTATGTTGCCACCAGCACTGTCACCAGCCAAGAAAACCTTGCTGAAATCAGCATGTTTATTTAGCCACTCTTCAGGTCCGTCTCCATTAACATGAGACGCAGCCCAGTTTAGGGCAGCCCATGAATCATCATATGGAACAGGGATGGGATGCTCTGGTACTCTCCTATAATCGACAGAGATAGCAATAACTTTAGCCTCGGCGACTAAGAGGTTAACGTAATTATGGTAAGTTGGCGAGAAGGCACTTTCTGCGCAGAAGCCTCCCCCGTGAGCGTAAATTAGGAGAGGGAGCTTTTCAGTGGGATTCACTCTTTTTGGGAGGTAAAGTCTGCAGGAAAGTTTTGCTTCTTTTGAATAGACGACATCTTTTGACTGGACATTGGATTTGGGATCATCGGAAGGAGGGGCGATTTCGTTGCCGATGAGCCTCTCTATCCTGCCATCCTTATATAAGATGATAAAGGGAGAGAGATCTCTGGCAACATCAGCCTTGGCTGCGTCCATGTTGAATGAAAACATGGTGGCTTTTCTTTTCTTCTCGCTCTGATTTACAATATACGATGAAGTTGTGGTAGCATGAGAAAAGAATGGAGGGTCTTTTATAGACCGGTGAAAAGACAGACAGACAGACATGACCTTGAATTCTTACGGTGTTCCCTCATGCTGGCTAGCTAATATAGCAATGGCTAGGTAAAAGTTTTTTTTTTTTTTTTTTTTGATAAATGGAGTGTCTGGGTCAGCTTGCGTGTACCATAATTAAATGACCGGGCCGACTGAACATCCTGCAAATCCATTAAACATGTAAGGCACCGTAAGGATAACAGGTATGTCTGACAAAGCTTGAACCTGGAGTAAGAGGGGAAACTTGACTACCAAGCGAATAACTGCTGGCTTGGTAAAAGTTTTCTAGATGGGTTGGCTGATTCGAAATTCTAAGGTGAGAGTGTCGAAGTTCCAAACCTCAAACGCTAAAATGATGAAATTTTATAAGCCAACTTGTTTTTTTTTTTTTTTTTTATTCTTTGTTCCAGATTATTTTTTATATGTTTTTGTATTATTTTAATATATTGATATCAATCATAAATTCTAAGAAAAAGAAACATTTCAGTACATTCGTTAAACAAGAATATTTTACAATTGATCTCAGCGTGGAGGTTCGTCAGAGAAAGAAAATTCCAGGAGAACATCAGGAATGACAGGCGGCTAATTACTTTACTAATTTTACTGGGCAGCAGAGACTTAAGGTCATCATTTGAAAAGATATTGATTATGGGATTAGTTTTTGTTTATATAAAAAATAGAGGGGAAAATCTGTTAAAAGTTAAAAAGTGTATCTTACAAGTAGGGTTTTTCAGTATCACGAAGCTGTGCTGTTATCCTTTTTTCTTTTTGTCGTTCAGGTCCTACTACGATTTCCTTAGCCGCCGACATGTCAAACAGTGGACCATCTTTAGTATATTCTGGACCGTAAAAGCATCCATGGTGCGTATTGGACTGAACGTAAAGAATTATTTTTTTAATTTTTAAAAATTATTTTTGAGATGAAGATATGAAAATGATGTAAAAATATTAAAAATATTTAATTTAAAATAAAAAAATCAAAACTATTTTTATAACACAGTGCTAAACGGGATTGTTCGGATTCTAGAACATGAGTAAGATTTCAAAACCATTTGATAGATAATAATCTCCTTCTAGTAGGATTGAAGGAAAATTCCACGTATACGTATGTGTCACGATATGTATAAAAAAATAATAAAATATAGTGGATTGAAGGAAAATTGATGAGAAAAGTACAAGACAATTTAAAAAGACGAGAAAATGACGAGAAACTGTTCATTTGAAAACACCAAAAATACTGACTTATGACATAGTAATTGTGTAAATCTCAAAAATCTCTCTCGATTTTATAGGTATTCTCAATATTATCATCATTTTTAAGGTTTGTTTTCCTATATCTTTATTTAAACAACACTTTTTTTTAAGAAGTTACGTTATTTCGTAGGAGAGTGAGATTAATTGAAAAAACAAAATAATTTAGTGATAAAATTGATATAAGAAATTAATTTGGGTGCACAATTGATATTACTCGATAGTTCAGTGTTATATTTGATATTTGCTTTATCTTAAAACTTACATGATCGATTAAAAAATATGAAGCCGATGTTGGCATGGATATTAATTATGGGATTAGTTTTTGTTTATATAAAAAATGGAGGGGAAATTCCATCTTGAAAATTACAAGGAGGGTTTTTCAGTATCACGAAGCTGTGTTGTTATGCCTTTTCTTTTTGTCGTTCAGGTCCTGCTACGATTTCTTAAGCGGCCGACATGTCAAACAGTGCACCGACTGTAGTATATTCTGGACCGTAAAAGCATGCGTATTGGACTGAACGTAAAATATGATTTGTCGAGGAGGAATTCTTCAGGGGCGTTGAAATTATGGGAGTGTCTTGCCTTGGCTTTATTCGGAGGGTCAGTTATATTATTTTTTTAAGTGATTTTTATTTAAATATGTATAAAAATAATATTTTTTTATTTAAAAATATTTTGATACTTATATGAAAATAATAGAAAAAAATTAAAATAAAGAAATTTCAAACTTCTTAAAAACGACAAACGCAGCAGCCTGATGGCTATAGAATTTCCGGGTTTCACGTTTGAAAAAAAACCTAAAAGGGACCGTTCGAATTCTGGAACATGAATAAAATTTCATAACCATTTGATATATAATAATTTCCTTCCAGTAGGACTGAAGGAAAATTCCTCGTATACGTATGTGTCACGATATGTATAAAAAAATATAGGCGATTGAAGGAAAAGTGATGAGAAAAGTACAAAACAGTCTGATGTGTTTGGGAGAGCTTTTTAAAAGTATTTTTGAAAAAAAAAAAAATATTTTTATTTTTTATTTTAAATTAATTTTTTTAGTGTTTTTAGATAATTTTAATGTGCTAATGTAAAAAAATAATTTTTAAAAAAATAAAAAAATATCATTTTAATGTATTTTTAAACGAAAAGCACTTTCAAAAACAACCACAATCACACTCTCAAACAAAAAGTCACTAAAGAAGAAAAAATGACGAGAAACTATTCATTTGAAAACACCATCAATGCTGACTTATGACATGGTAATTAGATAAATCTCAAAAATCTCACTCACTATATAGGTATTCTCAATATTATCATCAAATATATTTTTTCTATCAATTTTATTTTCAAACTTTTAGAAATTCTTAATTAAAAACTTTCATCTATTTTTAAAGGGTTTTTTCCCCTATATCTTAATTTAAACAACACTTTTTTTTTAAGAAGTAACGTTATTTCGTTGGAGAGTGAGATTAATTGAAAAAACAAAATAATTTAGTGATAAAACTGATATAAAAAATTAATTTGGGTGCAGAATTGATATTACTCGATAGTTCAGTGGTATATTTGATATTTGCTTTAAAAAAAGTTATATAATCGATTAAAAAATATGAAGCCGATGTTAACATTTTTATTTTTATAACATGCCAGGTGATTTTTAAATTAAAGTCTTAGAAGTAGGTAATCACGAGAAATTGGTGAACCCCCGTATTGTTTCATAAAAGTCACCCCAAGGTCTCCGTGGACCAAAAATAGAGTAATTTGCAAGTCTCGGACAAGCTATGGAATTAACTTCTGAGCTTTGTATCTGTTTGTCTGTTTGTTTTTAAGTAACTTCTGAGCTTTGTATCCCTTTTGTTTGTTTGTTTTTAAGTAGGGTTAGAGATTGTTTTTAAAAAGTTTTTTTTGTTTTTAAATGTATTAAAATTATTTTTTTATTTTTTAAAAATTATTTTTAATATCTTAATTTTAATAAAAAAAATATAATTTTGGTATTTCAAAATTACTTTCAAAAAAAATAATTTTTTTTTTAAATAATTTTTAAAAAATAAAATAATTTTATATATTTCAAAATAAAAAAATATTTTAAAAAACAATCATAAACAAAAAGGCTTGTTCATTTTTATATGAAGTGGTTCCCGAATGGAGGTAGCTGTGTTATAAAACAGGAGAAAAGGAACCTTTTTAAATATAAATAAATCGTAGAAATTATGAATTGTTTTTGTATGAAGTATGAACTGGGTCCCGAATGGAGTTTTCAGTTTGTGCCGTGGTTAACGAAATCAAGCATTACTTCACCTTCGCATGCAAACAAAGATATGAAATTAATTTTAGAACAAACTTGTTGTATTCGCCATAATTGAACACCATACAGCAGTTCAAAGACCCATCCCGAACTCAGGCCTTGACCATGAAAATGAAGGGGAAACAGAGAGAGGGGAGAGAGAGGGAGAGGGAGAGAGTAGAGAGAGAGAGAGCTACACTTCATTGAGAAAGGAAGCAAACTTTTTGACCAAACTTATAGACTTGTGATGAGCAGGGTCAAAAAGATGGAACTCATGCGCCACGCCGTCATGTTCCACAACCTCCACGGCCCCTTTATACCCACTTTTTTTCAGGTCATCGGAAAAGATCCCACCTACTTCTCTCAGATGATCCTTCTCAGCAAAAAAGAACAGCACCTTCTCACACGGTAACTTAGCCAGATCTTCTGGTGGTGGCTTTAGCTTCGGGTCTTGCTTCCCACAGTTTGTTGGGTACATAAACATCCACATTTCATCGTCCTCCATGCCACCAAAAAACGGGTGCACCATAATCATTCCGATAAACCTCACCCCGGGTAACCCGTATGACCCGATCTGAACCGCCAAGAAATTGGACATGTTAGCCCCGCCACTATCCCCGCCCATAAAAAACCTACTAAAGTCCGCATGGTCATTCAACCATGGCTCAGGCCCATTTCCCTTTGCATGTGATGCTATCCATTGGAGCCCCGCCCAAGCATCCACATAACTTCCGGGCAAGGGCCGTTCCGGCCATAGCCCGTACTCGAGCGACACGGCAATAACATTGGCTTCGGCAACCAATGCCATTAAATGGCTGTGAAAAAGTGGTGAAAAAGCAGACTCAAAGCAAAAGCCACCACCATGAATGTAGTAGAGGACTGGGACTTTTTGGGTCGGGTCAATGATTTTAGGTAAGTAAATTCGGGCGGATACAGGTGGTTCTGTTGAAATGGTAACGTCTTTGGATTGGACCCCGGTATTCGGGTCGTTAGATGGAGGAGTTTTTTGGGTCGAGTAGTGTATTTCGACCCGCCCATCTTTGTATGCTGTAAGGAATCGGAATTTACGGTCTACTTCATTGCTAGCTACTTCGTTGCTGCCCATTGGATCGAGGAGAAGAGAAGGGTTGAAGTAGCAATAACGATGCGTTGGCTTAGGACGTCTATATATAGAGAACACGACAGACCAAAAGTATCATACGAAAAGAGGAAAAAAAATCCTTTATTTTCTCATTCACTTGAGATATTGTGGTGTAGATGTTTTTTAAAATATATTTTTATTTAAAATTATATTAAGATATTTTTCAGTTTTTCCTTAAATAATACTGATATATTAAAATCTTAAAAATAAGTGAAAGAAATATTCTTAAAAAAACAAATATATTTTTAAAAACACAACTTAATAGTAGTTAAGCAATTGCCAAAACTTTATAGGTGGTGATATAAAAAATGGGAGGATAGGAGATCTCACCGAACCTCCATTTGTCCAGTGGTGTAAGTGGGAGGAAGAGACAAATCTAGGTTTGTTGAGTGGTAGAAATTAACAGAGTCCCATTCCCATCACGAACTCTTCAGATCAATTTTTATGAAATATAACCATCGAAGTAAATGGTCGAGTAAATGTTCAGTGTTACAAATTTAGTATTCATTGTTTTGTTTTTTCTATGATCTCTTAAGTTATAATAAATACTAGAAATTTATATAATCATCCATTTTTAAAAATGAGCTCCGACAACCGCATTAAAAAAAATATTTCTTCAGTATAGTTAAATAAGATCTGTTTGGATGTTAAGAATGGAAAGGACAGCCCCGCTGCTATAAACGCAGTTGACCAGGGTAAATTATTAGTCAATTACAAAAATATTATAAAAAAACAATTATTTTAAAAATGAAAAAACAACTAGGCTTTTTCATTAATGCAATAAATCTTTTTAATAACGACTTCGGCACCAACGACTTAGGAGGAAAGTGTGAGGATCTATATGTGGGCCCGGGCTTTACTGTTGTTTTTTAGTGTAGCCTCAATTATTGTTCTGGGCAGGGTTTTTGGTGGAACAGGTCATCTAGACCCAGTGACCATGAAGGTGGCTGGCCGGTGTCGTTGAAAGGGGACTTATCCGCGGACCATGGTGGTTGAGAGTTTTTTTAAAAAGTATTTTTGGAAAAAAATAAAAAATTAAATTTTTTATTTTTTTTATTTTAAATTAAATTTTTTTGGTGTTTTTAGATCATCTTAATATGCTGATGTCAAAAATAATTTTTTAAAAATTAAAAAAATATCATTTTAATACATTTCTAAATGAAAAGTACTTTTAAAAGCAACCGCAGTCACACTCTCAAACAGACATAGAGCCGGAGTAAGAAGGCAAGAAGCGAGAGAGGTGTTATTTGGTTCTTTCAAGCGGTTATTGGTTTGTTACTATAGTTAGACTACTGGTCCAAATCGAATCTTGGTTGTAGATCAACTCGTAAGATTAATTCTCTTTTATTAATATAATATTATTTTAATTTTATCAAAATAATATTATTTTTCTAAATAACAATAAAAATATATCAAGGTTGGTTAGAAATTAAATAATATTATTTTTAATAAGAACAATAATGGTTAGATATTAAGAGCCCGTTTAGCACCGAACCACCGTGCCGCAGAAATTCAAAAAAAAAAAAATTAATACATTTTACCCTGTTTCTAAATTATAACCACCTCTTACATACCTAGATCATGAAATATATTAACCCGAGGGATAATTCAATTAATCATGTCTTGCATGGGCTCGGGTCTCTTAAAAATAACGAAGATTTATATAATTGTTAATTTTAATTTTTGTAAAATTTGTTAAAATATAGATAAATTGATTCAAATATCTACGTTGATAAAAAAAAAATGATTGTGTTTCACTTATTATTGTCACGCTACCAAAACAATGGTATATTAAAATTGAGATTTAAATGCCTTCAACTACACAAGCAACCGAACTCTCCCTTGTAAAACAGGTTGAAAATATAATGACACTCTAATTTTTTTAGAATTTCTTTCAATTTAAAAGTTTATTTTATTTATTTTCCAGTTTTTGTATTTCAAATATAAAAAACACACAAAAAAGAAAATTATGGTTCAGCCACATTTCAGCAACAACAACTATCAGTCTTGATATTAATTGTTTTTATTTAACAAAAAATAGTTTGATGATAGTTATTTTTATAAACATGCTTTAATTCTCTTAGTTTTTATTTTATTGAGTGGTGATAATGTTTTTTTGCAATGGTAAGTGATTTATTGAGTTTTTATGAAATATTTTAGAAAAATCAAGTGAAAATGACCTGATTTTTTTTTTTCGAATTCAAATATTTGAATCCTGATTCACCCTAAAAACGTTCCAATAAGCAACAAATCACCTGCCATTAGAGGCAATCCGTCGCTTATTTGCAAGATACATAAATAACTCTTGACCGAAAGCTGTAACCCTATTCTGTGTTCCAGTGTTTCGGTTTTTAGCCTGGACTGAATCGTTTTCCCGGGTCTTTTTCTGGTGGCATGGGTCATCTAGAACCTTCGTAAACTAGGACTGTCATGCACTGTATTTGCAATAAAAAATATTTTTATTTAAAAATATATTAAAAAATTCTTTTTAAAAACTTCAGAAAATTTAAAAATTACACTGAACCGCGTTACAAAGATAAGAAAAACAATATAATCGACATCATCAAAGTTTTAGAGAAGATTGAAGTGGTCTTGTTTGAGAAACGAAACAAACTTATGTCTCATTTCCAGAGCCTTCTCAGCATCGAGATCAAACAAATGGAAGCAGTGATCTTCCTTCTCATTCTCAACAAGCTCGACAGTTCCTTTCCAACCACTCTTGGTCAACTTCTCGTAATAATTCTTGGATGCAACTGTCAAATAGTCTTCCTCGGCTACAAAGATCAACATCCTCTCGCACCCGAGCCTCGTGAGATCCTCTGTACCCGGATTCATCCTAGGATCATTAAGCCCGCTATTCGTTGGACACATGTACATCCACATTTCATCATCCTTGGTACCCCCGAAAAAAGGATGCACCATAACCACCCCCACAACCTTCACCCCTCGGGGCAACCCGACTGACCCGACCCGGAAAGCCAGAGTATGTGATATGTTGCCTCCAGCACTATCCCCCCCGATAAAAACTTTCCCAAAATCAGCGTGATCATTCAGCCATGGGTCATGTCCATTCCCATTAACATGTGATGCCACCCACCGGAGCACAGCCCACGAATCCTCATAGCATGCAGGTATGGGCCGGGCAGGAAAGAGACCGTACTCCACCGAGACAACTATAAAGTCAGCCTCGCTAGCAACATGGTTGCAAAACTTGTGGTAGACCGGAGAAAAGGCAGATTGCATCGAGAATCCACCTCCGTGGATGTAGAGTAAGAGAGGGAGTTTTCGGTCAGGGTTTTTGAGTTTTGGCAAGAAAATACGGGCAGAGACTCGAGGTTCAGACGAGATATTAACATCTTTGGATTGGACTCCGGTGACTGGATCATCGGACGGTGGGATCTGTTTGCAGGGTGGCTTGAATAGCTCAACACGGGCGTCTTTGTAGACCTGAAAGAACCTGAATTTGAGGGCAATTTCATTATTTGGTGATGATGCCATTGATAAAAGAGAGAAAGAAAGAAAGAAAATGGATTTGTTCAAGAAAGGTTAGCTGGGATCTGAACTGAGATGCATAAAGAGGGTACCTGATGTTTAATTAAAAGGAGAATTGGGCCAATCAAGAAAGTTTATTGAGCACCAACCCATCTGCCAAAATAATTTGCTTCCCTTGCAAGCATCTGTCGTTCTTTGTTTCCCTGAAAAATAAAACCAACCAAAGAAATAATTGCATGATCAGGGTTAACCATTTAATAATCCTTTAACTAGCTAAAATAGCGTATAAAAATTAATAATCATGTGATTGGGGTTAGCCATTCTCATTCCAGTGACTTTTTATTCCAAAAAGGCTTTCTTTTCTATCAAAATTTTCAATCTTATCTACTTATTTTTAATTTTTTATTCGTGTGTAGTAATTTATATTTCATAATGCATTTTAAAAGTGTGTTTTTAAGTAAAAACTATTTTTGAAAAGCACTGTGAACACTAAATCGCTAGTAAATTAAAAACCACAAGAATTAATTATATAATAAGCATAAAAAATTAACGTATTGGTTTCCTTAAAACACAAAAACGAGTTATATTTATCTCTATCTTCATGGAAAAGAATAGCATTATTAATCACGAAGGCGGTTAGTAACTGCCAGGTGCACGCACGATTATTATTTAAAGTCAACAATAAATTATTTGACTTGATTTGATAAAGACAGCAAGGTCTTGTAGTTACGAGTCATGACATCAACGACTGTGTTCGTGATTTATTGAGATTTTCCTCTCTTTGCTAACCAACCAGGCAGAGAAAACGATAAATTGTTATTGTTAGAAAATCAATTTCTTGGATAAAAATGGACAAGTACCTTGTACTACAAGGGAGTAAAATAAAATTAATCCATTATTAATTACACGTTAAAGAAAAAATATAAGGAAAATGCACTCCGAGGTTACTTTTAACGGTCAAGAGGATAACAAGCTCGCTGTATAAAACGAGGAAGTCGGGCAAACTCGAGAAAGATAAATCGAGTATTTTTGCAATTTATCACAGTAAAAAAAGATATTAGATAAAATAATACAGTATAAAAATATTTATATCCGTGATTCACAGATTGAAAAACGACACGCATATGTTCCAATAGAAAGATGGAGGGAAAAATAAAAAAACAATTGAAATTTTAATAGCGACATCATTTATATTTTTAAAAGATATTTTAATCAAATAAATTCACAAAAAAATCTCAAATAGATAAACGAAAAACACAGGACGCTCTATAATGACATCATTAATATTATGAAAAATATTTTATTAAGATAAATCCAAAAGAAAACCTCTAAGATCACAAACAATAAACGGAATGAACTACATAAACGCAAATGTGAAGGAACCCAAACAACCTTTATTCAACCATTATGTTTCTTATCACGCCAAGATAGAAAAGTCACCACCTTGTCCCTGTAGAGAATAAAACAATGAGCAGAGAATATTGAATCGAATGAATGAGTATTATTGAATGAAAGTGGCTAATAAATAGCCTTACATGGATAACAAATAAACTGGAAAATAGCACACGTTTATAGCAACGTGGCATGTACATTAGCTAAAAATAAATAACTGAAATCCTTAACTAGTGCTTGACCATGTCTTCCTGAAGACCAGGTACTTCAATGGACTTATTCAAATGCTAAAATAAACCCCTTCAATCCCTACTGCATTAAATAAGAAAATCAATCCAGTTGAATGAAATCAACCATTTTCTTCATAAGGGGCCCGATATTCTCACTCCCAGGGTTGAAGAAATGAAAACAATGGTCCTCCCCTTTAGATTCATGACAATATACAGTGCCACCCCACCCGCATTTCTTCATTGCTTCATAATAAGCCACCCCTCTGCCTTTAAACTTATCTTTCTCCGCCACACAAACTAACACCGCATCACATTTTAATTTCAACAAATCCAGAACCACTGCCGGGTTCAGTTTTGGATCATCATCTGTCCCGGAACTTGTTGGACACATGTATTGATAGAATTTATCTGGTTCCCTGCCCCCGAAAAATGGATGCACTATCAGTAGCTTTTTTACAGCCACACCACACAATCCGGCAGCGCCAGCCTGGACTGCCACATACTGGGCTAGGTTGGCTCCGGCACTCTCACCGGCTAAGATAACCCGCCCGAGATCTGCATGTTCATTAATCCACGGTTCAGGCCCTTTCCCATCAGAGTGCGTAGCGATCCATTGAAGCCCGGCCAGTGAATCATCATATGCAGTTGGCAATTTATGCTCAGGCGCTAACCTGTAGTCGATAGACACAGCCATGACATTGGCTTGCGTGACTAGAGCTGAGAGAAGAGTTGTGAAGGTATGACCACATGGTGAGCCTAAGCAAAAGCCGCCACCATGATAGTGGACAAGAAGAGGGAGCTTTTTAGCTGGGCCGTTGATTTTTGGGAGGAAAATACGAGCCTTTACGTTGGTCTCTGGTGAGATCACAACGTCTTTGGTTTGGAGCCCGGTTTCTGTATCAACACCTGCTTCAACAAAGCCAGTATGCCAGTACCTTTCTATGCGGCCATCTTTGTATATCTTGAAAAAGCCTGGAAAATCATGGGTTATTTCTGAGTTGTCAGTAGCCATTGCAAGTTTGAGTGGTGTTTGTGCGGGAGGAGTTTTGGCTGTCTAAAAGATAAAGATACTACAAAAACATAAGCAAACCTTTTATCTAAAATGTGCGAGGATATGATCTCTCACCGAACCTACGTGCGAGGATGAGACAAATTTTGTTGAGTGGTCGATTTAGGACTGTATTTCTGATTTCATATAGAAATATTATTGTTGGATCATTAAAAATTAAAATTATGTTGAGTTATCAAAAATACATAAACAACTGTCATGCGATGCAATACAAATTTGGAATTAAAAAACACATGACTGTATTTCACTTATTATTGTCACACTACCACAACAATGGTAGTATTCTCTGGTCCACGGTGCATTTCCAGCCAAACCCCTTTAGAGGATGACACGGTTCTTTGGCATCCCAGCAGCTCCGGGAAATTCTCCATCGCTTCAGCTTGGGAGTATCTTAGGGACAGGAGACCAACAAACAAGCTTCATCGTATTCTCTGGCATCCCCTGCATATCCCCAGACACTCCTTCATGCTGTGGCTTGCAGCTCAGGGACGGCTTTCTACCCTGGATAGATTGCACAACCTTGAGGACGATAAAACCTGCAGACCATGCTCTCAGGAGCCTGAGTCCCATAACCATCTTTTCTTCATGTGCAGGTTCTCCTCCCAAGTTTGGAAGATTATCCAGGACAGAGCTCACACCCATTGGCCAGTTCTAACATGGTACAACCTAGTTGACTGGACATCACATAGGTACCAGACAACAAAAACCACAAGCAACATTATCGGAGCTCTCATCTTTGCCGCTACAACCTACCATATATGGCAGGAGCGCAATAAGAGGACTTTCCTTAACCATGCAAAACAGGCCAGCATAGTTGGTGATGATAACTTCCAGCAGATTAGGGACCATCTAATGAATTGCAATGGTCTCCTTGTTAACGACGAGATTCGGACGACCTGGAATTTCAGCGGGTCTTCCATGGCCAACTCTTAGGCCTCTCCCGCCATCTCTCTTTCTGGGTTAGGGCCAGCCGTTCTGAGTTTTCTATTTCCCGGGCCTGACCACGGGGGTGGGCTAGCTCAGGTCTGGGTTGGCCCCCAGAGCGCCTTTGTTTGGGCCTCAGAAGGCCTCTCCGCGGGGGCCGCTAGTCCAGGGCTCAATTCTTAGGCTCGCTAGCAAGCTGGGTGTTTTGTCCATCCAGGGCAAAGGGTCTTTTTCCTCGGTTTTGTGTTTCTTTGGGCTGTAGGCTCTTGCTTTGCCTATAGGGCTCTTTTTTTTAGATATGTTGCTTGTTTTTTTTTTTTTTTTTCTTTCTTTGCTTCAAGGTTGAAGGTTGTTTCTTCCTTGCTTTTCCTCCGGTTCTTTCAAGCCGCTCTTGTATATTCTCCCGCTTTTCAATATATATCTTCTTTCCAAAAAAAAATAAAAAAAAATGGTATATTAAATTGAAATTTAAACGCTATATATTGACACTCTAAAAGTTTTAGAATTTCTTTTCATTTAAAAGTTTATTTTATTTATTATCCAGTTTTTGTATTTCAAATTAAAAAAAAAAACACAAAAAACAACTGAAAAAAAGGACATTATTGTGAGCAACAACAACTATCAGTCTTGATATTGGACATATAGTAAAAGAGGGAGTTTTCGCTCAGGGTTTTTGAGTTTTGGCAAGAAAATACGGGCAGAGACTTGAGGTTCAGACGAGATAATAACATCTTTGGATTGGACTCCAGTGACTGGATCATCGGACGGTGGGATCTTTTTGCTGTGTGGCCTGAATAATTCAACACGGGCGTCTTTGTAGACCTGAAAGAACCTGAATTTGAGGGCAATTTCATTATTTGGTGATGATGCCATTGATAAAAGAGAGAGAGAGTGAAAGAAAGAAAGAAAATGGATTTGTTCAAGAAAGGTTAGCTGGGATCTGAACTGAGATGCATAAAGAGGGTGCCTGATCTTTAATTAAAAGGAGAATTGGGCCAATCAAGAAAATTTATTGAGCACCAACCCATCTGCCAAAATAATTTGCTTCCCTTGCAAGCATCTGTCGTTCTTTGATTCCCTGAAAAATAAAACCAACCAAAGAAATAATTGCATGATCAGGGTTAACCATTTTCATTCCAGTGACTTTTTATTCCATAAATGCTTTCTTTTCCATCAAAATTTTCAATCTTATCTACTCTCTTTTTCCCTGTCATTTGCTGATCACCTTTCCCAGTAACGCAATAGCCAATACAAACATGCCAGAAAATTAACATTATCTTTTTGCAAAAAGAGAGAAAGAAATACATTCTAATTGGTCAGTGATATGTTCAATTTCCTTTACATGCACAATATACCAGATAACCTTTCAGGCATATATATATTAGACAGCAGTGGAAGGTGAGGCAGCTTGCACGGCTAGAGCACACTTTTCCCAGAAGTTTATTGCTCCCATCCAGAGCTTCTTCTTCGTGCTCCTTAATTATATTCAGGAAATTCGAGAACAGCCCTCACCAATGCATCGTCACACGCTTTCCCCATTAGCAAATGTTTTTTACTGCATTGATATAGAGTAACGGGCTTTCCCATATAGAATCTCCTCCCGCCACATTTCGCTCCTGCATTGCTCGACGTAGTTGTTAGGCCCTGGTTCAACCTCGATAAGGTGAAATAGTAGAGGGCTCAGCTGAAGGACTTAGCCCCACCCCTACCCCTTCAGCCAGCACCATTGGTGTCACGATTATGAACAAAGCAAAAATGGCATTAAAGATCGATGTTAAGCTTTGCCATGGTTAGAACCCGGTACGTATATATGTTTGATTTTCTAATTTAATACTCGAGCTATGATTATAGGATAGTGATATACTGAGACGGAAGTGATTATATAGTGAAAGGGGAAATCGCTCAATAAATCTTAGCAAGAGATATCATTTTTAATGAATCACGTATTTCTTTCTTACTTATAATAATTGTTTTGAAAAAATATATCACAAAAACAACTAATAAGACATGACTATTTATCACACTGACTCCATAGAATTTTCATGTAAACTCACCATTCATCAAAGAAACAAAGAAACAATTGCCCTTTGCCTCTCCAGCGGATTCATTGCTCTCTTTTTTCCTTCTTTGTTTTCCAACAACACACACAGTGGCGGGTTAATGGCTGACCAGTGACAATGAGGGTGTCTGGCCGGCGTCCTTCGTTAGACTGAAAGAGGAGAGATCTCTGGAGTGCTCTTTAGAGTGGGAGGAAGAAGACAGCAAGCGAAAGCGAAGTGCTGTTTAGTTTTTTTAAGCGGTTATTGGTTTATTACTATAATTATAATACTAGTCCACATCGGATTTGGGTTGTAGATCAACTCGTCCTTTAGCGGATTAATTAGTTTTTATTTAACGAGAGGAGTAGGATTGTGGTATTTCTTTTCTATAAACATGCCTCGGAAAATAAATCGGAATCCATTTATATTTTTGTCATTCGATTTATTTTCATCTTATTGTGTGATTTTGAGGTGTTTTTGGATTAATAAATGAATTGTGAGGTCTTATGATATTTTTAAAGAGTTTTGATGTAAAAATAACTTCAAAATTGTGTTTTTAAAGTTAAAAAAAACCTGGACTTTGACTTTCCAGCCACGAAAAGTGACTTGAAAATGTTATAAGAAGCAACAAATTGCTTGCCGCTAGAGGCCACGTGTCATTCAATAAATAAAAATAAAAAACAGTGTATGATTGGGCTTCTAATCTAAGCCCAGTCATGCTTGAGCTTTCTGATTATGATTGTGTACGCGGACCTTTCCTGGAAAATCAACGTACCTCATCTCTTTTTAGAGGACCGAGCGTGTTGGGCTACACAAGCCTAGATGTCTCGCTCAGTAATGTATATTTTTATTGTGATGTGATCAAATAAAATTAATTTAGAAAAATAATATTAGAAAGCGTAGTCAGGCTAATGAATCTAATCGGATAACTCAAACTAATTCATATCGATCACACATGTCATTATCTTGATGCTCGAAAAAAAATGCATTAAGTTTTGATTCCATAATTAAAATGTTATTTATAAACTGAAAATACATTAGCATTAATAGAGAGTTTTCATGAGGTTTCCAAAATCAGCCCAGTGACAAAGCTGAATGAACGCTCGAGCCAGCCAAAATATGCACCAATATCTAAACTCTTGGTCTATGTTTGTTCATAGTGATTAAGATCATGTTTAACATTGCATTTTAATTTATATTTTTGTTTTTTCATTAACCACATTCATAAATAACATGTACGAAGTGGAATATTAATGACGGATCAAGTAAAGGAAAGGGATGGATGCGAAAGAGATGATATGATTTGTTATTCCTTTATCTAAGAATTTATGTCCATTAAAGAAAAGTTATCGTTTTATGATCATAAAAAGAAATGAAAAGTTTATTTTATTCCCTTTAGCTATCCACGAGCGAATTTGCCTGCTCCGTTGGGCTTTTTTATATATATAGAAAATTGATTGATTTTATAAATGTTGTATTTTGTTATTTTAATATTTAATTGGTAAAATTATAATTGATAAAATTTGTTAAAAATGGTTTTTTTCAACTAAAAAATGATTGAATATTGTTATTGCTAAAAAACTTTTGATAAAATTTGTTAGAAAATTTACTAAGAAGGTGAAATGATTTGTCAGAAACTTGTTGTCACGGAAACTCTGGTTAAAAAAAACACAAAAAAAGAAACCGGTTTAAAAAAAAAACTTGAACACGACGGTTATTAAAAAATAAAAAAAATGTGAAAAAAAGGTTATCGTTTATTAAAAGAACAAAAAAAGAGAGTATAAAATAGAAATTTAAATTAAAAGCTAAAGCCAAAGTTATATTTATAAGATTTATTAATCATATTATTATATTAAATGTATTCAAGAATACCGATATTAATTATTTTTTTGCAAGAAATCGTAGGTCATTTTTTTCTCTCTATATATATTTTTAGGCGATAATATTCAATAAATATTAAAATATATACTCAGTCTTACATACTTTATAGTGTAATCGAAATGGGAAGTGGGTCGTAGATTTTTTTAATTGTAGATAATTAAGGTAAATTTGTCAAAAAAAAATTATGAGTTGCCTTTTTCCTCTTGTAATATTAGATCTGACATATTATAAATAAAAATATTGTAATTTGTTTTTAGAAATAAACCTCAAGTTTTTTGCGTGCTATAATTGTAGATAATGTAGGTAAATTTGTCATTTTTTTTAGTTGTATTTTATGTCCAGTAATATTAGATATGAAATATTAAAAACCAAAATATTATAAATATTTTTTAAGAAATAAACTTTAAAAAACAGAGCACAAAATTAAAATTCGAAGACTTTTTTTTTTTAAAAAGATTTATTTTTTGTATTATTATATTAAATGTATTACACTGTTGAAAAAAAAAAGGTAGACGTGCGCTGCGATGCATCGGAGCAAATTGCCAATGAATAGTGACTATGAGTCAGGGGCTACAGTAGAAAACCGAGTTGTTTTAGCTCGTTAGGTAATAAAAGAAAATAATAATGAGCCCAGGAATTATTCGCGGCGCGCTTAGTTGGCTAGGAAAAAAAATATACTTGGGAAAAAAGAACTGTGGTGCGCGTAAGGTGACCCGGACACCTTGGTTAAGAAAAAAAATGTATAAGTAGCAAAACAAAATAGGGAAAAAATATATAAAAAAAGTTGATTAAGAGATTAGTCGTGGTGCACGTAAGTTGGTTTGAACACTTTAGTTATTTAAAAAAAAATCTTGTTTTTTGGAAAAAAATAAAAACAACAACCAGTTATTAAAAACAATTCTTTTTTTTTAACCAAATTTTTTTTTTTTGCAAAAAAATAAAAACAACAACCAGTTATTAAAAAAAATCATTTTATAACAAAAAAACATTTAAAAAAAAACAGTTCTTAAAAAAAAAAACAAATCAGATTTGTAAAAAAACACAACAAAAACAAGTTATTAAAAAAAATTAAAAAATAAACAATTTTTTTTACAAATTTTTTTCTTTCTCAGTTCTTAAAAAAAAAAAATCACATTTTGGTGTCTGAGCGGTTTGAACTCGCGCGCGCCTGTGTTGGCAGCGCGCGGACAACCGCTTGGCCAAAGCTTCTGATCTGTCATTTCCACCATAAAAAATACAAAAAGAGTGTTTGTGTAAAAAAAATTATTAAAAAAAAGTGGATCCGGAGATTAGTCATGGTGCACGTAAGTTGCCCTGGACACTTTAGTTATTAAAAAAAAAATTGTTTTTTGTAAAAAAATAAAAACAACAACCAGAAAAAAACATTTAAAAAAAAAACAGTTTTTTTTAAAAAAAGCAAATCAGATTTGTAATAAAAAACAACAACAACCAGTTATTAAGAAAAAAAAATTTTAAAAAAAAAGAAGCTTTTTTTCAAATTAAAAAAAATTCATTTACAAATTTTTTTTTTGTAAAAAAATAAAAACAACAACCAGAAAAAAACATTAAAAAAAACAGTTTTTAAAAAAAAAGAAAATCAGATTTGTAATAAAAAATAACAACAACTAGTTATTAATAAAAAACTTTTTAAAAAAAAAATTAAAAAAAAAATCATTTTCAAAAAAACTTTTTTTAAAAAAAAAAAACAGTTATTTAAAAAAAAACGATTTAAAAAAAATAAAAAAAATCATTTTCAAAAAATCTTTTTTTTTAAAAAAAAAACAGTTATGAAAAAAAAAAAACGAAATGAAATCACAATTGGTGGCCGAGCGTCTCGAACTCGCGCGCGCCTTTGTCGGCAGCGCGCGCGACAACCGCTCGGCCAAACCCTCTCATCTGTCCATTTCCACCATAAACAATACAAAAAGAGTCCCGGCTTAAAAAAAAAAAAAAAAAAAAAACACACATACACCCGCGATTCACCGTGACAAATTGCCAGTCCACAGTGGCAATGAGTCACGGTGAACAGTAGGAAGAAGGACGACCTGTTTTAGTTATGAGGTAATGTTCTTTAATTTATATTCTTAAAAATTATATATTAGTCCCTCTTAAATTTTCAATTAGAGGTTTTCAATAGAAATAAAAGGTTTCCCGTGTGGTTTATATATATAATCACCTTTTTTTTATCACTTTACCCTCATTTCGAAAGTTATATCATCAACAGCTCAAATTATGGCATTTCTCAGATTTCTCATATGATCGTTCTAAAATCTTCTTCTCTTCTTCTTCTAAAATCAGGGGTGTTTGGGAGTTTGATTGGAAAATATTTTTGAAAAAAAAAATTATTTTTCATTTAAAATTTTTTTATTATTATTTTAGATCATTTTGATGTGTTATGTTAAAAATAATTTTTAAAAAATAAAAAAAATATATCATTTTAATATATTTATAAACAAAAAATATTTTAAAAACAAATTTCTTGAATTTCAATTGAAACATTATGAAACACACATGTGGCATACAAAGAACAGCAATACAATGAACTGATTGTTATAAAAAGAATAAATAATTAACATGGAAGAGCATAGACATCAAGACATAATCAAAAGACACAAGAGAGAAATACATTGTTTATTATGAGTTCTTCTATTATTCCAAAGGTGTGTGTAATACAAGACACAAGTAGTCTATTTATAGGAGAAGGAAATGAACTCAAGAGTTATGGAAATCCAAGAGTTACTCAAGAGTAATGAACATTCAATACATATAAATATAACTTAATATGTATTTATAACACTTCCCCTTGAATGACCATGTACTTTAAAATTTTAAGGAGGACTTTATATAGATACTTCAAGATCCATATATGAATACTTCAGGATTCATTAACACAATGTCAAATTGCCTCATTAAAACCTTGCAAAGGAAAACCCAGTGGGAAAAAACCTAAGCGAAGGAAAAAGAGTACAATTTGCATTGACTTCCCCTCAAAAGTACATGTCTTATGAAAAATCTTTAAGATGTCGCATTCCAATATTATGGACAAGTTTCTTGAAAGTTGAGGCCGGTAAAGACTTTGTAAATAAGTCTGCTAAATTATCACTTGACCTGATTTGTTTGATATCAATTTCTCCCTTTTGTTGGAGCTCGTGAGTATAAAAGAACTTTGGTGAGATATGCTTTGTTTTGTCTCCTTTAATATAGCCTCCTCTGAGTTGAGTGATACAGGCAGCATTATCTTCAAACAATATTGTGGGACTATTGTCAATGGCTGACAATCCACATTTTCTTTTAATGTGCTGGATAATTGATCTTAGCCATATACATTCTCGACTTGCTTCATGTATCGCGATAATCTCTGAATGATTTGATGAAGTAGTCACTAATGATTGTTTGACAGATCTCCAAGAAATTGCAGTACCGCCATAGGTAAATAGATAACCTGTTTGTGATCTCCCTTTGTGGGGATCAGAGAGATAACCTGCATCTTCATATCCAATCAATTGTGAATTTGATCCACAATAAAATAACCCTATTTTGGTTGTTCCGCGGAGATAGCGAAATATATGTTTGACTTCATTCCAATGTCTTTTTGTGGGAGTAGAACTATATCTTGCCAATAAATTTACTGCAAAAGATATATCTGGTCTTGTACAATTTGCAAGATACATAAGTGCTCCAATAGCACTAAGATATGGCACTTTAGGACCAGGAATTTCTTCATCCTTTTCTGGAGGTCTAAAAGGGTCATTTTTTGCATCAAGTGACCGAACAACCATAGGTGTACTCAAAGGATGAGCATTGTCCATATAAAAATGCTTTAGGACTTTTTCTATATACATCGATTGATGTACAAATATTCCATTTGAAAAATGTTCAATCTGTATACCAAGACAAAATTTTGTCTTTCCGAGATCTTTCATCTCAAATTCATTTTTCAAATAGGTTGTAGTTTCTGTGAGCTCTTCAGGAATACCAATAATATTTAAATCATCAACATATACTGCAATAATAGCAAATCCGGATATTGTTTTCTTAATAAAAATGCATGGACAAATCTCGTCATTCTCAAACCCTCTTTTTAAGAGGTATTCAGTAAGACGATTATACCACATTCGACCAGATTGCTTTAACCCATATAAAGATTTTTGTAATTTAATAGAATAAATACTTTTGGGTTCATTACAAAAAGCTTTAGGCATTGTAAATCCTTCAAGGATTTTCATATGGATGTCTTATCTAATGATCCATATAGATATGCTGCAACTACATCCATTAAACGCATATCTAATGTTTCTGAGATCACTAAACCAATTAAAAATCTAAAAGTGATTGCATCCATCACTGGAGAATAAGTTTCCTCATAATCAATACCAGGTCTCTGCGAGAAACCTTGTGCAACAAGTCGTGCCTTATATCGCACAATTTCATTATTCTCATTGCGTTTTCTAACAAAAACCCACTTATATCCAACAGGTATAACACCTTTAGGTGTATGGACTACAGGTCCAAATACTTCACGTTTTGCAAGTGAGTTCAACTCTGTTTGGATTGCTTCTTTCCACATTGGCCAATCATTTCTATATCAACATTCTTCAATAGTTTGTGGTTCAAATTCATCATCACTTCTGGTGATGCCAAAAGCAACCTTAAATGCAAATACATCATCTATGATAATTTTATCTCGTTCCAAAATCTCTCCTGTATGAACATAGTTTATGGAGATCTCATTATTTCCAGGTACCTGGTTCTCTTCAAGAGGTCCCTCTTCAGGAGGATCAGTGTTTGTTTTATGGATGAGGACTCTCCAAGAGTACCATCATCTATTCGTTGGAGTTTTTGTTTTCTAGGATTTTTGTCTTTGGCTCCAATAGGTCTTCCGCGCTTCAGGCGTGGTATAGATTCATTTGCTGCTATATTGACCTTTTTCTCTTCAGGAATTTCAATTCTAAATAGAGCATTTGCAGCAGGAATATGAGATTTAACTACCTTTTCACTACTGGTGAAAACATCCGGTAATTGATTTGCAATATTTTGTAAATGAATTATCCTTTGAACTTCAAGTTCACATTGATTTGTCCTTGGATCAAAATGAGATAACTTCGGGTTATTCCAAGTAATTTCTTCTCGTGCTTCAGGCACTGAATTTGCTTTCCCTAATGATGGGAAAATGTTCTCATCAAAATGGCAGTCTTCAAAACGTGCCTTAAAAACATCACCAGTCAAAGGTTCAAGGTATCTAATAATAGATGGAGAATCAAAACCAATATAAATTCCTATTCTTCTTTGTGGACCCATTTTAGTCCTTTGTGGGGGTGCTACAGGCACATATACCGCACAACCAAAAATTCGTAGATGAAATATATTTGGTGGTATACCATAAACAAGTTGTAAAGGAGAATAATTATGGTAAGCACTTGGTCTAATTCTAACTAGTGATGCATCATGTAATATAGCATGTCCCCAGACAGATGTAAGCAATTTTGATTTCATAAGTAATGGTCTTGCAATTAATTGAAGTCGCTTTATAAATGATTCTGCTAGACCATTTTGAGTATGTACATGAGCAACAGGATGTTCAACATCAATACCAATAGAAGTGCAAAAACTATCAAATGCTTGGGAAGTAAACTCACCAGCATTGTCTAGTCGAATTTTCTTGATAGGATAATCAGGAAATTGTGCTCATAGTCTGATAATCTGTGTTATTAATCTAGCAAATGCAATATTTCGACTCGAAAGCAAACAAACATGTGACCATTTACTTGATGCATCAATCAATACCATAAAATATCTAAAAGGTCCACATGGTGGATGGATAGGCCCACATATATCTCCTTGAATTCTTTCAAGAAAAGATGGTGATACTATAAGAACCTTTGATGGAGATGGTTTGGTAATTAATTTACCTTGAGAACATGCAGCACATGGATTTTCACTTGGTAAAAGAATCTTCAGGTTCTTTAAAGGATGCCAATGTGTATTCTCAATAATTCGTCTCATCATTATTGATCCTGGATGTCCAAGTCGATCATGCCAAAGCATAAATTGTTTTGGGTCGGAACACTTCTGGTGTATCACAACATTTGATTCAATAGATTTCATGATCGTATAATAAATTCCGGAAGAGAAAGCAGGTAGTTTCTCAAGTACAAGCTTCTGGCCTGAAATACGTGCAGTAATATAAAGATATTCTCTTCTATCTTCATCTGTTGTTTCAATATGATAACCATTAGCACGTATATCTTTAAAACTGAGTAAATTACTTCTGGACTCAGGTGAACATAATGCATCTTTGATGCTCAATCTTGTGTTATTTGGTAACACAATATTAGCTTTTCCAGAGCCTTTAATCATGTCTGCTGGACCTGATATTATAATGACATTAGCTTTGGTTAATGCCAAATATTCAAAGTATTTATTTTTCTTAAGAATGTGTGCGTTGTTGCACTGTCTACTAGACATAAATTCCCATCATAAAAAATCATACCACTATTCATTATATCTCCACTTCTGGTGGTATGATAGGTTACTTTTAGAAGGATTATCTCTTCTCCTTTTCCATTTTTTTTCATACCTATATCCTTGGTTTTTTCTTTGTCTTTTGAACAAAGGTTCCATTCACTTCAGGGAATGGTTTAGAACCCATAGGATGAGATTGATGATTTTTCATCAAAAGCTCATTATTTCATTCAATCACAAGAAGACATGAAATTAATTCCAAATATCTTTTGAAATTATGCACTCTATATTGTTGCTGCTGGACAATATTTGAGGCACGAAAAGTAGAGAAAGTTTTCTCTAACATTTGGTCTTCTGTGATATTTTAACCACACAATTTCAGCTGTGAGGTAATTTTGAAAGGAGCATAATTATATTCACTAATTGATTTAAAATCTTGCAACTTCAGGTGCAACCAATCATAACAACCTTGAGGAAGAATGATAAATTTTGGTGGTCATATCTTTTATTTAGATTTTGCCACATATTATTTCCTTCTTTGATGGTCTCTTAAAGATTCATAGCTTCCAGATGAATCTCGACATCAATATTTCATGACAAATAATTATTTCTAAAAATATCAAGAGCATTAAATTCAAGTTTTGTCATATTTGATATTATCTTTATCTATAAAAACAAGAAATAACTTATTAAATAAAATCATGAAGATAAACAAAAAATCAGTCCTTCAAGACTATTATTTATTCAGCTTTAGAAATACTAATTCTTCAGGAACTGCATTTAATTTATTTAATCTTTCAGGAAAAATATTAGTTCTTCAAGAACTGTTTTTAATTTGTTTAATTCTTCAGGAACATCAAACCTTTAAGATTATTATTTATTTAGCTTTAAAATACTAGTTCATCAGGAACTATATTTAATTCTTCAGGAAAATTGTGTTACTAGTTCTTCAAGAACTATTTTTAATTTATGCAATTCTTCAAGAAGTTGTGATACTAGTTCTTCAAGAACTGTTTATAATTTATTAATTCTTCAGGAACTTGTGATACTCGTTCTTCAGGAACTTCTGAACTCGTTCTTCAGGAACTATTTTTTATTTATTTAATTCTTCAGGAAATTGTAATACTCGTTCTTCAGGAACTGTTTTTAATTTATGTAATTCTTCAAGAACTTGTAATACTAGTTCTCCAGGAACTATTTGTAATTTATTTAGTTCTTCAGGAACTTATAATATTTGTTCTTCGGGAACTGTAAATCTCTTTCTATGAATAATAGTGAAAGTAAATTTGCCAAAAATAAATTACAATAATGAAAAGCAATTATATTAAAATTGATATAAGTTGGTTAGAGCATCGTGCTGATAACGTGTTATAAAAAGAATAAATAATTAACATATAAGAGCATGGATATTCAAAACATAATTAAAAGAGACAAGAGAGAAATACCTTGCTTAATATGAATTCTTCTATTATTCCAAAGGTGTGTGTAATACAAGACACAAGTGGTCTATTTATAGGAGAAGGAAATGAACTCAAGAGTTATGGAAATCCAAGAGTTACTCAAGAGTAATGGACATTCAATACATATAAATATAACTTAATATGTATTTATCATATTATTCCATGGAAAACCCTGAGGCAGAAATTAAGCAGCATGATAAAAAAAATCAGGCATTGTCGTTGCTGATGAAAGCAGCGATTCTTTCAAGCAAAGCCACAGCATTCTCGCAAGTAGGATCACTCAAATGAAACACGTGATCATCATCTGTGCCCTCCATTATCTCCGCAACACCGTCCCACCCGCCCTGGCTTAGCTTCTCATAATAGTGCCATCCCCTTTCCCTCAAGAAGTCCTTCCCGCCAATGATAACAAGCACCTTCCTGCATCCCAGGCTATCCAGCTCCGGGTCAACAAGCGGGTTGATCAGAGGATCATCCAGCCCACTCGATGCAGGACACGCATATTGCCATAGAGGATCGTACATTGATTTTACTTCCAAAACCTCGGTACCGATAGGTTCTTTGCCCCCGAAATACGGGTGCACTAAAATAGCACCGGTGAGGTTAACACCGGACAATTTCTCTTGGCCACACCTCATTGCAAGCTGGTGTGCTATGTTAGCACCAGCACTGTCTCCGGCAAGAAAAACCTGACCGAAATCAGCATGAGAGTTCAGCCACTCCTCTGGGCCATCTCCATTAACATGAGAGGCGACCCATTCAAGTGCTGTCCATGAGTCTGTATATGCAATCGGTAGATGGTGCTCCGGGGCCAACCTGTAATCAACAGAGATTGCTATAACTTCAGTCGCCTTCACTAAACTGTTCAGGTGACCGTGGTAGCGAGAATTGAAGGGGGTTTCAATGAGAAACGCACCTCCGTGATAGTAAACCAGGACTGGGAGTTTCTTCTCAGGGCTGGTGCTGTGTGGCCGGTAAAGTCTAGAGGAGAGATTAAACCCCGGTGAATACACGGCGTCTTTCGACAGGACGTTTGTTTCTGGGTCTAATCCACAAGGGACGATGTCGGTGCCGCTGAGCCTCTCTATGTGGCCATCTTTGTAAATGCGAAAGTTGGGAGCGAAGTCGTGGGCGACTTCAGGTACGGTTGAACTTGAATCCATGGAAACACGGGAACGAGTAAAAAAAGGGTAGCTCTTGCTTCTTGCAGATCTAGACGAGAGGAGAGTACGGTGAAGAGTAGACGGCTGAGAACCACTAGTTAAAGAAGGGATGAGTGACAAGGAGGCGCACATGATTGGTGGGGGATTGTATGTCTGACGGAGTCCTCGCTTATAGCGCTTTTATCAACCAGGAAAGGCGTTGCAGATTTTTATGTTGTGTGATTTTTTTAATTTAAAAATAAAATAAATAACCATATTTATATTTAATAAAATAAATTGACAGATACAAAAACATTAAAGGTTGTTTTTAGCTCTAATAAACTTGTAAAAAGAGAAGAGAAGTCATCTTTGTTATAATAATTAAAAAATAGTTATAGATACAAATATTATTTATTATTATTATTAGTAGTAGTAGTAGTAGTAGTAGTATTTATCGCAAGGCTATATCACCAACGATTAAGAGCTATTATTCAAATAATTATATTATACAATAAACTAAAAGAGGTCAGGAAAACATTGTAGCTTGTGAGTGAAAACACTGTAGATTTCAATAGTTTTTTTTTTTTTTTTTTTTTGTTCACTGTTTTCATACTATTTATAAATTCTGTCACAGGAAGAGACAAAGAAAGACATGAGCTCACTGGCAAACGGATGCCTCTGTGACTTAAAAGGGCGTGGGGTTCGACCCCTGCCTAGAGCGAAATATTTGCTTATAATTTGTTTTTCTTTTTTTGTTTGCTTTTTTGATTTTTTTTTTCACTGATGATTTTTTTTCCATTTTTTTTTATTTTGATTGTTTTATTTATTTATTTTTTTATTTTGACATTTTTTTTTATTTTGACTTTAATTGTTTTTTTAACTTATGTTTTTTTTTAAAAAAAAACAATTATTGACATTTTTTTTTCTTTGATTGAATTTTTTCCCCATTATTAACTCAATAAGAAAAATAATATTTTTTTTTCTTGCTTTCTTTTTTTTATGTTATTTTATTTTTTTTATCTTAATAATTTAATAATTTTTATTGTTTTAGTTGTAATAGTAATAATATTCTTAGATGTTAAGACTTCGATGTTTTTATTTCGGCCCTTATATTTTTAATTTTGGATTTTAATCCCTTTATATTTATTGTTCATTTCAACCCTATTACTTTTTATTTTTTTTATTGTAATCCATTTATTTCTTTTTATTTCAAGAATAATCCTTACTTTTGTCCATATATATATATAAGTGTGCTTAGCTTTGATTTTTAATTTTTGTTATTTTCTTATTTGTTGGGTTGGTATATTTTTTTCAAAAAAAATAGTTCTTAAATTTTATTTTATATCTATGATCATTTCAAAATTGATATTTGTATTTTTTTTGTTATTTCTTTTAGCTTTTTTTCATTTTTTATTTTTATTTTTACGTCATATGACTTTTTTTACCTAATAATTTTTATTTTATTTTTTTGTTTGATCTTTTGTTAAAGTTTTTATGATTTTTTTAGTCTTTTATGTTTTTTTAATTATTAGCATAATAATAATAATAATAATAATAATAATAATTTAATGTTTTTCTCTTACTTACTCTTTTGTTAATGTTTTTTAGGTTTTTTTCTCTCGGGATAATTTGATAATTTTTATTCTTTTAACAGTTATACAAACTTTTTACTCAGCCCGCAACGTAGTGTGATATTTTTTTTATAAATTTTTAGGTCAAATAATTTTTTTTCAATCAATAATTTTTATTGTTTTTTTCATTTATTTTATTTTTTCATTTGCTCTTTTGGTAATGTTTTTAGGTTTTTTTTAAGTCTTTGATTTAATTTCGTTTTCTTCCCGTTATTAAAACAATAATAATATTAATATTAAGAATAATAATAATAATTTTAGTTTTTGTTCTTACGTGCTTTTTTATTAATATTTTTTTTCTGTTTTTCTCTGAGATTTGTTGAATAATGTTTATCGTTTTGATAGTGATGGTCATGATAATTTAAGAAGTTAAGACTTTGATTTACTATTATTATAATAAAGGATATTGATCTTTTTCATTACATCAAATTTTACATACTAAAATATTATATTTTAATCTCAACAGTTATAAAGATTATTTGTTCCGCCCGCAACGTAGTGCGGGCAATCCAACTAGTATATCTCTAAAAGACCCGATAATATCTAAAAAAATAAGTAAAAAAATAACTCAGATAATTAAAATAAAACTAAAGTTATTTTTATATTTTGTTGAATTAATTAAAGTCCAACTTCAAATTTATAGTTCTCTCTTATTTTAGTGAATTAGAAGTGTGTGTGTGTGTAAACTATATATATATAAACTATCAATATGTAATTCTCAATATAAATAAAATTACATTAAAACTCTTTTTATAACTCCAATTATGACAAAAATGACAATGAAAGGTCAAAATTGATAAATCTAAATCTTTTTATTCTAATCTTTTTTGTAATGCTTGTATGTCAGCTTATAAGGCCTTATTGAACATAATTAAATTAATCAAGTTTTGCAATTTCTTATTTGATATCTCCTTCAAAATACACCTTAACTCATGTCTTTGACGAAGTTATTTAAAAATCTCATTGAATCTCTTAACCATAAGTCTTGTCATTAAATCAGTTGGAACCTTTTAATGGAATTCTAGGTATTGCTTAGATCACATTAGTGTTAAGTCTCGATGATAAAAAAAATTGTATATCCATGTTTTACATAACATAAAAAGGCGTGATTTGGGAAAATCCAAATAAAATTTATAGGAAAAACTTGTAAGTTCTAAATAGCAACATCATTAAATGATAAATTACATGCTCATATTATTTCAACATTTATAACTTGTGCAATATTTCAAGTTGAACTTTCTCAAAATTATTTCTTTAGAATTTAACTATTCAACTTGATTAAACCAACCCAAACCATATGCCTAGATGATAAAAATATCATATATCTATTTTATGTTTGTACGAAAACTAAATAACAACTCTTTAAATTTGTTATCATTATTATTGATCTTGGATAGTACGATTACTTTATTAAAAAATATTATATATATATATATATATATATATATATATATATAAACTATTATTTGATATTTTTTTATAAGTATGACATGAAGTTATTTAATTTGAACACAATTGTGAGAGCTTAAAAATATTTAAAAATAAAAAAATAATGGTTTTATATTATTTTCATGCACTGATATTAAAAAAGTTAAGAATTAAATAAAAAATATTATTTTAATATATTTCTAAAAAAATCATTTTCAAAAATAATAAAATTGGAATATTAATGACGGATCGCGGAAAGGGAAGGGATGGATGCGAGAGAGATGAAATGAAAAGTTTATTTTAGCTATCCATGTTCTTCAATGTATATTCTTAAAAATTATATATCAGTCCCTCTTAAATTTTCATTAGAGGTTTTCAATAGAAATAAAAGGTTTCCCGTGTGATTTATATATATAATCACCTCTTTTTTTTATCACTTTACCCTCATTTCCAAAATTATATTATCAACAGCTCAAATTATGGCATATCTCAGATTTCTCATATGATCGTTCTAAAATCTTCTTCTCTTCTTCTCTTCTTCTCTTCTTCTTCTAAAATCAGGATGTTTGAGAGTTTGATTGGAAAGTATTTTTTGAAAAAAATTGTTGCTGATGAAAGTAGCGATTCTTTTAAGCAAAGCCACAACATTCTCGCTAGTAGGATCACTTAAATGAAACATGTGTTCATCATCTGTGCCCTCCATTATCTCCGCCACACCGCCCCACCCGCCCTTGCTTAGCTTCTCACTAGTTAATGGCCCGCATTACGTTGCGTGCCCAACAAATATTTTTGTAATAATTGAGATTAAAATAATTATGAGATTTTGCTAGTTTAAAAATAAAATATAATATCTATACATGTAAAATTTAATATAATAAAATGTATCAATATATTCTATTATAACAATAGCAACATCGAAGGCTTAACATCTAAAAATATTATTACTATTATTGCTAATACAATAAAAATTATTAAATTATTCTGAAGAGAAAAAAAACTAAAAAACATTCATAAAAGAAAGCAAGAAAAAACTACTACTATTATTATTATTATTATTATTATTATTATTATTATTATTACATGAGTAAAAGAATACAAAAACCCAAAACTTTAACAAAAGAGCAAACAAAATAAAAATGAAAAAAAAAATCATTAGCGAAAAATCATTTGATGTGAAAATAAATAAAAACTAATAAAAAATCAAAATAAAAAACAAAGGAAAACAAATAAGAAATATCAATTTTTAAATGATCATAAACACAAACTAAAATTAAAGAGAATTTTTTTTTGAAAAAAATGTTATCTCAAAAGAGAAAACAATAAAAATCAAAAATCAAAACTAAAGGCACATATATATAAACATAGACAAAGATAGGAGCTATTTAAGAACTATAAGAAATTCAAGAAAGTAAAATCAACAATCAAAAGTATAAGGGGTGGAAACAAAACCAAATATATTATCGATTTCAATCAAATAAAAAATTAAAAAAATTGAATAAAATATAATATCTATACATTTAATGTTTGATATAATAAAACATATTAACACACCCTGTTATAACAACAGGAACATAAAAGCTTTAATATCTAAAAATAGCATTACTATTATTGCTAAAATAATAAAAATGATTAAATTATCCTGATGAAAAAAATCGGATAAGAAAAAAAAAATATTATTCTTATTGCGTTAATAATAGAGAAAAAATTCAATCAAAGAAAAAAATCAATAACTTTAACAAAAAAATAAATGAAAAAAAATATAAGAAAAAAATATTTAGACGTCAAAATAAAAAACAATCAAAAAAAGAAAAAATATTCTAAAACAAATTTCTTGAATTTCAATTGCAACATTATGAAACACACACGTGGCATACAAAGAACAGCAATACAATGAACTGATCATATTATTCCATGGAAAACCCTGAGGCAGAAATTAAGCAGACTTTATCACTATCGCAAATACTTCATATACCTTTCCGAATGTATTGATTCTACTTCAAAAAAAAAAAAAAAAAAAAAAAACTATATTGCCTCTTGAATCAAAGATGGGAAAAGGGTTGTACAAGCCAGCACTCAATATCCCAGAAACGTCGTCGAACACCCATATGAAGGCGATGCATGTGATTGCCAATGACTGAACTGTCAATTAAATTGGAACCACTGATTGCAGAAGACAAAATCATTAGCGGTCAAATGGGGTAACACTGAACTGTCAATTAAATTGGAACCATTGATTGCAGAAGACAAAACTATTAGCGGTCAAATGGGGTAACACTGAACTGTCAATTAAATTGGAACCATTTTAGCGGTCAAATGGGGTAACACTGAACTGTCAATTAAATTGGAACCATTGATTGCAGAAGACAAAGTAACACTGAACTGTCAATTAAATTGGAACCATTTTAGCGGTCAAATGGGGTAACACTGAACTGTCAATTAAATTGGAACCATTGATTGCAGAAGACAAAACTATTAGCGGTCAAATGGGGTAACACTGAACTGTCAATTAAATTGGAACCATTGATTGCAGAAGACAAAACCATTAGCGGTCAAATGGGGTAACAGGAACATTCCCTCCCTTCATTTATCTCCTCCAAGAATTTAATGTAAGACTATAATTATAATTCTAGAACCAGTAGAGTCAATGATTTTACGAGCAGAAAGAAGGAAGAAGGAGAGATGTTGCTTGCTGGGCAATCTCAATTCCACCACCAGAGATGTCCCGCTCAGTAATGTATATTTTTATTGTGATGTGGTCAAATAAAAATTAATTTAGAAAAATAATATTAGTAAGCGTAGTCAGGTTAATGAATCTAATCGGATAACTCAAACTAATTCATATCGATCAGACATGTCATTATCTTGATGCTCGAAAAAAAATGCATTAAGTTTCGATTCCATAATTAAAATGTTGCCTTTAAACTGAAAATACATAAGCAATGTTTTTTACTCATATGAATAAATATCATGTATTTTAAAAATGTTTTGTTTTAAATAAATATTTTTATTTTTTATATTAAATTAAAAAAATAATGGTTTTATATTATTTTCCTGCACTGATATTAAAAAAATTAAGAATTAAATAAAACATATTATTTTAATATATTTCTAAAAAAATCATTTTCAAAAATAATAAAATTGGAATATTAATGACGGACCGCGGAAAGGGAAGGGATGGATGCGAGAGAGATGATATGATTTGTTATTCCTTTATCAAAGAATATATAGCCATTAAGGAAAAGTTCTCTTTTTATGATCGTAAAAAGAAATGAAAAGTTTATTTTATTCCCTTTACCTATCCATGTTCTTCAATTTATATTCTTAAAAATTATATATCAGTCCCTCTTAAATTTTCATTAGAGGTTTTCAATAGAAATAAAAGGTTTCCCGTGTGATTTATATATATAATCACCTTCTTTTTTTATCACTTTACCCTCATTTCCAAAATTATATCATCAACAGCTCAAATTATGGCATATCTCAGATTTCTCATATGATCGTTCTAAAATCTTCTTCTCTTCTTCTAAAATCAGGGGTGTTTGGGAGTTTGATTGGACGTATTTTTGAAAAAAAAATATTTTTTATTTTAAATTATTTTGATGTGCTGATGTTAAAAATAATTTTTTAAAAATAAAAAAAAATATATCATTTTAATATATTTATAAATAAAAAATATTTTAAGAAACAAATTTTTTGAATTTCAATTGCAACATTATGAAACACACACGTGGCATACAAAGAACAGCAATACAATGAACTGATCATATTATTCCATGGAAAACCCTGAGGCAGAAATTAAGCAGCATGATAAAAAATCAGGCCTTGTCTTTGCTGATGAAAGCAGCGATTCTTTTAAGCAAATCCGCAGCATTCTCGCTAGTAGGATCACTTAAATGAAACACGTGGTCATCATCTTTGCCCTCCATTATCTCCGCCACACCGCCCCACCCACCCTTGCTTAGCTTCTCATAATAGTGCCGTCCCCTTTCCCTCAAGAAGTCCTTCCCGCCAATAATAACAAGCACCTTGCTGCATCCCAGGCTATCCAGCTTCGGGTCAACAAGCGGGTTGAATAGAGGATCATCCAGCCCCCTCGATGCAGGACACACAAATTGCCATAGACGATCGACACTTGATTTTAATTCCAAAGACTCAACCTCGGCACCGATAGGTTCTTTGCCCCCGAAATACGGGTGCACTAAAATAGCACCGGTGAGGTTAACACCGGACAATTTCTCTTGGCCACACCTCATTGCAAGCTGGTGTGCTATGTTAGCACCAGCACTGTCTCCGGCAAGAAAAACCTGACCGAAATCAGCATGAGAGTTCAGCCACTCCTCTGGGCCATCTCCATTGACATGAGAGGCGAGCCATTCAAGTGCTGTCCATGACTCGTCATATGCAATCGGAAGACGGTGCTCCGGGGCCAACCTGTAATCAACAGAGATTGCTATAACTTCAGTCTCCGCCACTAAACTGTTCAGGTGACCGTTGTAGCGAGAATTGAAGGGGGTTTCAATGCAAAACGCACCTCCGTGATAGTAAACCAGGACTGGGAGTTTCTTATCAGGGCTGGTGCTGTGTGGCCGGTAAAGTCTAGAGGAGAGATTTAACTCCGGTGAATACACGGCGTCTTTCGACAGGACGTTTGTTTCTGGGTCTAATCCACAAGGGACGATGTCGGTGCCGCTGAACCTCTCTATGTGGTCATCTTTGTAAATGCGAAAGTTGTTGAATTTCTTGATTTGTGTTTGTTGTTGTTGTATTTTGCAGGTTGTGTTTGTTTGGGAGAGAAATGAAGAAGCTTTGAGAGCTGGGAATAAGAAGATTGCAGAGTAAAAGGTAAGATTGTATTTCTGTAAATTGCTTATCAAATGCTTGATGAAATGCTCATTTATATAGTATGAGCAGAGCACGTGTTTTACATTTACAACAACCCGTAACAGAATTAAAACTACTTTTTGAGAAGTCAATTTCAACTTCTTCTCTAAGACTTATAGTTAGTTACACTTAGTCAATAATTGTCTAGCTGTAACTTGAACCTCTGCTTCTTTCTCTTCTTCGTTTACTGCATTTCCAGCTCAGCATCATCTCTTCTGCATTCAGTTAATTCCAGCTCAGCAACTTACATTCCAACAAAAGTAGGGAGGGAAGTCGTGGGCGACTTCAGGTACGGTTGAACTTGAATCCATGGAAACACGGGAACGAGTAAAAAAAGGGTAGCTCTTGCTTCTTGCAGATCTAGACGAGAGGAGAGTACGGTGAAGAGTAGACGGCTGAGAACCACTAGTTAAAGAAGGGATGAGTGACAAGGAGGCGCACATGATTGGTGGGGGATTGTATGTCTGACGGAGTCCTCGCTTATAGCGCTTTTATCAACCAGGAAAGGCGTTGCAGATTTTTATGTTGTGTGATTTTTTTAATTTAAAAATAAAATAAATAACTATATTTATATTTAATAAAATAAATTGACAGATACAAAAACATTAAAGGTAGTTGTTAGCTCTAATAAACTTGTAAAAAGAGAAGAGAAGTCACCTTTGTTATAATAATTAAAAAATAGTTATACATACAAATATTTTATACAAATATTTCTATCTGAAAAGAAATATTTTCTTTAAAAGTTTTATTAATATGATTTTTTATTATGTAGTAAAATAAAAATAAAAAATGACAAGTGAGCTTTACCCGTAGATTTATAATATTAAAACATGTATTTGTTAGGCAAGCTTAATTTAGTTGTATTTACTCTGCCTGATTTAAAAAGAAATTAAAGTTTTTTTATACTTTAAATTATTTTTTTTATTGTTTCTATATCAATTTCATGTGCTGATATCAAAAATAATTTAAAAAAAATAAAAAATATTTATTTATTTTTAGCAAATATTCTTTCACTTTTATTCATATAAAATAATTTATAGTTCCTGAAGAATGAATATTATAAATGTCTGAAAAATTAAATAAATTAAAACATTTCTTGAAAAACTAGTATCACAAGTTACTGAAGAATTAAATAAATTAAATATAGTTATTGAAGAACTAATATTTCTAAAACTAAATAAGTAGCAGTCTTAAGGGAACCATTTACCTAAAGAATTAAATAAATTAAAAACAGTTCATGAATAACTAGTATCACAAGTTTCGGAAAAAATAAATAAATGAAATACAGTTTCCAAAGTACTAGTATTTTTAAAGCTAAATAAATAACTATTAAAGGACTAATTTTTCTTGTTTTATATTCATGATTTTATTTAACAAGTTATTTCTTCCTTCTACAATAAAGAGACAGCATGTCTTGTATTCTTAATATTTTTAGAAAAATAAAAGACTTTATAATAAGAAGATATTTAATTATACTTTAAATATATACGCCTTATATATTACTTGTCTATTTTTTTTATAACAAAAACTATTATCATCAAAGCAAAGTTTTAGATAAGACTGAACAGGTCTTGTCTGAGAAACGAAACAAACTTATGCCTCAATTTCAAAGCCTTATCAGCATCGAGATCAACCAAATGGAAGCTGTGCTTTTCCTTCTCGCTCTCAAAAAGCTCGACAGTTCCTTTCCATCCACTCCTTTTCAACTTCTCGTAATAATTCTTGGCTCCAACTTTCATACAGTCTTCCTCGGCTACAAAGATCAACATCCTCTCGCACCCGAGCCTCGCGAGATCCTCTGTACCCGCATTCATCCTAGGATCATTCCGCCCACTATTCGTTGGACACATGTACATCCACATTTCATCATCCTTGGTACCCCCGAAAAAAGGATGCACCATAACCACACCCTCAACCTTCACCCCTCGGGGCAACCCGGTTGACCCGCCCGAAAAGCCACATTATGTGATATGTTGCCTCCAGCACTATCCCCCCCGATAAAAACTTTCCCACAATGAGCATGATCATTCAGCCATGGGTCACGTCCATTCCCATTAACATGTGATGCCACCCACTGGAGCACAGCCCACGAATCGTCGTAGCATGCAGGTATGGGCCGGGCAGGAAAGAGACCGTACTCCACGGAGACAACTATAAAGTCAGCCTCGCTAGCAACATGGTTGCAAAACTTGTGGTAGACCGGAGAAAAGGCAGATAGCATGGAGAATCCACCTCCGTGGATGTATAGTAAGAGAGGGAGTTTTCGGCCAGGGTTTTTGAGTCTTGGCAAGAAAATACGGGCAGAGACTCGAGGTTCAGACGAGATAATAACATCTTTGGATTGGACTCCGGTGACTGGATCATCGGACGGTGGGATCTTTTTGCAGGGTGGCTTGAATAATTCAACACGGGCGTCTTTGTAGACCTGAAAGAGACTGAATTTGAGGGCAATTTCATTATTTGGTGATGATGCCATTGATAAAAGAGAGAGAAAGAAAGAAAGAAAAATGGATTTGCTCAAGAAAGATTAGCTGGGATCAGAATCGATGTGCATAAAGAGGGTGCCTGATCTTTAATTAAGAGGAGAATTGGGCCAATCAAGAGTCATTGATCACCAACCCATCTGCCAAAATAATTTGCGTTGCTTTCAAGCACCTGTCGTTCTTTGATTCCCTGAAAAATAAAACCAATCAAAGAAATAATTGCATGATCAGGGTTAACCACCCTCATTCCAGTGACTTTTTATTCCAAAAATGCTTTCTTTTCCATCAAAATTTTCAACCTTATCTACTCTCTTTTTTCTGTCATTTGCTGATCACCTTCCCGAGTAACGCAGTAGCCAATACAAACAAGCCAGAAATTAACATTATCTTTCTGCAAAAAGAGAAAGAAAGAAATACATTCTAACTGGGCAGTGACACGTTCAATTTCCTTTACATGCACATACCAGATAACCTTTCAGGCATATATATATCAGACAGAAGGGGAAGGTGAGGCAGCTTGCACGGCTAGCAAGAGCACACTTTTCCCAGAGTTTATTGCTCCCTGCCGGAGCTTCTTCTTCGTGCTCCTTATATTCAGGAAATTAGAGAACAACCCTCCCCATCAGCAAAAGTTTTTTACAGCAATGATCAAGAGTAACGGGCTTTCCCATATACAATCTCCTCCCCACATTTCGCTCCTGTTACGGCTGCAAATTGCACGACGTAGTTGTAAAGCCCTGGTTCAACCTCGGGTGGAATAGTCGAGGGCTCAGTCCTTCTTTAGACTGAAAGAGGAGAGATCTCTGGAGTACTCTTTAGAGTGGGAGGAAGAAGACAGCAAGCGAGAGAGAAGTGCTCTTTAGTTTTTTTACGCGGTAATTGGTTTGTTACTATAATTATAATACTAGTCCACGTCGGATTTGGGTTGTAGATCAACTCGTCCTTTAGCGGATTAATTTGTTTTATTTAACGAGAGGAGTAGGATTGTGGTATTTCTTTTCTATAAACATGCCTCGGAAAATAAATCGGTATCCATTTATATTTTTGTCATTCTATCTAATTTCATCTTATTGTGTGATTTTGAGGGGTTTTTAGATTAATAAATGAATTGTTGAGGTCTAATGATATTTTCAAAGAGTTTTGATGTAAAAATAACTTCAAAATTGTGTTTTTGAAGTTAAAAAAAACCTGGACTTTGACTTTCCAGCCACGAAAAGTGACTTGAAAATGTTACAAGAAGCAACAAATTGCTTGACGCTAGAGGCCACATGTCATTCAATAAATAAAAATAAAAAACAGTGTATGATTGGGCTTCTAATCTAAGCCCAGTCATGCTTGAGCTTTCCTGGAAAATCAACGTACCTCATCTCTTTTTAGAGGACCGAGCGTGTTGGGCTACACAAGCCTAGTGTCTCGCTCAGTAATGTATATTTTTATTGTGATGTGATCAAATAAAAATTAATTTAGAAAAATAATATTAGTAAGCGTAGTCAGGTTAATGAATCTAATCGGATAACTCAAACTAATTCATATAGATCACACATGTCATTATCTTGATGCTCGAAAAAAAATGCATCAAGTTTTGATTCCATAATTAAAATGTTATCTTTAAACTGAAAACACGTAAGCAATGTATACATATTTGTTTTATAAATCTGGCCCTATATTGAAACTCTTGGTCGATATTTGCTCATATGAATAAATATCATGTATTTTTAAAATGTTTTTTTTATTTTTTTATATTAAATTAAAAAAATAATAATTTTATATTATTTTCATGCACTGATATTAAAAAAGTTAATAACTAAATAAAAAAAATATTATTTTAATATATTTCTAAAAATAATTATTTTCAAAAGTAATCTAAAAACACTGTACAAAATTGGAATATTAATGACGGATCGCGGAAAGGGAAGGGATGGATGCGAGAGAGATGATATGATTTGTTATTCCTTTATCAAAGAATATATAGCCATTAAAGAAAAGTTCTCTTTTTATGATCGTAAAAAGAAATGAAAAGTTTATGGTAGCTATCCATGTTCTTCAATTTATATTCTTAAAAATTATATATCAGTCCCTCTTAAATTTTCATGAGAGGTTTTCAATGGAAATAAACGTTTCCCGTGTGATTATATAATTACCTTTTTTTTTTTTTTTTTTTATCACTATACCCTCATTTCTAAATTTATATCATCAACAACTCAGATTATGGCATTTCTCAGATTTCTTATATTATCGTTCTAAAATCTTCCTTTTCTTTTTCTTGTTTTTTTTTCTTGGATGTTTTACATGGCTTTAAAAGAACCTTGAAGACACTAAATGAGAGTGTTTAAGAATGTATTTGGAAAATATTTTTGATTTTTTTTTAATTTTAATTTTAAATTAAATTATTTTAATGTACTAGTATCAAAAATTATTTTCATATATATATATAGATTATTATGGAATATATTAAGATTGTAATATTTCCTATTATGGAATGTGAATAACCTTAGGCATGTAATTAGATATTTAGCATTTATTATGGGATCAAATTGTATACTCATACAGGATATAAAACCCTAATGAAAGACACGGCAGACCCTAAGGTTTTCTTGGCTGCAGTATTCCTTCTCCACTGTTTTATGGTTTCATTGTTTTATCATGGTATCAGAGCCATAAAACAATCAAAATAAAACACACAATCAAGCAGCATACATGGCAGAATCCATGTCCGGGAACAAGAATATCTCTGTTGACAAAACAGAGTCCATGTCCGGGAGCAAGAGTGCGTCTGGTGAGAATCGAAAAACGATTTCACCATACGATATTACATCTCTTGATAATCCAGGATTGACGATCACTCAAGTCCAACTAAAGGGTGACAATTATGAAGAATGGGCACGTTCATTCCGAACAGCCCTAAGAGCCCGAAAGAAATTCGGGTTCATTGACGGGTCTATTGAGCAACCCAATGAAGAATCAGAGGATTGGGAAGACTGGTGGACCATCAACTCATTGTTGGTGTCCTGGATTCGAAACACTATCGAATCCACACTCCGATCAACCATATCTCATGTAGAGATTGCACGGGATTTGTGGCTAGACATCAAAGACCGATTCAACATCACCAATGGACCTCGAATTCAACAATTGAGGTCTCAATTGGCAGATTGCAAACAGAGAGGAATGACTATCATGGATTATTACGGGAAATTGAAAAAATTATGGGATGAGCTGGGCAATTTTGAACAATTGCCGGCGTGTAAGTGTGGGAAGTGCACATGCAATTTGGGTTCAATACTGGAAAAGAGAAGAGAGGAAGAAAAGGTCCACCTGTTCCTTATGGGTCTCGACGAGCAGCGGTTCGGGACAACCCGATCCAACATCTTGGCACAGGACCCATTGTCGGGGTTGCACAAGGTTTATTCCATCCTCACTCAAGAAGAGCAGGTGAAGGGGATGACTCGGGGAAGAGAAGAACAAGGGGATGTTGTGGCTTTTGTTGCTCGGACCCGAACCGATGGTCGACAGAAAAGTGCCGTGACTCGAATCGACGGGAGAGAGAAAGGGATTTGCTCGCACTGCCACAAATCAGGACATGGAGAGGAAAATTGTTTTGCCCTAAAGGGTTACCCCGAATGGTGGGGTGACAGACCTAGGGGAGATGAGAGAAGAAAGGGTGGCCGTGGAAGAGGCTACTCCGGTGGTAGAGGCGGAGGCAGGGGTCACAGAGGAGGAACCCATCGTGCCAACGCTGCTCTCACCACCATCGGGTCCAGCTCCGGCACGATGCGAGCCGAAGGAGGAAGCTCGTGCTCGCCGTTGCCAGGCTTGAGCGACGAACAATGGGCAAAGCTGCGGGTTATTTTGGGTGAGCCGAAGGATATAGTGGACAAAATGACGGGTAAGCTTAAAAACTTGCATGGGACAGTGACGGGTTCGGTGTGGATATTGGACACCGGGGCTTCCAATCACATGACCGAGTCAATTGAGGAATTAACTGATGTAAAAATAATTGATCAGTGCCCCGTTGGATTACCAGATGGAAGTAGTGCTTTGGCGGTGAAAGAGGGAACAACTGTTCTTGACGGAGATTTGTGTCTTGAAAATGTCCTATATGTGCCAGGACTTACTTGCAATTTAATTTCTGTGACGCAATTAATTGATCAGTATGATTGTTTTGTATTATTCACTAAAAAATTATGTGTTATACAGGGCCACACTTCGAGTATGCTGATTGGTGCGGGTGAGAGACGAGATGGACTCTATTATTTCAGAGGGATACCGCGGATTAATGCAATGAAGATCAGTAATAAAGCGTCTCTTGATCTCTGGCATCAGCGACTGGGGCATCTCTCTACAAATAACAAAGTTAGTTCCTGAAGTGAATTCTAGCAACCAGAATTTGAATAAAAATTATGATGTTTGTCAAAGAGCAAAACAGTGGAGAGATAAATTTTCTGTTAGCGAAAATAAGACTTTGGGTATTTTTGAACTGGTTCACTGTGATTTATGGGGACCATATCGAACAATTTCTTCATGTGGTGCTTCGTATTTTTTAACTATTGTGGATGATTTTTCTCGTGCTGTATGGATTTATTTGCTTGTTGACAAGAAAGAGGTATCTGGAATGCTTAAAAGAGTTTTTGCCATGGTTGAGAGACAATTTGCTCGGAAAGTCAAAATTTTCCGAAGCGATAACGGGACAGAATTTACATGTCTGAAATCATACTTCTTTGATCAAGGAATTATTTTTCAGACTTCTTGTACAGGCACTCCACAGCAAAATGGGCGTGTGGAGAGAAAACATCAACATATTTTGAATGTAGCTCGCGCTCTGCGATTTCAAGGTTCTCTTCCAATTAAATTTTGGGGAGAGTGTGTATTGACCGCTGGGTACTTGATCAATAGGACCCCCTCCTTGGTATTGGATGGAAAAACACCATATCACGTCTTACATGGGGAGGAACCATCCTATAATCACTTACGTGTTTTGGGTTCTTTGTGTTATGCACATGAGAAGACGGGGGATAAAATGGCCAGTAGAAGTCGTCGGTGTATTTTTGTTGGTTATCCCTATGGGAAGAAGGGATGGCGCCTATATGATTTGGAAAGACAGGATTTTTTTGTCTCCCGAGATGTCGTGTTTTCAGAAGATGTCTTTCCCTTTGCTCAAACTACTGATGGGCCTTTCACTACTGATATGGTCCTCGCTACTTCTGACGAGGCCCATGATCTTATACCTGAGGATATGCTGGAGTTAGATCATTCATCTTCTGAATCACTTCCACATATTGCCCCATCGCCTTCGCCTCCTCCAGAAGAAGAAGAGGTTAATATATTGGGAAGAGGACATCGTCAGCGGTATCCCTCCATCCGACTACATGATTATGTCACCAACACTATTCAAAAGAGTCCATCTCTCTCACCACTCGTCCCACTGCATCCTTCAGGTACACCCTATCCTTTAGCACATTATGTGAATTGTGACAAATTTTCTATGCGCCATAGAAATTTTCTTGCAGCTATCACAGCTGAGCGGGAACCCGTGTCATATTCGGAGGCGGTAAGACACGAAGGTTGGAGAGATGCCATGCAGCGTGAAATTTCCGCACTTGAAAATAATGAGACCTGGGTTGTTCAGAGTCTCCTAGCTGGGAAGAAAGCTTTGGGATGCAAGTGGGTGTACAAGATCAAATATAATTCTGATGGTACTATTGAGCGATTGAAGGCTCGTCTAGTCATTCTGGGCAATCATCAGACTGAAGGTCTTGATTACACGGAAACTTTTGCACCTGTCGCAAAAATGGTTACCGTACGGGTATTTCTTGCGGTGGCCGCAGCGAAGAATTGGGCGGTGCATCAGATGGATGTTCATAATGCATTTTTGCATGGTGATCTTCAGGAGGAAGTTTACATGAAATTTCCGCCTGGCTTTCGCGTCGGGACAACTGGGGCAGTTTGCAAACTTTGAAAGTCGCTTTATGGGTTGAAACAGGCTCCTCGGTGCTGGTTTGCTAAACTTTCACAAGCCTTGACGAGCTATGGTTTCCAGCAGTCTTATTCCGACTATTCATTATTCACATATCTGCAAGGGGAAGTACAACTCAGTGTTCTTGTGTATGTTGATGATCTCATCATTGCTGGCAATCGTACGGGTGATATCTAGACTTTCAAAGACTATCTCAGTGCTTGCTTTCACATGAAAGATCTTGGCTGCCTAAAATATTTTTTGGCCATTGAAGTGGCGCGCAATCCTGCTGGTTTTGTACTTTGTCAACGCAAATATGCACTTGACATCATTTCCGAAGCCGGGTTGCTAGGGGCTCGACCAGCAGCTGTTCCTTTAGAACAAAATCATCGTCTTGCTTTGTCCACCAGTACAGCATTGACCGATCCGGAAAAATATCGTCGCTTGGTAGGACGATTGATTTATCTTTGCTTCACTCGACCCGAACTCTCATATAGTGTGCATATTTTATCCCAATTTATGCAGTGTCCACGAGAGGAACACTGGGAAGCTGCTTTGCGGGTAGTCCGGTACCTTAAGGGTAATCTGGGTCAAGGCGTATTTCTTAGTAGTGAAAGTGATCTGCGGCTACACGGGTGGTGTGATGCCGATTGGGCTGGTTGCCCCCTTACTCGGCGATCACTTACTGGTTGGATAGTGTTTCTTGGTGATTCCCCAGTGTCTTGGAAAACCAAGAAACAACACATTGTCTCTCGCTCCTCCGCCGAAGCAGAATACCGATCTATGGCCATGACGACCTGTGAATTGACTTGGCTTAAAGCTTTACTGGAAAGTCTTGGCGTGTCTCATCCGACCCCTATGTCTCTTCATTGTGATAGTCAATCGGCTCTTCATATGTCGCAGAATCCTGTGTTTCACGAGCGCACTAAGCATATTGAGGTTGATTGTCACTTTGTACGTGATGCCATTGTGGCTGGGAGTATTACGACTAAATTCGTTACGTCATCTTTACAGCTTGCCGATATATTCACAAAAGCCTTAGGAAAGCAACAATATGAATTTTTATTGCGCAAGTTGGGCATCCGAGATCTTCATGCTCCAACTTGAGGGGGGGGTATTATGGAATATATTAAGATTGTAATATTTTCTATTATGGAATGTGAATAACCTTAGGCATGTAATTAGATATTTAGCATTTATTATGGGATCAAATTGTATACTCATACAGGATATAAAACCCTAATGAAAGACACGGCAGACCCTAAGGTTTTTTTGGCTGCAGTATTCCTTCTCCACTGTTTTATGGTTTCATTGTTTCATTGTTTTATCATAGATGTATTTTTAATCAAAAACACTTTTAAAAAAAAAATTAACCACATTTTCAAACTACAATTAGCATACATAGAACAGCAATACAATGAACTGATCATATTATTCCATGGAAAACCCTGAGACAGAAATTAAGCAGCATGATAAAAAAATCAGGCCTTGATGAAAGCAGCGACTCTTTTAAGCAAAGCCACAGCATTCTCGCAAGTAGGATCCCTCAAATGAAACACGTGTTCATCATCTTTGCCCTCCATTATCTCCGCCACACCGCCCCACCCACCCTTGCTTAGCTTCTCATAATAGTGCCGTCCCCTTTCCCTCAAGAAGTCCTTCCCGCCAATGATAACAAGCACCTTGCTGCATCCCAGGCTATCCAGCTTCGGGTCAACAAGCGGGTTGATCAGAGGATCATCCAGCCCACTCGATGCAGGACACACAAATTGCCATATAGGATCGACCTTTGATTTTACTTCCAAGAACTCAACCTCGGCACCGATAGGTTCTTTGCCCCCGAAATACGGGTGCACTAAAATAACACCGGTGAGGTTAACACCGGACAATTTCTCTTGGCCACACCTCATTGCAAGCTGGTGTGCTATGTTAGCACCAGCACTGTCTCCGGCAAGAAAAACCTGACCGAAATCAGCATGAGAGTTCAGCCACTCCTCTGGGCCATCTCCATTGACATGAGAGGCGAGCCATTCAAGTGCTGTCCATGAGTCGTCATATGCAATCGGAAGAGGGTGCTCCGGGGCCAGCCTGTAATCAACAGAGATTGCTATAACTTCAGTCGCCGCCACTAAACTGTTCAGGTGACCATGGTAGCGAGAATTGAAGGGGGTTTCAATGCAAAACCCACCTCCATGATAGTAAACAAGGACTGGGAGCTTCTTATCAGGGCTGGTGCTGTGTGGCCGGTAAAGTCTAGAGGAGAGATTTAACTCCGGTGAATACACGGCGTCTTTCGACAGGACGTTTGTTTCTGGGTCTAATCGACAAGGGACGATGTCGGTGCCCCTGAGCCTCTCTATGCGGCCATCTTTGTAAATGCGAAGGAAGGGAGAGAAATCGTAGGCAACTTCAGGTACGGTTGAATCCATGGAAACACGGGAACGAGTAAAAAAAGGGTAGCTCTTGCTTCTTGCAGATCTAGAGGAGAGGAGAGTACGGTGAAAAGTAGACGGCTGAGAACCACTAGTTAAAGAAGGGATGAGTGACAAGGAGGTGCACATGATTGGTGGGGAATTGTATGGCTGGCGGAGTCCTCACTTATTGCGCTTTTATCGACCAAGAAAGGCGTTGCAGATTTTTTATGTTGTGTGATTTTTTTAATTTAAAAATAAAATAAATAACTATATTTTTATTTAATAAAATAAATTGACAGATACAAAAACATTAAAGGTAGTTGTTAGCTCTAATAAACTTGTAAAAAGAGAAGAGAAGTCATCTTTGTTATAATAATTAAAAAATAGTTATACATACAAATATTATTTATTATTATTATTAGTAGTAGTAGTAGTAGTATTTATCTCAAGGCTATATCACCAACGATTAAGAGCTATTATTCAAATAATTGCCTCTAGACTGGGTCGAATAGTTTTTTTTCTTTCATCTACACCCCTTTTTCCATGTAAATTGACGCGGGTCACGAGTATAAAACCACAAATGAAGCTTCTAGAAGGGAGGACGATAAATACCGTGCACGCGCCAGCATTACAAGTTCTCGCTGCACATTTATCATATTCATCAACACACCGTGTTGCATACAGCACACATCTCTTAAGATCAAACTCCTCAAGCGGTTTAACTGACTTAATTACTGTTTGTAACTGTGTTTTCAAAATATTTTAAAAAAAATTATTTTTTTTGTTTTTGTTTTTTTATTTTAAATTAATATTTTTAAATTATTTTCATGATATCAAAAAATTATTTTTGAAAAATAAAATAATATTTTTATTTTTATATATTTCTAAATAAAAAATATTTAAAAAAATAACATCAATCAAAACAGATAATTTAGCATTTTAATCTATCAGCTCAAAAGAATACCAGGTGCTCATGAACACCCCGTGCAAGGCGTGGGTAGGAAAAAAAAAAAACAACCTTCCAGTCCAATTACGAGCTTCAAATTCCCAGTCCAGTGAGATTTATCTCAAAATATGTGTATAGAAAAATAAATTTATCTGTTATATTTGATTATCTGACATGTCGAATGACGTGGATATTAAATAAAATAATTTAATAAATAAATAAATATTGAGATTTTTGAAAACCGATCAACTCAACTCAACTCAACTCAGTGTAAATACCCAAGCTCTTTATATTAATAATATATTTCCTTCTCTTTCTCTCGATTACAAGCTCATAATTGTCTCGTCCTCTTGATCTCTAGTTGTGTATTTTAAGTTTCATGAAGTGATAATGTATTTTATAATTATTTTTTTTTAATTTGGTAATCAAATGATATGAGAAAACAAAAACAAAACAAGAATCCATATTGTGATTTGTCAAGCAACATACCCAAAAGCACCTTGTAATTTTATTTTTTTGCTATTTTTTCCTTGCATGGTATTGCATATATATATATATATATATCAGTTTGGTTGCACGTATAAAATCGCGTGAGATATTTATAGAGGCGGAATGTGTGACGTTGGATTACAAAAAAAATACAAAACATCAGCGGATAGGATGGCTACTAATTTACTAGTAACGGGTAAAGGGATAGTAATCAATTTAGAAAAATGTTAAAAATGACTCCTAGTAATTTTTTAATTAAGAAATATGTTATAGGTCATAATTTATAACCTAGGAATTAAATAAATTAAAAACAGTTTATTGAAGTAATAGTAGAAGTTACTGAAGAATGAATCAAACTAAACCTGAAAAACTATTATCATCAAAGTTTTAGAGAAGACTGAACAGGTCTTGTCTGAGAAACGAAACAAACTTATGCCTCAATTTCACAGCCTTCTCAGAATGGAAATGAAACAAATGGAAGCAGTGGTCTTCCTTCTCATTCTCGACAAGCTCGACAGTTCCTTTCCATCCACTCCTTTTCAACTTCTCGTAATAATTCTTGGCTCCAACTTTCAAATTGTCTTCCTCGGCTACGAAGATCAAAATCCTCTCGCACCCAAGCCTGGCGAGATCCTCTATACCCGGATTCAACCTAGGATCATTCGGCCCACTGTTCGTTGGACACATGTACATCCACATTTCATCATCCTTGGTACCCCCGAAAAAAGGATGCGCCATAACCACCCCCACAACCTTCACCCCTCGGGGCAAACCGGTTGACCCGGCCCGAAAAGCCACGTCATGTGAGATGTTGCCTCCAGCACTATCCCCCCCGATAAAAACTTTCCCCAGAGCAGCATGATCATTCAGCCATGGGTCACGTCCATTCCCATTAACATGTGATGCCACCCACTGGAGCACAGCCCACGAATCGTCGTAGCATGCAGGTATGGGCCGGGCAGGAAAGAGACCGTACTCCACCGAGACAACTATAAAGTCAGCCTCACTAGCAACATGCATGCAAAACTTGTGGTAGACCGGACAAGCGGCAGATAGCATGGAGAATGCACCTCCGTGGATGTAGAGTAAGAGAGGGAGTTTTCGGTCAGGGGTTTTGAGTCTTGGCAAGAAAATACGGGCAGAGACTCGAGGTTCAGACGAGATAATAACATCTTTGGATTGGACTCCGGTGACTGGATCATCGGACGGTGGGATCTTTTTGCAGTGTGGTCTGAATAATTCAACACGGCCGTCTTTGTAGACCTGAAAGAACCTGAATCTGAGTGCAATTTCATTATTTGGTGATGATGCCATTGATAAAAGAGGGAGAGAAAGAAAGAAAATGGATTTGCTCAAGAAAGGTTAGCTGGGATCCGAAGATTCTGGACTGATGTGCACAAAGAGGTGCCTGATCTTTAATTAAAACGAGAATTGGGTCAATCAAGAAAGTCATTGAGCACCAACCCATCTGCCAGAATAATTTGATTTGCTTACAAGCATCTGTTGTTCTTTGATTCCCTGAAAAATAAAACAAACCAAAGAAATAATTGCATGATTAGCAACCATTTCATAATCCTTTAACTAGCTAAAATAACATAAAAAATTAATAATCATGTGATTAGGGTTAACCATTTCATGGTTGTTAGTTTAGAAATGTTTTGTATCAAATAAATAAAAAAAAAAAATTATCATGCCGGTTGTGCCGGCCTTGAAAAAAAAAAAAAAAAAAAACACACCCCAACCCCAAATCATTTCCCTCAAACTCAAATCCCTAACTTCTTTTTTCCCAAATTTCTTCACGGCAATGACCGACGAAAAGCTTGAAAGAGCAAATGTTAGCACGTATACAACTCAAGTTCAAGACAGCAGAGTTGCAGCAACAAGAAGTATTAGGGGACATACCAAAAGCAAAACAATAACAAGGGTCATGTGAACATGTCGTTTGCTCGAAAAAGGAAAGAAAGAACATCGGCAAAGCCAAGCCATCAAAGCCAAGCAAGCGACGGAGAGCGATAGAGAAGGAAAGAGACCAAGCCCGTCGCTGGTGAAGTTGAGACTCGAGACTGAAGTGATGGTAGTGATTGACGGTGGTGGAAATAATTTTATTTTTTAATTTTTTAAGCGATAAGTGGAAATTATGCAGGGAATCATAAATTTTATGATTTTAGTTCTAGAATAAAATATTTAGGTGCTGATTTGAATTTCCATAAAAAAATTAATAATTTGGTAGATATTTTTCACGGAAAGGTGTTAAATGCTTTATTAATTAATTAAGGTGTACATGTTATTTGTTTGTTTGGTAATTTATTTTTTTTTGTTTTTGTACGCATATATATGAACTGAAAATCTGCAAAAAAAAAACATTTTTTTTTAAGTTTTGCAATTCCTTACTAATCTCGTCAGCAAATATATAAATTATTGAACAAAACCATTGCATAAAAAATAATCAACTATAATATTATTGCTTTTGATGAATATCTTAGAAAAAGCGAGGAAGATGAAGATAATGAGGCTGATTTTAGTTTACATGGCATGCTAATAGAATATTTATTTTAAATTTGTTAGTTTTTACGCAATGAAATTCTATGGACATAATTGTCTTGTAATGTATTTTTAAGCTATTTTAAAACATGTATGAACCTTGACTAATGAAGTTTTAAGGTCATAACTATGTTGTATTGTATTTAGAAATATTTTACTTATGATCTTATAATTTTAGAATTTTTCTACCAAAATGATTTTAGCTGCGATTTTATGATTTTAGTACGGAAATATTGAGATCATGTCTGTTTGACTTGCTGTTTATATTATATGATCTAAAGTTAATTTATTTTCATATATATAATTAATTAATTATATATGAATAGTACAACCAAAAAACAGCATGTCGAAATATTTCGAAATCGATATATTTCGTTTCAATTAAAAAAATAAAACACCAACCGAAATGAAACTGACAACTTTGTTCTCGTTCCCGTGACTTTTTTTTTCTTCCAAAAATGCTTTCTTTTCTATCAACATTTTCAATCTTTTCTACTTATATTTAATGTTTTAGTACTGTGTAGTAATTTTTATTTCAAAATGCATTTTAAAACCGTGTTTTTAAGTAAAAACTATTTTTGAAAAGCACTCTAAACACTAAATCGCAAGTAAATTATAAAATAAAGTAAAAGAGATTAGTGTTTCACTGTTAATTGGGAGTGAAAATATCGTGGATTGTAATAGTGTATTTTTGAATTGGTTCAGTTTCAGGTCGGTTCGATCGGTTCACCTGTTTATTGATTTTTTATATTTATTTACGCAATAAAATAATCATTTTATTCCTCAAAAAAGACAAAAAAAATTTGTTGTTGCCAAGAGGGGTTTTTATAGGAATTTCATATTTTTTGGAAATGACTAAATACTAATTTGCCCCCTAGTAAGACAAAAAACAAATTTGGCCATGAGGGGTGCCACGGGGATTTCACATTTTTTTTTAAATGGCTAAAAACTAATCTACCCCCAATAAGACAAAATTGAAGATTTGTCTCTAGTGGTGTTCCGATAATTGACCATATTTTTTTATTTACCGAATATTGTGCGCCCGTGCGCCACACGCGGTCGACAGTATTCGTCCTCACGACCGTTTTTTAGATGGTGAGTGTGATTGCGTCCGGTGTTGGAAAATGTCCATCTGAAGTCTCACCCGTTGCCTCGCCGTGTCCTCTTTTGCATGGTGTGGTGCATTGTAGCCCACGATGGTGGGTTGAAAATTATTTTCCCATTTTCTCTCCCCTGCATGCCAAAGTACAAGGCAGACCCCAATTTTATGGTGTTTTCATTTCAATCCCTTAAACTTTCAGTTGTTTTGCATGGTCCTTATTTCTGTTATATAATTTTTGATTGGTTTCAATTGGATCTTTCTATGGAAATTGATTATATATCTAGGTTTCAATTCGGTCCTTATTATTTTAATTTATGGATTAGTTTAAAATCCCTTGATATAAATGGTACAAAGGTTTTGATTTTTTCAATTTTGTCATTTGATTGAAATTGATAATATATTTGGTTTTTATTTTGGCTCCTATACTTATTCTTTTAACTTTTGATTTTAATTCCTTTCTTTTTTATATTTATGAAATAGCCCATATTTTTGTCCATGTTTATGTATGTGTGCTCTTAGCTTTAATTTTTAATTTTTATCATTTTCGTATTTATTGAGGTGATATTTTTTTGAAAAAAATTGGTTCTTAAATTTTAGTTTGTGTTTGTGATAATTTGGAAATTAATATTTTTTTTTTCTCTTTGTTCTTTCTTTTAGTTTTTTTTTTTTTACTTTCAAGTCAAGTGATTTTTTTCTTATCTATTTTTTTGTTGTTTTATCATTTATTTTTTATTTTGTTAAAGTTTAGGCTTTTTTTAGTCCGTGATTTAATTTTGTTTTTTTTTCATTATTAACACAATAATAATAATAATAATAATAATAATTTTAGTTCTTGTTCTTATTTACTCTTTTGTTAAATTTTTTGAGTTTTTTTTCTCGGGATAATTTAATATTTTTTATTATTTCAGTAGTAATAATAGTGATAATTTTAGATGTTAAAACTTGTACCTTGTACTACAAGGGAATAAAATAAAATAAATCCATTATTAATTAAACGTTAAAAAAAAAGTTCAAGGAAAATGCAGTCCGAGGTTCACTATTAACGGTCAAGAGGATAACAAGTTTGCTGTATAAAACGAGGAAGTCGGGCAAACCCGAGAAAGATAAATCGAGTATTTTTGCAATTTATCACAGTAAAAAAAGATATCTGATAAAATAATTATAATACAGTATAAAATATTTATATCCGTGATTCACAGATCGAAAAAACGACACGCACATGTTCCAATAGAACGATGGAGGGAAAAATAAAAAACAATTGAAGTTTTAATGCCGACATCATTTATATTTTTAAAAGATATTTTAATCAAATAAATTCACAAAAAAACTCAAAGAGATAAAAAAAAACACAGGACGCCCTATAATGACATCATTAATATTATGAAAAATATTTTATTAAGATAAATCCAAAAGAAAACCTCTAAGATCACAAACAATAAACCGAATGAACTATATAAACTGTCCAAAAATATTGGTAGTTATGGAGAATTTCCTATTTTGTTTTACATCGTATTTTTTTTTTAAATATTTTTTTTATTTTTATTTTAAAAATAAAATTTGTAATGTTTTAGATTATTTTCTTGATATCAAAAATAATTTATTTTAAAAATAATTAATTGGACATGTTTTTAAATAAAAAATACTTTTAAAAACAACTTAAATCAAATTATTTTTTCCCAAACAAAATCACAGTTGACACTCACAGTTCATGAATAGTATATATATTGTTTTTCTAAAGATTATTTTCACTGTACTATTTATCATATATATTTTTTAATATGCTAGGAAGAAAAAAAAAGCTTAGAGAATGCACAGAATGTTTGGCAATGCGGACACGTCAATTTATTATTATAAAAGTACAACTATTTAAAAATGAAAAAGAAAATGTAAAAGAATCCAAACAGGCTTTATTCAACCATTACGTTTCTTCTCACGCCAGGATAGAAAAGTCACCACCCTGTCCCTACCGAATTAAATCAATCCAGTTGGATGAAATCAACCATTTTCTTCAGGAGGGGCCCGATATTCTCACTCCTAGGGTTGAAGAAATGAAAGCAATGGTCCTCCGCTTTGGTTTCATGAAAATCCACAGTGCCGCCCCACCCGCATTTCTTCATCGCTTCATAATAAGACACCCCTCTGCCCTTGAGCTTATCTTTCTCCGCCACGCAAACTAACACCGCATCACACTTTAATTTCAACAAATCCGGATCCGCTGCCGGGTTCAGTTTCGGATCATCATCTGTCCCGGAACTTGCTGGACACATGTATTGATAGAATTTATCTGGTTCCCTGGCCCCGAAATATGGATGCACTATCAGTAGCCTTTTTATAGCGACACCGCACATTCCGGCAGCGCCAGCCTGGACTGCCACGTAGTGGGCTAAGGTGGCTCCGGCACTCTCACCGGCTAAGATAACCCGCCCGAGATCTGCATGTTCATTAATCCACGGTTCAGGCCCTTTCCCATCAGAGTGCGTCGCGATCCATTGAAGCCCGGCCAGTGAATCATCATATGCAGTTGGCAATTTATGTTCAGGCGCTAACCTGTAGTCGATAGACACGGCGATGACATTGGCTTGCGTGGCTAGAGCCGAGAGAAAAGTTTTGAAGGCAGGAGCAAATGGCGAGCCTATGCAGAAGCCGCCGCCATGATAGTGGACAAGAAGAGGGAGCTTTTTAGCCGGGCCGTTGATTTTTGGGAGGAAAATACGAGCCCTTACGTTGGTCTCCGGTGAGATCACAACATCTTTGGATTGGACCCCGGTTTCTGTATCAACGCCTGCTTCAACAAAGTCGGTGTTCCAGTACCTATCCACGCGGCCATCTTTGTATACCTTGAAAAAGCCTGGAAAATCATGGGTTATTTCTGAGTTGTCGGTAGCCATTGCAAGTTTGAGTGGTGTTTGTGCGGAAGGAGTTTTGGCCGTCTAACACATAATGAATGTCATTGTATCTTGTGGAAGTCACCAGAGAACCCTATGGAGGAGGACAAAGTAGTTTGGATTTTGTGATGATTAAAAACTACGGAGTTTGACTTTTTCTTAGGTTTTAAAATTACTTTCGAAAAAAAATAACCTTTTTTGTTTTTATTTTAAATTAAAATTTTGATATTATTTTCATGCAGCAGTGTTAATTTTTTTAAAAATAAAAAAATATTTATTATTTTAAATATATTTTTGAATAAAAAAATAATTGTAAAAACGATATCAAACACACTCTTAATCAGTCATTTATCCTCAAAATAGTAATGAATCAAGATGTGAAGAAATTTTATGCAAAAAAAAGATAACAGGTTAAAAAAAATTAAAACTCCTAGTTATTGGTTCAATTAATAATAAATTTATATAAAAAACAATAAAAGACAGCCAATAAAAGATATATATAAGAGCACAACTTAAAAAAAAGAAAACATACTACAAAAACATAATATTAGATACAACTCTTGAATCATGATGATTATCTTATAATTATTAGTTTTTTTTTTTTTTAAATCTACCTATTCATAGACAAACTCACAGTCACGACTCTATGCTTAGATTAATCACAAGTCATAACAATAAAAACTAAAAATCGATCAATAGTGATTCACAAACCACCAAACATTGACACGCCGCACAGGACGGTAGATAATACAGTGGTGTACTAGGTGACACAACGGACAAATAGTTTTCACGTCAAAAGACTCCGATGCGTCTGTAATTTTTTGATTTTTTTAAATTACCTATACACTCCTAGACCAAGCAATAACCATGAAAAACTGGTGATTAAAGTACTACAATACTCCCGACTCCATACTGTTATGAATTTAATTGTATCTGTAATTAGAACTATTCTGGAATGTTGAGGTTCGAGGTCTCCTTTGCTAAAAGCAATATTTGGGTTTTCAAGCTTAACTTTTATTAATGCAAATTAGTCTTTAAATACATGATTGCTTAAATAACTGCTACTGTAACTCCCTAGTAAAGTTACTGGTTACAACTAAACTGGAACGTGACTAATACATAAACAAGAATTAAATAATAATAACTGAATTAAATAAACAATAATTAAATAACATGAGCTGCCACTTGTCCACCATTCGGACTGCCTTATGTCATTCATCCATCTTGCCTCGATCTCCTCCGCTACACAATCCCACGAGCCGTGTGTCTTCATCTCCTTCACTTAGCCAAATCCCTATGCCCGCGTGTCTTCATCTCGCGAGGCACATAACACATACCTCCTTTTTATATTTTAGGAGGTATTTTAGTAGTTTTACTGTGCATGATTTTGTAAAAAAATATAAAATATCCCCATTGTTCCGAGTTTTTTTATCAGCACCCAGAAAATAAAATAATAATTTTATCATGTAAAAATAAAAAATACCATAATGTCTTCTGGTAATGTAAAAAATGTCTCCCGTTTCGGGAGTTAATGTTTTTGGCCCTGGAGTAAAATTAAAAAATTTACTATCATAAAACACAATAATATGTGTCTAATCTATATACACCATAAAAATACTACCGAGAAAGGGGTACACCATTTGATGCAGGGGGGATAATGAGACTGGATGACAAAAATTACGCAAATACAAGAATTTTCTGTCTGGATACGGAGAAATAAACAGTTCTTGCAAATTACCTTTTCTCTCTTTTCGTTTGTGTCGGTCAAGAATCACTTAAAAATTTCATTTTCATTTTTACTTTAAATTAACTTTTTTTTTCCTGTAAAAATAAAAATATTATATTTAATATATTTCTAAATAAAAATAGTAAAATACCACCCGCTTCAAAACAACATGAATCGCACTCGCGTTCAGCCCATAAATCCCCCTTCAAATTGGCGTCCAGGAATACCACACTGCACGCTTTAAAGATTTTTTTCTCCTTTTTTCTCCTCTGAAACTATGGATTCATCAGACTCCACTGGAATACTTCACGAATTCCCCCCCTTCTTTCGCATTTACAAGAATGGCAGGGTAGAGAGGATCACAGCTGACGCAGAAACTGTACCCCCATCCGATGACCCTCATACAGGAGTCCAATCCAAAGACACCGTGGTCTCACACAAAAACAGCCTCTCCGTCCGTCTATTTATCCCCCAAATCAAAGATCCAACCCAAAAACTCCCTCTCCTGATATACATCCATGGCGGTGCCTTTTGCATCGAGTCTCCTTTCTCTTCCACTTACCATAGCTACGTCACTAACTTAGTCCACCAAGCTAATGTTATTGCCGTGTCCGTTCAATACAGAAGAGCCCCAGAGCACCCTCTCCCTGTAGCATATGATGATTCATGGGCTGCAATCCAGTGGGTTGCTTCACATGTAGATGGTAACGGGGTCGAGTCCTGGCTTAATAAGCACGCCGATTTTGAGAGAACGTTTTTGGCTGGTGATAGTGCTGGTGCTAATATTGCACACAACATGACTGTTAGAGCTGGGGTTAATGGGCTAATCGGGGTTAAGATCGTTGGTATGGTTTTGGCGCACCCATTTTTTAGTGGCAAAGAGCCTGAGTTTTCTAGTCCGGTGCTAGAGTTCATGTTTCCTGGTGTTAATATCTATGAAGATCCTAGGATCAATCCTGCTGGTGCAGGTGGTGTGGAGCTGGCAAGCTTGCAGTGCAGCAGGGTGCTAGTTCTTGTTGCGGGGAAAGATGGCTTAAGAGAAAGGGGATACAATTACTACGAGGCACTGAAGCAGAGCGGGTGGGGTGGAGTGGTGGAGATTGTGGAGACTGAAGGAGAAGATCACGTTTTTCATCTGCTCAACCCCAATTGCGACAAGGCCGGGGTCATGATGAAGCAGGTGGTTTCCTTCATAAATGCTGTTCATTAGGCCCATTCCAATAATTTCATGCTTTTCGTGCTGTCTTTCCGAATTTTCAAGAGATGAATGCATTTTCGAAATAAACAGCTCCCTCATTTTCTCTTTGATTTCGTAGCACGACTGTGTTAGATCCGCAGATCCATGGTTCACGCAGAGCCTTTAGTTTTTCCACTAAAGCCACGCCCCTGGTCATTTGATGCCACCACTCTGGTTGGATGTAATGTGTTCTATGGGAATGTAATAATTCGTTTTCATGTTTGGTTGTGTAATTTTCAAGATCATTATAGTTGTGACTTGTGACAACTCACTGCATAATATATATAGGAAGAAAATATTTTCTAAAAAACAAAGAGTAGAAGAGAAAAAAACTATTGCGGGAGCTCCGCCATGTTTTATTTTTTAATCGAATGTGATTTTTTTATTGACAATATGGTTGAAATTGTTTTTCATTTAAAAATAAATTAAAATAATATATATTTTTAAAAAACTTATTTTTAACATAGCACATCAAAATATCTAGCAACATACAAAAATTAATTTAAAATAAAAAATAAAAAAAATATTTTTTTTAAAATGAAATATCTAACCAAGCTAATATTAACTCACTATATCCATGAATGAAAAATAACAGGAACACCACGCTAATAAAAAAATAATATTAAAAACCAGAGCGCAAAACAAATTTAAATAAAACCATATCTCAGCCCAAAGGTTAACCGGGGATAGCAGATTTTAAGGAATTGGACTGGTATTTGGCAAGATTCACCGTTCCCCTCCGGGGTCCAGGCCCATCACAAAATCTGGGCCATGGATTCAAGCACAAATGTAAATAATTCAAGGCTCATCACGGTGGCTGCGAAATGGATCACTCCGTGCCAACGGGCTGCAGTCCCTTCCCGGGCCCTGGCCCAATATTGTTAAACCCGCAGCCCTGCCCCTAGTGAAATTCTCCTTCCTTTATTTCTTAGGAATCTTAAGAAAAAGAATGATTAAAGAAAATATTCCTTAAACAACCGTTAGGAGGAGAGTTGCTTCCTACCGATAAATTATTTTCAAAGCAAAGGTCGTGCACGCGCTGCCGTACTCTTCACCAGTCAAAAAACCTCGACCCCAAACGGCCATACCTGTCTTCCTAAATTAACCATCCAAAAAATCTCATTATTAAAAAACTGTTACGTGTCACTCAAAAGGGTGTTTGTTACTGTATTCCAAATTATTTTTTTTTTAAAATGATTTTTTATTTTATTTTCATTTTAGATTTTAAATTAAAATGATTAATATTCTAGATTATTGTTAATATCAATTTTTTTTTTAAAATAAAATTTTAATGTATTATTAAACAAAAAAATAAAAACTTTAAAAAACAAACAGCACCAAATTCTCCTACACTCACTCACACCGCTTACTCGACAGCCTCTCCCTCTGCGAGACTGCCATTTTTTCCTCTTTAACAATAAAAAAGAAAACACACACACCAGATTACCTGGAAATCTCTGTTAAATCAAATCCAAAGCAAAAATTGAAACAAAGAAAATAAATGTGCAACGGCAACATAGAATAATCATTTGTGTTCTTCACGAGAAAAAAGCCCATTATCCTTTCATTTTTCTTTTCTTTTCCTTTTCTCTCTCTCTTTAGCTGGACCGTGAAAAAATAAAGAAGAGTGAAGCTACAAGCAGCTGCCAAATGCCTCTACTTTCTCTTCTTCCTTTTTGATCTCTCCGAAAAACCCTCATGGCTGACGATTCCTTTTTCTTATTCTCCAAGGTCTGCTCCTTGTTATTTTCTTCTGCATTGCTTGGTATTATTTAAGTATTGAGTTTACCGATGTGTTTTGCGATGTTTTATGAAATGAGTTTTATTCATAGTACATTATAATCTTCCGATCTTTGTGGGTTTGCTTCCTTTTTTTATTTGCATTCACATGGAAGCAAAGCAGGCCCCAGCTTTTCTTTAATTTTTTAATCAATTTGCTGAACGAGAAAGAAAGATTACTGTCTTTTTAACACTAATGATGGCTTTCTTAGCTCAATCAGATAAAAACATTAATCTCTCTCAAGCTCTTACTTGGGATGCATCCATTAATACTCTTTTCTTCTTTTTTCTTCATTTACAGTCATACTCATTTGGTCTTAGTTATGGAGCTAAATCGCAGTTGGTTATTAATTTTCTGATGTATTGTAATTGTGGTTTCTTAGTGAATCTTTAACGTGTGGGTGATTTATGAATGGCAGGATTCTTTTCCTATAAAGACTCCTAAGAAATCACCGTTGGCGTTAAGGATGGTTGTTTTGGTGTTTGCAATGGTGTGTGGTGTGTATATATGTTCAATTTGTCTTAAGCAGATGGGCATTCGTACGAATCCTGGCTTTTTGAATGTTGAAGTGATCGAGAGGCCGTGTCTGGAACCTAATATTGAACCTTGGGAAATCCCTTATGTGCACTACCCGAAACCGATTACTTACGCAAGGTAAGACATTATATATGCCGCCGCTGAATTTATTCGCGTGGGCTGTGTTGGTGATGGGATTTTTTGGTGCATTATAGGGCTGAATGCAGGTGCAATCCTGTGCGGTATTTTGCTATTCTGTCAATGCAGAGATCTGGAAGTGGATGGTTTGAGACGTTGTTAAATAATCATACTAACATAAGCTCGAATGGGGAGATTTTCTCTGTTAAAGTTAGGCGGAGTAATGTTTCAACGATTACAGAGACCTTGGATAAAATCTATAATCTGGATTGGTCAAGTAGTGCTTCTAAGAACGAGTGTGCTGCTGCAGTTGGATTGAAGTGGATGCTTAATCAGGTGAAAGTGCTATCCTTAAACTGTTTGCTGTTTTTCTGTACTTTCATTGTCGATACGTATTTATTTTATCACATGAGTGAGGAGAACAGTAATTACATGCATAGGTTGAGCAGACGCTTAAGTTTACTTGTAATATCATGCGTCAGCTTATGATATCACTCGGCCAAAAACTTTGGGGTTATATATGGGTTTGCAAATTCACAGAGACTAGCTCCTGTTACTCATCAATTATCATCCTTGTGCATTTAAACCTAGAAAAAGGCATTTTGATAGCAATTTAGTGTCTTCCTGGTTTCAATCTAAAGCTTATTGATAACTTGTTGTTTAGGCATTGCACCCTTTTGTTTGGATTTTTTGCATTTTCCCTTAAATTATCACCTATTTTGCCAGTAAATTTTTTGGAGGGCTGATAGAGAAAAAATGCAACAATTTCCTTCCACCTCCACTTATGAGGCACCTTTAAATTTCCCTTCTCCTCTCTTTGGTTCCTCCTTGTTTCATGCTGGAAAAAAACTGCTGGGGTTTGCAAATATGATTCTACTGTATGAAGGTTGTTTTAAGCATTGTCGACTATAATTTATGACGTGTAATGCCTCTTTCCAGAAACAGCATGGGACTATTCGTTTAAAGCTTGTATTACGTTTAATAACTTAAAAGACTTCTCAATGTGGGAAATGACAGTTTCTATTGACCTGTCAACTGATTCAATGTCAAAACACAGGATCAACAATATCATTTATAAAACAGTTCGAAGCGTTCAGCCGGAACAATAGTTATGTGTTACCATGCTGTGTTCTAAATTCAAGTTCTTGTTGTTCTGCTAACTGATATCAAAGCACTGGATGAACAATATTATTTATAGCACTTTTTGAAGCTGCTCAGATACAAGAACATTAATCATTGATATGATTCTTTCTAAATTCAAATTCAGGTTGCATTTCTCTTACTCTAGGCTCTTTCAAAGTGATAGTCATTTCTTATTGATGTTCATAGGTTTCTTTCCTCTTGAAGACTGAGTTCTTGCAAATTTATTAGCAGATGTAATGTTACCAAAAGTTTACACCTAAATTCAAGTTTGACAGTACAGTCCATACCCCTTTCTGGTTCTCTATTTTAAGATTTATTTTATCTCATTTTCACTTCTCACATTCCTTTACATAACAATTAATGTAGGGTGTGATGCAACATCATGAAGAAATAGTGGAGTACTTCAAAACCAGAGGCGTTTCAGCTATATTTCTCTTCAGGAGAAATCTGTTACGCAGGATGATTTCGATACTTGCAAACTCTTATGATCGAGAGGTGAAGCCATTAAATGGCACCCACAAGTCTCATGTTCATTCTCCTCGTGAGGTTACTTCAACTCTTTCCTCCACCCTCTCCCTCTCTCAGATTTGTCTGTGATATCTTATAGCAAGTGATGGTTTCAGGCAGGGATACTAGCTAAATACAAGCCTTTGATCAATACAACATTGCTGATACCCAATCTGAAGCAAGTCGAAGACACAGCTGCCAAAGCCTTAGAGTACTTCAAGAGTACGAGGCACATAATTCTTTACTATGAGGATATAGTCAAGAACCACACGGTAAACTGAATTTTTTGTACCTTTTGCTTAGAACTCCCTACTATTGCTCAACGCTCATAGATGCAGGTTCAGCTCTACATTGTGACCAGAAAAGATTCAAAATAGAAACAGTAACAGTTTCTCTTTTATTTTTCAGAAATTATTAGATGTTCAAGATTTTCTGAAGGTCCCACAAAGAGAACTTAAGAGTCGTCAAGTAAAGATACACAAAGGAGCCCTTTCTAACTATGTTGAGAACTGGGATGAAGTCCAAAAGTCCCTGAAAGGAACGCACTATGAAAACCTCCTAACTGGAGACTACCGAAAGTAAAGCCACTGTAATGGTGTACATAGCACGCTCTGTCATCTAACATCTCATCCCTTTATTTCTCACAGGGGCCAGGGCCTATCGGAGTTCAACCCCGTTAAAATTTTGGCTGCAACCTTTGCATTAAACTTTTCAATTTCCTGTTTCACCATTCCCCCCTCGAAATTAACATTCCATTTATTCTTCTCCCTTTTGGCTTCTTTGAGAGAACTGTTGTATTGAAGTCTAGCAATAGAAGAAATTGCTGTTTCTTCTTGTCTTTGTGTACTACGTATTTATGCAGACTAGAAAGACAACATAACCATTGGAATAGCATGTGGGCCTGCAAAGTTCTCTCTAAGAGATTCTTACCCCTCTTCTCGTCTGAAAAGTTGGTATGATGTGTACCAGCTATGAAGGCAAACGCCAAATGGGTAAGAGCAGAAGATTTTCACAAGATCTGCAAACGCCAAAGGGGTAAGAGTAGAAGATTTTCAAAAGATCCTCATCTGTTGTCTGCCTTTGTTTTTATGGATTGTAGTACAGTCGGGGGAGGCACGGGGAGATTCTGTAGACTCATGGAAGGTTTGAACATTCACATGTTTGACCTCGTGTTTAATTTCAAAGCAGATGAAAGGAATTTAGTATGACTTCGTGTCGAGTTATTCTTGTTGACCTCATGCGACGACTGGTATTTGCTAATGAGTCTGGTGAGTTGAAGAGGTCGGATGTGACGAGATGAGGAGGAACATGACTTGGCCAGACCTCTCCTGTGGGGAGATATGATAGCAAAAATTGCTTTTTCACGCGCATGGTATGATAACTTGTGCCAGGCCATCACGGCTGCGCTTTGGTTCTGTTTATTTCTCATGCTCAAATAATGAACGAAGAAGAATTCGAAGTGCACAAACGCCACCCGCTCGCCCCGTTCAAGGTTTGACTAAACAGACACGTAGAGCCCAGACGGCCCCGTTTTGATCGGGCTGTCTTTTCAGATGGTCAAAGGTTTTTCCAGTCCAAAAAGGGGAAACGCAACATGTTAAATATTCACTCGTCTGCCCTTTTCATTAATAAATTTGCCGCGTCCAGCCCCAGCTCCAACAAGCGTTTTCAACTAGATCAACGGTTAAGATTACATGCAATTATTGGCTCATCCTAAATGCTCAATATGTAAGAAAAGGCTGCTGACGAGTAATTAAAGAGCACTTGCTAATGTTAGCGAGATCCTTTTCGTTTTCCATTATAGCAATGGATACATTTCCATAGATAAATAAATTAATAATTACACCAAATCAATGTCTCATAGCATTTTGAACTAGTGGTGTTTACTGATACCGTGCATGGATTGCAGGAGATTAGACTGATTTTGAGTGTTTTGCAAATGGACTTTCATAATTTTGTAAAAAATAAAATAAAATGATTTTAATTTCTGTAGCAATTAGAAATGTTCCCTCTTCTTTATTTGTTTCAGATCTGATATATTAAAATAGAATAATCAACAAACACTTTCCATCACCCCTGTAAACTGATATAATATAGTCAAATAAATTCTATCATCCAGCCAGCTGCATCTGAGCTATCCACGTCAGCAAAACGCCCCCACCAGTCATGGACGGCAATCATTCGTTGCACCCGAGGCTTAAAAGTTTTAATCCCCCGACCCACCGAAAATTAAGGGCAGACCACACTTTATTAATCCCTAAACTAACTCACAATCTCAATCGAGTCATTCTATAGTTTTTATTCTCGATTGACTCCCCAGTTCTCAAATCTAGTGCATCTCTTGTTAAACAAACCCATGTTGTTTAAGGAATGTTGAGTTTATATACATATATATACCCTTTTATAAAAATTTTATTTAACCTATTGTCCCTTTTTATATCAAAATTATGTTTATACAAGTTTGAATAAATGAGTATTATTATTCATCATGGTAATTACCTTTCTCAAACATGTTGCTAAGAAGTTGATTTGTAGCTAGCTATTATTATTATTATTATTATGACTCAATCCAGACTCGCTATCTAATTGGAGGGCCAACCTGTAGCATGAGGTTCGCCCAAAAATCGCAAAAACACGCACACACACAAACGCACTGTTACACAACAGATAGATCCGAAGACAGAGCGCCTCCCTTTAAATCTAAAACTCGCCAACCCTTTTTCTTCCTCTTTTAGCCTCCCACCCCTCTAATCTCCTCCCTCCCTCCCTCTAAAAATAACCAGAAACAAAGTTACTTACTTGGAGAGTAGCAGAAGGAGAGGGGGAGACTGTCTAATATATTCAGATCAAGATGCAGCAAGGCAACGGTCCTGATCAAAACCCATCTCCACAACACCAACCCCAGCACCCCCATCAACAGCAGTGGGCCCCACACATGCAGCAGCAGCAGCAGCAGCAGTGGATGGCAGCGATGCAGTATCCAGCTGCTGCTATGGTGATGATGCAGCAGCAGCAGCAGATGATGATGTATCCTCAACAGCAGCATCACCATTACATGGCTTACTATCAACAACAACAGCAGCAGTATCAAAAACAGCAGCAGCAGTATTATCAAAAGCAGCAGAAACAACTACAACAACATGGATCTAATGAGGAGGCTAAGACTATATGGGTTGGTGACTTGCTTCATTGGATGGACGAGACCTACTTGCATAATTGCTTCTCTACTACTGGAGAGGTATAAAGATTTTTAACTTTTGGTTGAATGAGTCTTTTTTCTTTCTTTCTGGGTTTTATTTTTATTTGCCTGTTGGGTTTATGTGGGATTTATGCTTTGTTTTTGTTTTTGAATAAATATTGGGTTTTAGATCTCTCATGGGTTTAAAGCTAACTACTTTACTGAATTACGCGGATATTTAGACTGGCTTAATTTGTTTTTTGTGAATTAGGTTGAAGACTAACCTGTTTTTATTTGAAATTATCAATTCATTAATGATGTGGGCTTGATTAGCATGACTTAAAAACCAGCTTCATTAAATGCTGTTAAAGCATGTTTGCAGATTCTTGATCTGATTTAGTTTTGTGATCTGACATTCAATTAAAAGCTTTTTTTAGTTTAGTCGATGTAGCTGAAATGATTAAAATGCCTTGTGATCCCTGTCGCAATAAAGTGTCTAATTTCTACTTTTAGAAATGGAGGGAACCCACTTCAAATTGCTTTAACTCAAATCGGAGATACTAGTTGTAAATTTTTGCTGCACCAACTACCGCAATGCTGATTTGATGAGGAACTTTCTAGGGGGGTTAAAATTTCCCAAGCTATTACAGTAGAAATGTTCGTTTGTGAAAGAAAATTGAGTTTAAGAGATATATTGTCAATGCCAGTTTGCATTTAACCACTGGAGCTCTCTTATTATTATCAACATGCCTCAAGCATTTCTTAAGAATGGCATTGCCTTTAACGCCCATGTGACCAAATTATCAATTTTAATCTCCTACTCTATGTTCTCTCACGCAAAGCAAGGGTTGGGGTAGAACTCAATTTGAGTCCTTCCATTGCCATTGAATAAAAAATCTCTATCGCTTGGCATATCCTTTTGTGCTTTGATGTGTCTTTTTAACTGCAAGATGAACACTCAATGTCAATCACCGTAGATGCTTTCATCTAATAACCTGTTGTTTTGTGCAAGAAGACTATTATGCAGCCTTTCATTTATTTATTTTCAAGTTTTCATACTGAGTGAATTGTTTTGATAACCCTTGATTATACTCCTATTTTCTGATGCTGATGTCAATAAATCTGCAGGTTTCAACAGTAAAGATTATTCGAAATAAGCAAACTGGTCAGCTGGAAGGGTATGGATTCGTTGAGTTTTATTCACATGCAGCTGCTGAGAAAGTCTTGCAGAGCTATAGTGGCTCTATGATGCCAAATACAGATCAACCTTTTCGTCTCAACTGGGCAAGTTTTGCAGGTGAAAGGCGAGCCGATGCTGGTTCTGACCTGTCTATATTTGTTGGAGATTTGGCTGCGGATGTGACTGATGCAATGTTACAGGAAACCTTTGCTGCCAAATATGCATCTGTTAAGGGAGCAAAGGTTGTCGCTGATTCTAATACTGGTCGTTCAAAAGGTTATGGTTTTGTTAGGTTTGGTGATGAAAATGAGAGGACAAGGGCCATGACAGAGATGAATGGTGCTTATTGCTCGAGCAGGCCTATGCGATTAGGTGTTGCAACTCCTAAAAAGCCATCTGCATATCAACAACAGTATTCTTCACAAGGTATGAAATGATGCTACTAGCTTTGCAATGCAGTAGAGTTTGGGGGCCTCAAATCTGACAGCTTTAGTTTCTTCTAAATTCTTGGTCAGAAATTAACGTGCTTGAGGGTGTGCATGTTCTAATTTAGTTTTTTACTTGATTTTTAAATTTATTTTTGGTGTTTATCTAATTTTATCTAATTATTGTGGTGTAACTTGTGTTTCAGTTGATTTCATAAGTGCAATCGTGTCCCTCAAAAGATGCTCCATTCCAAACTCATGAGTGCATGTGCACATGCTTGTGTTTGATGTTTATTGGTAGAACCATTTTTCTTCAAGGGCCATCAACTTTGTTGTGGTTTGATGGCTGTATTCCTTGCTCTTTTCTTATTTCCCTCCTTGTCAAATCGCAAGATACTTCTGATGTGTTTCTTCTGCTAGTACTTTTACATGCCATATTCATTTTGAAATTTCTTTCTTTCTTTCTTTCCTTTTGTTTTGTATGGTTTTTGGCCCTACATATATTTCATCTGAAGATTTATCTTTCCTTGCCCTGCCATTATACTAATTTATTATGTTTAGAGTTCAGTGTTTACTACTGAATCAATCAATCAACAGCTGTTCCTTGTTTGTGACCCATATTCATAATGCGCCTCGAGAATCAATCTTGAACCATTTTTGTTTGTTATTTTATTAATAGTTTGTTTCCTGAAGCCCTTTGTGATAGCCTTGTCTTACTTCCAATTGAAATTTGTATCTCTTGGGCATGGCTAGACATTATGGTCTTTGAACAATTGCTGGGTTTCATGATGATGTCATTTAGAGATTCACTAAATATCAGAATGTTTTGAATTGTAATGTTGTCAATCTTTTCTCCTTTTATTGAAAAACAAGTGGAACCATGCATGGAAGTGTTTTATGTTTTTAAGAAAGATGGCCATTGCAAAGATTGGATGTTTTGATGTGTGTGGCCTTCCTCTAAATTTTGTCCCACCTTGAAGCTTTATGCATCTCTTTTCCATAGATACTGGTTTCTAAGTTGGATCATGCTATTTAGTGTGGGATTATGCTATCTAGAGTGTGCTGTTGGTGATTTGTCAATCTTTTCTCCTTTTATTGAAAAACAAGTGGAACCATGCATGGAAGTGTTTTATGTTTTTAAGAAAGATGGCCATTGCAAAGATTGGATGTTTTGATGTGTGTGGCCTTCCTCTAAATTTTGTCCCACCTTGAAGCTTTATGCATCTCTTTTCCATAGATACTGGTTTCTAAGTTGGATCATGCTATTTAGTGTGGGATTATGCTATCTAGAGTGTGCTGTTGGTGATTGTTCTTTGGAGATCGTACTCTTGCTTCTTTCTCTGATTTTGTAACTCTTTAATATTGGACTTTTTGAGCCAGTGTCCTGTAACTTGCTGACAATATAGATGAATGCAATGGCTTGCCTATGTTGTATACTCTGGAATTGTTTTTTTATGTGAACTTACCTATATTTTTTTGGTTATTAGCTTTAGTATTAGCTGGTGGACATCCATCAAATGGTGCAATGACCCAAGGATCACAATCTGATGGTGACTCTAACAATACAACTGTGAGTTTAGTTGTCCTGTGCTGCATTCATTGTATTCAATCATGTGAATTTCCTAATTCATGCAATGTGGCAGATTTTTGTGGGAGGAATTGACTCTGATGTCACTGATGAGGATCTCAGGCAGCCATTTTCTCAATTCGGTGAAGTTATTTCTGTGAAAATGCCAACTGGTAAAGGATGTGCATTTGTGCAATTTGCTAATAGGTACCCTCCCTTTCCAAGTTTTCACGTTGTACTAGGTCTTTCTACATGTCATCGACAGGAATGATGTTTGAAGTCTTTGCGATGGTAGAAAACTATAGCAGATTATCTTGATGTTTTTGGCTATGATGATCCATTTTCTTTTCTCTGATCACAGAAAGAATGCAGAGGATGCACTGCAGAGTTTGAATGGAACAACTATTGGCAAGCAAACAGTTCGCCTTTCCTGGGGTCGCACTCCAGCAAACAAGCAGGTAAAATACACTTGATATGCTACACCAAAGAGTTTTTTGCTTGGTTGTCCGTCTTACTCGTAGTCATAACCAGTCCCTCCATTTCTTCTTGTTAAGGTTATCTAACTTGACCTATGCTGTGCATGAGGCAATGAGCTGCCTGAATGATGGTTGAAGTTGTTGATAAGATAACATCAGATTCATCCTTCCTCGCCATGGCATATGCACACATTTACAAACACCTGCATGCTCTGACTCGTTTCCAATTTCTAATTTGACCTATCTCCAGCTTCTCATCTTTTTATTTTGTTTCTTCTACTGGTTCTTTGAGATGTGAATCAAATATGCTGTTGACTTGTTATATTGGTAAAAGCTGTTGTGGTTATTATTTTCTGAGTTATGCACCAACTGTTCTTACCTTCACAATTTGATTTTCTGAATCTCATCTGTGGGTTTGGCAGTGGAGAGGGGATCATGGTAATCAATGGCAGGGAGCATATTTTGGAGGGCAAGGGTATGCTGGTTATGGATATGCAATGCCACCAAATCAAGAACCAGGCATGTATGTTGCAGCTGCAGCTTCCGGCGCTTCTTAACTTGGGCACTACGATGACGAAAAGCCTGTCATCTGAATTAGCAGGACAGGCTTTAAATATAGTCATCAAAAACCATGATTAAAGTAGGATGGCTTTGGTTATATATTTGTACTCTCTGAGAATTTTGTAGCTTGATTGAATTTTTATTTCATGGACGTGTTAGGGTTTGTAACAATATTTACTAGAATTTTGAAATCTGCTTGAAAAGACTAGTTAATGGGCGGGAATCTTATTTACTTGCTTAGACTTGAAAGTCTAAACAAACAATGATGAGAAGGAAAATTCAAGCTTTTTGAATATCTGCTAGTCCTGCCATAAATAAGCTAAAAGCTTAAAACTATGGAGTCATTATGTTCATTTTCTTACCTGTAAAATTCTCTTAGATTTAGAAAAGCACTTCAGTTGTCATTTACCTGCCTTAGTAAACGGTTAACTTTTTAGCCATTTACATGCTTACCTAGAATCCTTCATTTACTCTTATAAGTTGTCTGGGATCTTTCTTTTTTAAATATTAGCAATGGTTTGATATAGCTTTGATCTGGAGAACCCTTCATTATACTTTTCGAAAGAGAGAGTGACATGTAGTCTAACATCTAGAATAGTATAAAAATGCGTACACATCTCTTATTGAAGCGTGAAGAGCTGCTTTACGTATACCATCTCAACTTGTATTAGTCTTAAATATCTGAACAGGGACAGTTTTCAAGTTACAAAATCAAGAGATAGGCAAGTGGGATCAGTATTTTAAGACAACTTCTTCATTTTAAATGAGGAACGATAAGTTGTCAACTATAAATCGAAGGTACAAGAACAAGCAACTTTGACATTAGAAACTGCAAGGAAAAACTCTACGAAAAGTAATTCCATCACATGTTGCAAATTATATTGATTAATGGGAAATGAAAGCAATCTTTCAAGAGAAATACTAATTAATTTACTTGCAGCCCACCTCCATACCATTTTATTACAAAATCAATATATATATATATATATATATATATATATATATATATATATATAGTAAAAGGAAAAGCATAAAATAGAATAGTGTTTGCATGAAAAACATTACTTTAGAATAATCTATCATGCATGATTATATATTGCAAGAAAAAAAGAGGACACAATTTAAGACTTTTAGCTCCAAATTGGCCGGTCCACATGTTTATAGATCACAAAAAAAATCCAATAAACCGGCAATGACAACTTCATTGATTATGCTAATTGCATGTATATTCTTCATTGGCAAAACGTATGTCACAATCGCTCAATGTTTTATAACCAACGGAATCATCAATATTCGTCCTGACTTTTTTTTTTTTTGCCCTCTGATTTGAGAGAATTGAGAAAAAAAATCATCAATGGCAGATGATACGATGTTTGACTTGGTTTTTTTTATAAAAAAAAATAGGACAAACAATATATTGTTCATCTCATAAAAAATAAAAATAAAAATAAAGGTCCAATCACGTTGGCCCTTCCCATAAGAGTTAGGCGCAATGACCTAACTTTTTTTTTAATTAATACTTTTTATATGTATCTTTTAAATTTATATGTAGATTGATACCTCTTTTCTTTTCTTTTTTTTACTCTTTTAAATATCAATTATTTTTTATTTATTTTATATGCATTTAATTTTATGAATATTTTTTACATCGTATATAAATAAAATTTATTGTAAGAAAGCTAAAAATATTTGATTTTGAATAATATTTCTAATATGTATAGCTTTACATAGTATTTTATTTTATTTTATCAATTTTATGTGTGTGTGTTTATAATATAATTTAGTTAAATAAAAAAATCAGTTTCCATGAGCAAAATCATTAAAGACAATCATTTTAAAAATTCGAGTTGTAACATCAATTATCTTGGTTTGGATTCAAATATCTGTCTATATCGTACTGTTAAATTTTTATTTTTATTTTTATTTATCATCAATAAATTTTTATTTATTTATCAACACATCTAATGCTTAATTTATTTTACTAGATATACACATAATTTTTTAATATGATTTTTTATATAAAAAATATGTTAGAAAATATATACATAATTTTTTAATTTGATTTTTTATATAAAAAATATGTTAGAAAAGCCTGTATATTTATTTTTTGAAAGAAATGAAACCCGAAAGAAGCACGGTTCATGTAGGTAGTATTTCATAAGAATAAGGTGGACGAAACATCATCGCGCGATGGCTGTTCTGATGGCAATTATGTTAGAGTATAATATAATTATATTCTGGGGTCTCACCTATAAGTTTAAGCTTGTAGGTGTGATGGTTCTTTAACATGGTATTAGAGTCTTGTTGACCCAGCGGTCACGAGTTCGAATCTCACCACCCCCATTCTATTTGATAAAAAAATCAAACACAAGGTAATGTGGGTCTGTGCAAGTTTCAAGCCCAAAGGGCTTTCACTTGAGGGGGTGTTTTAGAGTATAATATAATCATATTCTGGGGCCTCATCTATAAGCTTAAGCTTGTAAGTGTGATGTTTCCTTAACAAATTAATCATGCTTACAGATGTACGTACTTGTCTTTTAAGCTACAACAACACTTTTCCTTCGTTTTGATTCCAACTTTGCTTTTGTTTGTTGTCTTTCAAAGTTTCATACTTGGACATGACATGATCATCAATCGGTGCTTTCAGCTTCACAGCTCTTTCCAGGAAAGAATCGGGGATAGATATTAGCCAATTTACTAAGGACAAGAATGATTGTACCTTGTAAATATTTTAAAAGACTAAGTTCTTATTTAAAATTACTATTTTATTTTTGTAAAAACCAAATTTATTTAACAATTTTTGTAATCATGGCTCTTTTTAATTTTTATATTAAAAAATAATATAAATTATATTCTAATATCCCACCTGATAATTTAGATTTTTAAATAAGATAATTTTTTGACATGTTATCAAAACTTTATTGATCAAACGATAATGAGTTTGAATTTCACTATCTTCATTCTATTTAATAAAAATTAAATACAATATAATATAAATTTAAAATTTAAAAAAATCTCATTTAAAATAAAATATATAAAAATAATATAAACATATACTGAAACCTTAGATAATAACTTATACTTTGAATATATATTCATTGAAATGACCGTTAAAAAACTCACTCGATCTGTTTTGATTCTTACCAGTTGGCCTTGAAGTGTTGATTGCTGTTCCTTGTCACTTCATGGGGAAGATCTTTCATCATTTGACCAAATATAAAAGCAATGCTACACTACGTTACTGTTTTAAATTATGGTTGAAGTTATTTTTGTATAAAAATATATTAAATTATTTTAAAAAATATATATATTTTTTATATCAATACATAAAAATGATCTCAAAACACTATTTTTTTTTAAATTTAAAATAAATAAAAAATTCAAACATTTCTCAAACACTCCAAAGAAGTAGAGTAAATTGCAGCTGACAACTCTCTCAACTCTCAAGATCTACACTCAGTGTAATCTCGATAAACAGCAGTCCCAAATTATTCAGAGTTGATGGAGATCCACCGAACAACTAACTAAAATCTCATGCCAAATTAATAAATTGTCGCGATTGAGAAAGAAAGAATTCTGATAAAAGGGGGGGTGTTGCCAAACATGTTACAACAAGGTAGAGGAGACATGAAAAATGACAGGAACCGTCTAGCTTACGCAAACATTAATCTAAAATAACAACAAGACAGTAACAGTGAACAAGTACATTGTGTTTCTCGCGTTACACACACACTGCATAATGATCCAAACAGTAAAACAAAAAAAACAAAACTATGTTCACCAACCAGCATTTTGATAACAAGGGCCAATGAAATTTGATCGCCTTTCAACTTAAAAACATCACAGTCAACGAACTATCAATCATTTCCTCATGTTATAAATCTGAAAAAGGAAAATGGAAATCAAATAAAATGCTCTTTGTGTGCATGGAAACTTATTTAGGGGGTGTTTGTTAATGTGTTTGTAAAATGTTTTTTTAAAAAGAATGATTTTTTTATTTTAAATTAATTGTTTTTGGTGTTTTTAGATCATTTTTATATGTTGATGTCAAAAATTATTTTTAAGAAAATATTATTTTAATGTATTTCTAAATAAAAATCATTTTAAAAAACAATATCAACCATACTCTTAAACATTCAATTAGTTATTACATAAAAAAAGAAAAAGAAAAAAGGTACGTTTTAGTGTAGTGGACATAGAGAAATAGTTAATGGACCGACCCAGCTAACATCAGATCAGGCTACTTAAACCATGTACATATATGGAAAAAAAATTAAAAATAATTTTAGTTGATTTTAAATGTGTTTTTATCTTGGAATATAAATATCCAGATCAATTTATGCACACCTCAATTAATTTTACGAGTCTTGAATTTAATGAGTTTGGTGTTATAATATATGATATTCTGTATTAAAATATATATTTTTAGATTAAGATAACTACTTTGCAAAGTATAAACTACATATTTTAAAAAATACATGTTAAGTTAAAACAGTCATGATATAGACGTTTTCATGTAAAATAAATACTATAAATAAAAAATAAGATATTTTATTTTTTTTCACATCTAAAATTTGAAATAATTATATATGACGCACACTATATAAAACATAAATTATTTAATCAATGAGACGCCTTCTCTTTTTATGTCTGGGTATAAATAAAAGTTACAGTAGTACAAAAAATAGAGCATCTGATTCACATATTCTTTGAACTCTTTTTGGCTTTTTAAGATTTTACTCAAATTCAAATTTTACTTTTTTTTGAAGGATAATGCCGTTGGCTCACATCTTTAAACTCCAAACTACAGTTCTTTAAATATATATATATATATATATATATATATATATATATATATATATATATATATATATATATATATTATTTTGATATAGATAATTTATGGACATTATAATTATTTTACCAGATAAATAATAAATCTATACATATAAAAACAATCCAACGCATTACCCATTTCCATCTCTACTCTAGACCAGACAAAACAATCTCATATTTTAGGGTTTCTTGCATAAAAATATTAGCTTGGATGATTAAGAGTTATCTATAGGTAATGTTTTGTTAGTGTCTCTAAATAAAAATATGGAGAGAGTAAGACAATGAAGACAGATTTTTCTTGAATTTCTTGTTTCAATAAATTTATTTATTTTTATTCCGAGACATATTAGACAAAGATTATGAGAATTGAAAACTCTCCCTTGCCTTCTTGGCTACTTTTATAATTTATTTATTTCTGTCCAGCTTTTCTTTATTACTTGGCCCAATTATGAGCTACAACTTTGAAGTTTGAAGATCTAGCTTGTACGAATGGCTATCAAAACTGTAGAAAAATCAAAAATGAAGTAAAAAAGGTGGATAATTGAAGAGTAAAACCAACACAACATCAATGATGAAAAATAATTACTCCACGGTCTGTGATGCTCTTGAACACATATGTAAGCTGACGCAAAAAAAAAAAGATTTTGAGTTTAACATAAATTTCAGTTTTAAAATCAGATAAAATATAACTAAAATTTTAAAAGTTAGTGGTTTGGTGAATCTGTGATATTGAGTTTCAAAAATACTTTTTAAAAAAATTAAAAAATATATTTTTATTTTTTATTTTAAATTAAAATTTATAATATTTTTAAATTATTTTCATGTGCTGATGTCAAAAATAATTTTAAAAAAAACATTTTATACATTCCTAAACAAAATATATTTTAAAAAACAATATCAACAACCCTTTCAAACTGTTAATTAATTTATGTCAACTATTTGCTAAAAAAAATATACTTATTTTGAATAACTTGTTACACTATTTCTGCTTGTGAATCAAATCCATCAGCCTGGGCTAATTGTTACACGTCATAAGAGAGCTGATAGATTTTAGAAAGCCGCCTCTCTCTAAACTCATGACAATTTTCTCTCCAGTCAAATCTCCCCTCCCTTCCCCTCCCCTTCCTTTCCTTTCCTTTCTCTCCACTCTTTCTCATCCTCTCTATAAATCCAATCAATTCAACTAATCCCAACCTTGAAACTCGCAGCCAGTAACCTCTTCAATGGAAATGGAAGTTGTGATGCCAGTGCCAGCCGTGGACTTCAACTTCGACAGCACCTGTTCTTCTCCTTACATCACCGCCCCTTCAAGTCCTCAAAGATTCGGCAACTTCCTCTTGAGTGCCCCGACAAGCCCCACTCGCATGTCTTCTTTCTACAGGGAGCTTGATGATATAACTCTTTCAGCAAATTCACCATCTAAAATCCCTTTTGACTGGGAAAAGAAGCCCGGAACTCCCAAATCCAAGAGCCGAAGAGAAGACAGCAGCAAGAATGGTGGTGATCATGATCATTCTAACGAGGATTTTGAGTTCGACTTCAGTGGTCAATTAGAAAGAACTTCTTTATCGGCTGAAGAACTCTTTGACGGTGGAAAGATCAAGCCTTTGAAGCCACCACCTGGCTATGGCTCTTCAGTTTCTTCTCCAAGGTCTCCAAGATCACCACGATCAAGAGCCACAAACAAGAAGGATTTTGACCCCTTTCAAGCTGCCATTGAAGAGACATGTAGAGGAGAAGTTAAACCACAAACTGATGAACAAGGCCAGGCACCCCATCGACGTGGAAGAGGCAGAAGCTGTGGTGGTGGTTCTTCATTTTCAGGTTCTATCCGTAAAGGAAGCAGATCTTTATCTCCTCTAAGAGTCTCAGACATCACGTTTCATCAAGAAGAGAATTCCCAGAATTCAAATACTATTTCTTCTACAGCAGGCACCCCTAAATCATCGTACACGTCTTCTATCTTATCCGCGATATCATTCACATCGAAAAGGTACAAGAAATGGAAGCTGAAGGATTTATTGCTATTCAGAAGTGCATCAGAAGGAAGCAGAACGACAAGCTGCAATGACCCGCTAACAAAATACTCAGTCTTGTCCAAAAAAGAAGTGACAGAGGATGCCAAGAATTCTAGCTTTCGGTCCACAGATAGTGTAGGAAGTTCCAGGAGGAGATCGGGGCCTATATCAGCTCATGAGGCGCATTACACAGTCAACAGGGCGGTTTCAGAGGAAATGAAAAGGAAAACGTTCTTACCTTACAAGCAAGGTTTACTGGGGTGCTTGGGGTTCAATCGGGCTGCAAGTGTGCATGAGATCTCTAGAGGTGTTAGGTCTCTGACACGTGGATGATTCAGATCAACTCAATCTGGGTTTTCTCCCTTTTTTTTGTGATTTGAATTTTAATGGTAAGCTTGGTATATTTGTTATACATGATTATAATAGTGCTTTGTGTCAATATCCACGAAATGGACACAAATTGTATGGAAATACAGCATAACTAATGAAGACATCTACAAGATTACAAATGTGAACAGAACACTGGTTGTGGTTGGCTGTGTCTGAGATGTGGTTTTACCAAGTAAAAGATTCGAAATAGAATGTGGCTGTTATGCTTATCTCTACATTTTCTAATGTTTTCTGGTAACAGGTTTGATATAGACAAATTTGACTGAACATAACAATTATTTCATCACTTCGCTCTGCAGTAACAGATACTATTAAAGGCCTGAACCAAAAAATACTCTGCAGTGACAAATATTCTATGGTGATTACTTGCCTTGCAGGGAAAGTTCATAAATACCAGTCATAAGAAAACAGAGCCCGTTGAACTAAATCGAGCTAAATTCGGTTTTAAGCAACATGGATCAATGAACTACTAAACAAGAAAACACAATAAACATTAAACTGAATAGTTTTTTGTATGAGGTTTTCGAGTCATTTTTAGAAAGAATCGAGAGGTCTATTTGATAATAAGTTTTATTATATGAGCTTACTACATGTGGAGCGATTGAATCATATCATAGAGATTTTTTTTTGAGTGTGATTGAGGTTGTTTTTTAAAGTGTTTTTTTTGTTTATAAATACATTAAAATAATATTTTTTTTATTTTTTAAATATAATTTTTGACATCAGAACATGAAAACGATGAAAAAACATGAGAAAAAATTAATTTAAAATGAAAAAAAATCATTTTTTTTCAAAAATATTTTTGAAATAAAATGTCAAACATGTAAGCTTATATGGGCTGCTATACCCAGTGATGCTGACTTGTTTGATTCGTAAATTAAACATTCATAATGATTTTTAAACAATTTCATCGACTAAACAGTTTCCCATCTAAATTTGCATTCCCAGCTAGATCTCCGGAAAGTTGGAATGTTGGAGAATGATAACACAACATGGCATAGCCGAAAAATTAAAGGGAAGCAGTGCACTACACATGGGTGGAAAAGGGTTTCCGTAACATAATCATTATGTTAGTGGAATAATTACGCTCATGACGTTAAACAGTGTAAAGGTCTGTGATTGGTGTTGGCACCAATAGTCAAACAAAAGGTGGAGGAATCAATCACTCAAAAAATAAGATAAAACTAAAACAACTTTTCTTTTCCTGTGTTTTGTGGACATGATTTGCTCATCACTACAACCTGTAATGATGAACAGTCGAGGAAGAAGCTTTTGTTTAAAATGTCTTTGGCTCTCAGATTCGTGCATATAACATCCTGTCTTAAAAATGCAAAATTAGAGTGCTGCAACATAGTGTTCTGCTGTATTTGAAGAGTTTGAAACAAAAGAAAGAAGGCTGCTAATTGCTAAAGCATTCAGCTAAAACAATCCCTTAACTTACAAGCATATATCGGCTGCTATACCCAGTGATGCTGACTTGTTTGATTTGTAAATTAAACATTCATAATGATTTTGTAAAATTAATGCTTTGTTTTTCATCACAGTTTGGCCAAACATACACTAAATTCCAAATCAGAACTAGTCAGTTCGGTTACACCAGTAGTGTCCACTGTTTCTTCTTTTTCCCCATGGAATTTACTGTTTACTATATCGATGGTAAATATGTTTCTTAAAAAGAAAAGAAAAGAGAGAAACTGAGACTGTTCTAGTACAGAGTTTTGCTTTTGCAAGGCACTCCTGAGAGAAAAGAGAGGGGTTTCAGCATGCATGCAACCTGGCTTTAGTAAAAGGTTTTAATGTCTATCATAAAGGAGACCCACATGAAATTTGCCCTTTAATTATGATTACTTTCCTTTTTGCTCTCTGTTCTCTGGGATTTGATAACTATGGAGGAAAAAATATGAGGGATGACATTGTATATATGCAAAAGTGGATGAAATACTCCTACGACCATAGAGAACAGTAAAATTCTATGCAGAAAACTTGTCTCATTTACATCAATGATGATGGTGATGATGATAGTATGTCAATGGGTTTTGGCCAAATATTTTTATCCTTAACAGCTTCATCGTAGTGATCCCAGTCCAGTCCAAACTGCCTCTATAATTTCTCGTATTCCCAATTCAGTATGATTTCTTTCTGGTTTTTTTTTTTTATGCCCGACTTAGTTTTGTTATCCTAGGTGCTGCTTGATTCCTCCACCACTGTCCTCTTGCGAATTTCTAAAGCTCCTTGTTGACTTTCTGCCATGGGCCAGAAACAGGTTGGAAAAAAAAGCTACAGCCTTTTTCCTGGCTCGTGCCTTTGAGGAGGACCTGTCGCCAGCTTGCTTGTATTTATATCGTTTGAAACAACGATTTCTACCCGACTGTTCTGATTTTTCTTTCTTTCACAGCTGTAGTCATCAATATCACCAACATAATTTTTATCTTCACATGATGTGCTACCTATGAAGATTTTATTGCAGACAAACTTGTTCCTCTTTATGCAGATGACTGCCTAACTCTCACAGAATCATTGCCTTGTTTTGCTAGTTTTTTCAAGGATCTTTCCTGCGAGGATTCCCATAACATTGTAAAAGGAATAGCCATTTTGCTAAGAAAATATTGTCCGAATTCATGAAATTAGTCTTGAGAGAGAGACTTCAGGTGGATTTCCCAATATCAGATCATCAATGAAGAAAATATGACTGTCTCGACCAAAAGTTATCAAACCTTTTGGGTTTGGCCACTTATATTTTTATACAATTACCATAGTTAGCATTATATGCACGCATCCACTTTGTTAGTCAAAGAAGGACGCTCTCAAGTTGTTTCAGGTAAGTTCACTTGATTTCCTTTCTCCTAATCAATTTTTTATACTATTTTACTCCAAACTTTTGACTGGCTTTGCTTGGAGGATATCATCTTCAGAGAAATGCACTTGAATTCCAAGGCTTACGCTAAACTGTGCTCAAGTGAAAGCCTTCCAAACCAGCAAATGATTTTGAAAGCTGAAAAGAGAGTCAAAGTGGTTCTGTAAAAACCTTCAACTTAATTATAAAAAACCACCAGTCCTTTTCTCAGTCAGTATCATATCTTCAATATATGAAATTGATGAGGATTTGGCACCGGCCCGATCTCTCCCTTTTGATGCCAACTAGCAACAACGAAACAATTATAGAATGTCAAAAAAATATCATTTTCCACACTGTAAACTGGTAGCTCATGAAAATCAACATATATAAACGCTATATTAACTCGAACCCTAAAATCACTTGACGTTGTACCAAACAACTTAAAATCCAATCTCCCTCGTGATAGGAGTGATGATGGTTGAGGGAGAACTGTCCTTCACTGTGCGACCATGACTGCACACTATATAACCTCCAAATAACCAAAAAGAGAAAAAAACAGAGACATTATAAAGCATGGTCCACAAAAATAACAAGCGCAGGTTGTGTGATCAATAATCAAAGGTGACGTCTCCCGGTGACTAGTTTGCCGGGAGGAAGGGGGAGAGGGAGGGGGGATCGGATTTAATAAAATATTGAAATCGACATTGGATGGTGTCTTTAGTTTTAACCATCCAATATTTCCATTCACGATACGTGTACAGCAAAAGTCCAGCACCCAACATGAGAGGCCCTGAAGTGATGCCCCATATCGTCAGCCACGACACGAGCCCACGATAAGGACTCGCCTTGCATTGACTATTCGTCTCTTCTCTGTCCAGACTGCACGGCCGCTTTCTACGACTTGTAGAAATCAAAGAACCGATAGGTCAATGATCGACAGTGAGAGAGTGTGAGAAAAACGCACGTGTTAGGCCTTTTTTATGAACAAGTGTCGGAATATAAAATCATGAATTATTATGTTGTTTTTTAAAGTATTTTTTATTCAAAAATATATCAAAATAATATTTTTTTAAATCATTTTTAATATCAGCACATTAAAATAATTTAAAAACATCATTTTTTTTAATTTAAAATAAAAAAAAAATATTTTTTTTTTAAAATACTTCCCATATGCATTCCCAAAAACCCACTTAATACACGGTGAATCGTGCCCCTTGTAGTTTAAACTTTCTCGTTCAATTCATTCGTGGCAACTGCCATGGCCTCACATCCAGGTTTGGCATAAAATTCCTTGGTAATTTGGCGAAAAATATGAAAACATGACAGCAGGGGGCATGAAAAGCTTGGCACAATTCGAGAATCCATCCTCCACAATCAAGCTTGGGGAAATCACACACAAACAATTGCAGAGTTTTATATCACAATGGTTCACAAATCTAGAAAAAGGAAGTAAAAAAAGACTGCTTTTGTGATGGAAAAATTACCATTCCGCTTTCTCCTTTTAACTTGGTAATTCCCCAGAACGTTGCTTAAATTTTCATGTATAATTCCCAATCCAAAGGCATTAGCATACATGGTGTTTGTCATTTTCATGATTAGCCCGGAGGCATGAGCATGATATCCTGAAACAGGTTTCTGGGAGAGAGCAGTCATTCCACTCGCCCTAAAAAGCTTCTCGTTGATCATGGACCATAGACGAAGTAAATGTCATCAGCATAATAGGAAAAAGAAGAAGAAAAATACTCACTACTTCATTGCAACATCTAGTTCCCATAGGGCTTTCATCCAAATAGCACAGGAGTCACATGCCTCCAGTCCCACCGTTCTACAGAAGGAAACAATGATCTAACATAACTGTGCGGTCAATTTGCTTATCAAAAAGAATACAGAGCTGACATTTTGATTACAAAGTTACAGACACTATAATATTCTCGTTTCCTCGTTCACCACTTTTTTAGAAACCTAGCATTCCCTGTTATGGAGGAGACGGCAATAAAAGACCAGATTAGAACCTGAAACACCATGGACAGCCACTTTATGCAGGTTGCAAAAGAGGTTTCCATTGTGTGCCATCTGCTGTTGGATAAAACTCCATATCTGCAAAAAAAGCCAATTCAAACAGAATAATCAAAGTCTATCAACCATTTGGTGTTCTGAATACGACAACATATCCTTTCACGTGCAGTTATATGAGTATGACCATTCCAAGAATGACTTGTAAAACAGAAGTTTTGAAGTATGCAGCTGAGATTGCATATTTAGGATAAAAATTTAACAGGTGAAACATAAAAAATACCACATCATTTGAACATTTGTTTTGACAAATAAAACCCAACAAAACAATTTCAAAATGTCCTCACAGAAACATAGTAATGAACCAGGTAGAAAAATGGGAAGTGTGAGGTAAGGTTTTGGACCAGGGACAGACAATGGGTTACTTGAGGACAGTGAAATGGACCCGTGTGCTGGTATTTGGTTAGATGCATGACAAACAGAAAGTGAGCAGATTATATTCTATTATTTCAGCTGTCCAGCACCCGCATCCATGAGAGCAGAAATGCATCCAGGCAAACATTGCATTGTCAGATCTTGATCTTGGCGGCATCCATTGACAAGAACAATTGTATCCAGAAAAAGGAGCAAGTGTGAAAATATAAAGGTGAATACCTAAAACCTAGAAATAGATCAAAACCAATTACATTGATGATCTTCAAATTTAAAACTAAAGCAACTTATATTTGCGTATTTAAACTCAGGAAAAAATCAATAGCAAATAACATGCTGAAAGCATACCCTTCATATTCAGGATACAGAACGTGTTTGCTTGGAATCTCCAGATCAGTGTTGGTAAAGGCCAAGCAATGATTTCTCCCTCTCCTCAACCCTCTTCCTTGCAGCTTCCCTAGCTTTAAGTGCAGCCTTTTCTTCTACAGATACAGCCTTTGGCTTTTCCTCTGGCCTCTTCCTCTTGTTAACAGCAAATTTTGAAGGAGCACCTTTAACAGATCTTCTAGGATTTAAAGAAGCTGAAACTACGGGACCAGGTGGAGGGCCACTTTGAGCAGCGACTTTATTTTCTTTTACTGAACTGGCAGCTGATGCTGGCAAAGGCTTTTTAAAAATGGATTCTTTATTCTTGGAGCTTGATGAAATCTGAACTGCAGCATACGCTTCTTCTTGCGTCACCCACTTGCCTGTCACATAAATTCTGAGTTAACATGCATAACTAATATATAATGTAAAATCTTGTTGTGAACATTATGGAGAACCAGAGAAGACTGTAGAGTTCCCATTGTCCGACCCTTTACCTATAGCATCAGAATAGTAAAAGCCAGAGTTTGGATCATAGTGTAAACCATTGCTTTGATTGTAATAATAGCCTGAAGTGCTGTCATAATCCCACTCTGTCATCATTAAGAGCTGTATCAGTTTGAACACTAAAACAATCAAGACATTAAAATTTCAAAAACCATTAATAAGACAATGCGGATCAAAGTATCAAAAGGGTGTAAGAACAAAAAAATAAAGCACACAGCTCACTCAACCAAACGAGAAGAGAATCCTCAGTAAAATAAAGAAAAATACTAACTGTCAGTTGACACAATTCTCACCAGCTCACAAGGCTTTCTCTCCTCTAACTCGTTGAACACATACAAGTAGTAACGACCCTTTTATACTTGTGCATAGATGGTCAAATAAGTCACTTTTCTTAGGTCCATTTGCGAGTAACAGCTGATGTGAAAATTTACAAGTATAAAAGACAGATGGGTGCTAATGCTTTTGGTTGAAGTTGACTCCTTGTGTAGCTTTTAATGCTATCATTGCTGGCTTAGCAGTAGAAAATGGCTTAACAGCTAGCTTCATTATAATTCAAATCAGTCTTTTGGTTGTGTTGACTCTCAACACTCCCCTCAACCATGACTCTCTACTGATGCTAACTGTGTCACTGATCATAACACCACCGATTAACTATGGGATGTCTCCGACTTTGTTTCAGACGCAGTTAATTGGAGTAGTAAGAGACAAGCAATAGCTACATTATCAAACAATCAATGAAACCAGAATATAGAGCAGTAGTAATGGCAGCACAAGAAGTCGGGTTAAATCAATTGTTGAAAGGTCTTTTATTAACTGGTTGATTATGCATTCATTGCTGTCTTGGCAGTAGAAAATGGCTTATCAACTAGCTTAATTATAATTCAAAACAGTTTTTGCTTGGGTGTTCACTCTAAACACCCAACTCAATTACGGTTCTCTACTGATGCTAACTATGTTACCGATCACGACATCACCAATCAACTACGGGATGTCTCTGGCTTTGGTTCAGAAGTAGCTACTTGGTGTAGTAAGAGACGAACAATAGCTTCATTGTCAAACAAACAATAAAAGGATAATATAGAACAGCAATAATAGCAGAAAAGATATCTGGTTAAATCAATTGTCTCTTAAGTTTCAGAAGATTCTTGCTACTTACTCTCTTGACCATCTTCTTCAATATCCAATGCACGAAGACTACTCGCCTCCTTAAGATTCGCCACATCCTTTTGATAACTCCGATTTGCTTTCTATCAAACATTCAAACAAACATTAATCAAATCATTCCTGAATTACACAAGAAACAAGAAATATTAATTGTCGCTTTCTTAAAAATAAAACATCACCTACAGCTTCGATCTGCTCGAGAGCACGGGCAGCTTCTTTCTGTTGTTTCTCTTTAGCGACGTTATCTTTCCGCATAGTGTCGAGCTTTTTAGCGACATTATCTTTGTGGCGTTGGCCAAGCTCGTGGTTTCGGATGCTTGTAGGGTTGTTTGATATAAAGATTTTGCAAAAATCGCACCATTTGTTGCCTTGGCTTACCCAGTACTGCAAATTTAACCGTTAAAAACAGCTCCAAAATCCAAATTAAATATTGAAAAAAAAGGTTTTATTTTTAACTTACCTCCGTCATGATGATTTGGGAATTTTATTTTAATTTTGATCGAGGAGACGGAGAAATTTGCTGTTTTGAGCCCTAATATTTTCAGTGTTTTTATTGACCCAGGTCGTTCTAAATCTCTGGTCTTTCTAGTTTGAAGCGAGCGAGCGAGCTCGGCTGTGGGATACGGGTCGTTTAATTTCGTCTTGATTTTAAATAACTATAATTATTAATTACCGCGGGAGTTGAACCGGTGTCGTCTACTATTTATTTTTTTCAATTTCACTTTTGTCAATTTATTTACTACTATCAGCTGAGAATAATGTTTGATTCTAAATTTTGCTGGAATCGATACGTCATCATGTTTTTTTAATAATGGCCCAGCTTCTGAAAATGCTGCTAATCTTCTTGTTGAGTCATGTCTGCTTACATTAAAATTTGCAGTCTTATAATTTAAGAGGGGGAATATCAGCATAGTTAATTATTAGGTTTCCATACTCGGATTTCAAATTATTTAGAAATAAATAAACACACACACACAACTTAGAGTTTCTTATATTTACGCTATTGCCAGATAACTAAGAAGACTAGCAAGTCAACAGATTTAATTTGCATAAATTAAAAACGCCTTGAAACCACATGAGTACTATAGACATATTTAATTCAAAATAATTGAGTTTATGATCAATTAAATTCAATATAATACAAGTTCAGATTTAAAATGTTATGGTTTGATAATTAACCAAATTCAAATTAATGTTAATATGATACATGTTTAACACTCGAAACACTCAATTTCGGTCATGGTATATCATATCATGTATTTATTATGTTAAAAGTATTTATAAAATAAAGTAAATTATCATGCCTCTCTATCTATAATAATTACATGGATCATATTTGCTAGAGTTAGTGATTTTTTACATAGATAAATATTATAGAAGTTTCCTTGGATGACTGGTCACTCTTATCATCTCATTAGTAACATGTAAACAATATTTTTCTTTTGTTATTGATATACAAAAAATATTTATCTCTCATTGATGTCATAAAAGATAAATGGTTTTTCAATCATTACGAGAAGAAAAGATTTGGATTTTAAAGTTTATATTATTCATTCAAAGAGCCAGTGCATATATACATGAAGAAGTGCATTATTTTCGTACAACTTCCAAACTTAGCTGTCAATTAAGATTGCAGAAATATTTGTCTAATATATTCTTTCCTTGAAAACGACAAGGTTAAGAGGTTATAGATAATTAACGAGCAACTCCGGTGAAAAATCTAGAATTTAATTTACCTTAAATAGCTTGTATATATTTAAAAGAATTAATAGTTAAAATCAAGAACAAATATTTGTGATCCTTGAATTTGAAGCTCTTTTGAATCATTCACAATCCTTCTCATAAAATATATCAATTTTATTATCTGAAAATCTTCAAGTCCCCTAAACGAGATTATTTTTGCAATAATTGAATATCTCACCACCAACTTGGCATATCCATGTCCATTTTTTTTTCTATGTATATTAATTAATCATTATCCAAACACCAAATAACCTTTTAATTTAATATTCTGTATTTTAATATATCATCAGCAATTATAAGGAACTCCAACATCATGCAACTAGCTGGAAACTCATCCTAGTACGACAAAAGCAAAAGCTTCAAACCAAAGTAGATAAAAGCCTCAGGAGTTAAAACCTACATGTCCAACTCCTAGGTTGCATGTGCTGATATTCTATTTATTTATTTATTCACCATAGTTTTTTGCATATACAAAGACTAGACTGTTTCTCGATCATATTCCATGCACGACTTTTGTATTTGAATTAATTAATGTATTTACAGAGCTGTTTTCTGTAACTTTCTGTAACAAAATTAATCAAAATAGTAATCATTTTCAAGTCAAGAAATAAAAAAAACCCAACAGTATAGGCTAAATTTCCCAGCAGAATTTATGGCAAAGTGTTGATAAGATAAATAATATGCAATTTGTTAGAAAATTCATAGTTGAGAAGAGGAAGCAATTGCAAAAATCGTGATTCAAATACTGATATGAAAATATCTTGAATGTTAACAAAAATAAATAAAATTGAATTGCGCGGTGGGTCCACACATTAACATAACAGCTACACTTAACCAATGCCATCCCATGGAGGTGGTGAGATCAATGGTGACTTCACCGGAATCATTCCCGTAAAGTAGAAATGATGATTCCGGAACTGAAAACCCCACTTCTTAACCAAACCACTCCGACTTTCCACCCTATAGCACCCTGTCTTTCCGCCTCTTTCACCTGAAACAGATCCCTCCCCTCCTCCCAAAACACTAAATCCCATGGATGAATCCTTCATGTTAATGGTCTCAAACCTCCTCCACCTCCACAACTCCCTAGATCCATCAACTTCCCTCCTCTCCTCCCCTTCGCCCCCCTCCTCGTCCTCTTCCACTTCCTCCCCTTCCTCTCTCCTTTCCTCCTCTCCTCCTACCCCGTTCCTCTTCTTCACCCTCGCTTCCCTCCTTTCTTACCTCGCCTCCCAAAAAAAACTCACCTCCACCAAACCCCCCTCTTCCACCTCTACCACGACTACAAACCCTGATTCCTCCACCTTCTCCGTTTCCGCTTTCCGGGCACTCTCCACTGAACACATCTGGTCATTAGAAGCTCCCCTTCGTGACGCCCAATGGAGGTCAATGTACGGGTTATCTTATCCTGTTTTTACTACTGTTGTTGACAAATTAAAACCCCATATTGCTGCTTCTAATCTTTCTTTACCTACTGATTATGCTGTTGGTATGGTTCTCTCTAGATTAGCACACGGGTTTTCGGCTAAAACACTTGCTTCGCGGTACTCTTTAGAGCCTTATTTAATTTCTAAGATTACTAATATGGTTACAAGATTGTTGGCGACTGAGCTTTACCCTGAATTCATTAAGATTCCGGTTAGTAGACGTAGGCTGATTGAGTCTACACAGGCATTTGAGGAGTTGACTTCTTTGCCTAATATGTGTGGAGCTATTGATGGGAGTCCAATTAAGGTGAAACGTGGGGATATTAGGGGGAATATGTATGAATGCCGATATGGGTATTCATCGGTTTTATTGCAAGTTGTGGCTGATCATAAGAAGGTGTTTTGGGACGTGTGTGTGAAGGCGCCAGGTGGGAGTGATGACGCTAGTCATTTGAGGGAGAGTTTGTTGTATAATAGGCTTGTTTCGGGTGATGTGGTTTGGGATAAGGTGATTAATGTTAGGGGTCATAATGTTCGGCCATATATAGTTGGGGATTGGTGTTATCCATTGCTGTCATTTCTTATGACACCCTTTTCACCCGATGGGTCAGGGACTCCTGCACAGAATTTGTTTGATGGGATGTTGATGAAAGGGAGGTCAGTAGTGGTGGATGCCATTGCATTGTTGAAGGGAAGGTGGAAGATTTTGCAGGATTTGAACGTGGGTCTTACTCATGCACCACAGACCATTGTTGCTTGCTGTGTGCTGCATAACTTGTGCCAAATTGCAAGGGAGCCAGAGCCAGAAACTTGGAAGGATCCAGATGAGGGTGGTGCTCCAGCAAGAGGGCTTGAGAACGAGAATTCTTTGCATTATTTTGGAGATAGCCTGAGGCAGGCGCTGGCTGATGATTTGCACCAGAGACTTTCTTCAAGATAGATTTATGCTCTTGTGAGAAACCGTTTTGCAGCCATTACTTTCTCTGTAAGGATAATTTCTATAGTAAGTCTAACCCAATTTAGATGATATGCGGGTTTTCTTTTGCTTGCTTATTTGGCCTCTTTTGGAACGTTTTAGATGTAGGTTTTCTGAATCATTGAACTCCATATGCAATCAATTCTCTGTACTGCATTGGGTGAGCTAACTTGGAAGTTGAATTCTCTAATCTGAGAAAAGTCAGATAACCGTAGTTGGAGGTATCAATACTTGATTGTTACTTGTATTGTTGCTCATAGATTGAATGTATGTTTTCCTCGTGCGTGACTTCCTTTCGTATCCTGGGTTCTTTTGCATAGACGGTGCTTGCTGTTCTGATGCATTGGTGAAATAATTTTTCATTCATCAGTACCAAATCCTAGTAAATTACCTTCCGTATTTTTTTTGGAGAAATTATTTTCCGTAGTTAACAACACAAAGAAGAATAAAATCACGGGTGCAGTTCTCAAATCCTTTACTATTGGCGTCAGGCACAGAGAAGAAAAAAGTTTTTCGAGTATTGTCTGCACAGAGGAAAATCTAGCCACTTGCATTGAACTAGATGGCCCAATTGCGTGAGAAGAAAAGCTTCAAAGAATGCTAGCATGTCAGTACGGCGTCGCAGGAAGAATGATAGCTTCAGCGTCTGCGTGTCCTTTATCTGGCCAGTGATTCTTCAAACCATAGACCAGCAAAAATATCATAACCAATGGCTGAAATGCCCGGGGAGTTGGGAGACATGGTTCAGCTTCTCTTGATCGAAAGAATCAGGAGCTTCCAAAATGTCCCCGATAAGCAGCTCTGTTTACACAGATCACATACAAGCTTGATGGGCAAAACCCTGTGGTAACAAGTTAAGAACACATCGAGTGTAAGACTGAGTTGATAATATTATGACATTGATCCACAAGAATAAGATAACAGCACCTCTATAACCGCAGTAAACGTGGCATGCATTATTGAGGCAGCAAAACTATATTGTTAACGTCATGGTAACCATTTCACAGAAAAACTTGACCCGCACTTCCTTCAGCAGTCATAATCCCCATGATTTAAATACGGGCTAAAAAACAAATGTTCCCATATTGGACACTCAACTTCATGGGACATGGTGACTGGTGACGAAAACCATCTTCAGGAGTTGACGCGCAAGTGACTGGGAAAACATTTCAACACAAGTAAGCCGATGATCACCAGAAAGCTGTACAGCTCAGTTCCAAGTCCGTCAAATCAGGGTTTCAAATTCGTAGAAATGCTTTTGGCACTACCACGCAGTTGTTGCTCATAGTTCCTGGAGCCGAGAAGCAAAAGTATTCACTGTGGATGTGAGATGTCCTGTGCAAGTGATCCTGAGTGGGATTGTAATGCGCGAAGGACAGAATAGATTGAATAAGAGACAACTACAGCATGTTCTTCTGTATGCAATATTATATGCTATGACCAGGAGCAACACAAGCAGGAAAAAGAAAAATCGAACTAAATGCAGTAAATTAGTGTTGCATCATATTGAGTATCGATAACATAGTATTTACAGCTCATCATCATGGTTTTATCTACAATTCTTGTGAATAATTGGCCAGAAAATACGGGGATAGAAAATGTGAAACTGAAGTCCATAACACCTTGAGGTACCAGAAAAACAAAGAAACTGAAATCCTGCTTCCTTCATCAGGCCCTTGACAGGACAAAATATGTCCAGTGAACATTGATAGAAGATTGAATTATCCATCATAAAGTGTACTGGCCAGCATTGGCAGGCGTTGCACCGCTTGGAAGAAAGCCATCCCTAGCCATTTCAGAAAGCAAATTAAAAACTGCATCTATGTTCCCTTCTTTATGGTTGATTTGAACAAGTACTTTAGAAAGCTCTGCATCTGAAAGCTTGCAGCTTCTCAATATGTTCCTTATAACTAGATTCAACTGCTTGTCCATCCCTTCACTGTAAAGTGCTTTAACCAGAGCAATGATGGTCACAGTATGAGGAATGAAACCAAAATCAACCATTTCCTTGTAGAGTTTATGTGCCTTCTGAACATTTCCATCTCTGCAATGACCATGTATAATGACATTATAAACCGCTTCGTTTGGCTTCTGGTTTCTCTTAATCATGAATTCAAAAACTTGATCTGCTTCGTTCATCAAACCCTTCATACAGAATCCCTTTATGAGAGCCACAGCACTCTTAAATTCAATATTACTACAACTTTCTATTAGTGTATCATATGTTATGCCATTTGGGATAGACTCGTCATAAAACAACTTAAGCAGGAGCCTCTTTGCCTCTTTTGTCCGAGCTTGTTTGTTAAGTCCATTGATAAGCACGTTGTAGGTGACCGTATCTGGTAGAAAGCCTTTTTTTATCATTTCATCATGCAAATTAAGAGCCTTGTTCAAATCTCCTTCTTTACAATAACCACCAATCAAGCTTGTATAAGTGAATTCATCAGGAGGCAGACACCTATTCAACATCTCGTGGAACAGATCACAGGCTTCATTCAGTCTTCTCTGTTCACAAAGACCTTGGATAAGTGATGAGTAGGTAATTGCATCAGGTGAAACACCCTTCTCAACCATCTCATCATTCATTTGAAATGCCCTGTCCAACTCTTGGTTTCGAGAAAACCCAGCTATGATAGTACTGTAACTTACAACATCTGGGGCCAAACCTTTACCCTCCATCTCTCGTAACAATCCTATGGCCTCTTCCATCCTTCCCGAAACACAATGTCCATTTAAAAGGGCATTATAAGTTACAACTGTGGGCGGGAAACCACTTCTAATCATTTCATCCCAGATACGGTAAGCCTCATCCATGAATCCCTTTTGTGAAAACCCGTTGATCAATGATGTGTACGTTACTCCATTCGGACAAAGACCTCTAACATGCATCTGATCAAAAATACCCATTGCTCGGTTCAAATTCCCAGCCTTACACATAGTATTAATCAACGAAGTATACGTAACAACATCAGGGGACAATCCATTCCTCGACATCTCTGAATGCAAAACAAGCGCTTGGTGAAAATTACCCACCTTGCAATATCCATTTACAAGTGTATTATAAGTCACCTCATCAGGAGCAAAACCCTTACGACCCATCTCCGCAAGAACCCCACTTGTCTCCTCTATTCTCCCTTCTCTGCACAATCCATTTATCACCATATTATACGTAAGCAAGTTTGGCTCCAGACCCTTCAACCCCATCGACCTCAACAATTTAAACGCCTCATCTATCCTCTTCAACTTGCAATATGCACCAATTACAGTATTATATGTAACCACATTCGGCAAACATCCATTTCGATCCATTTCTTCAAAAAACCTCAGCCCCATTTCCAAATTCCCCGCTGCACAAAATCCCCTAATCAAAATATTATAACTGAATACATTCAAAGAAATCCCACTTGCAATCATTTCTCTGTACACTTTCTCGGCAAATCTAACTGGTTTTCTACACCTAATTATCGAATCCAAAATTGCATTGTATGACAAAACACCAGGCATAAACCCATTAAGCTTGGCTAAATCAACAATATTCAAAGCCTTTTCAATAAAATTTAAATAAGAATAAGATTTTACCACTAAATCAAAAACAGCAGAGCTTGAGTTACACATGAAGTAAGTATCTTTAAGACATTGAAAGATATAATTACCCTTCTCATCAACCGTATTTACAGCCAAGTCCTGAGCTAGATTTTGGGCTGTTTTATAGAGCTTGAATTTGGTTAAAATGTGAAGGGCAATGCATTTACAGTGGGGGTTAAAGAATTGGTGGGGTTTAGCAAAGTTAATGAATTTTAAGGTCAGGTTTCGATCACTTTGGGTTTGGAGAAGTAAATATGAAGCTAATTGAGGGGTTATTTGGGGAGATATCGAATTTAATTGGTATGGATAACGTTTGAGGAGGGTTAGGGCTCTTTCTGCTAAAAGGGAATCTGTGGGTGAAGAGAGAGTATACAAAGAACGGTAGACTTGGAGTCTGGGTAGGGACATTTTGGGAATCTGGAGAATTTAGGGTTTTGCAGTTAGCGTAGAGAAGAACCAGTGAAGAGGTTGATTGATGGAGCTCTGATTTTTAACTGAAGGGTTTAAGAGGAGTTTCCTCCTTTCTGTCTATCTCTTTACGAACGACGAGTAGTATGATTAATGACTTCAAGCTGTAATTTGTTTAGATTTTAAGTATTTTGTTTTTAAGTCTGAGCGAAAATTACTCTAACAACTCCTAGAAAAACAGTGTTTTTTTCCGAGGTATTTTAAAGTGCGATAGAGTAATTATTAATAATTTTACTTAAAAAAGAGAGAAAATAATTATTTTGAGATTAAATGGAAATATTCTTATATTTTTATTTCTATAAGTAGGATCTTTTTTTAAGTGTATTGAAAGATAGCAAAGAGAAGAGAGACGATTTTGAACTGAATGATTTCCCTCTCGAATTAATTCAAACAGTTGTTTTACAGGTATATATAGAAGAAGATTCTTCTACTGAGTAATTAGCTAGCAACAAATATAACAAACTAATTAACAAAGCTAAAAACTAATAACAGTAACAAATTAATAACCACTAACTAATTCTTCCTATTACAATAAAATATCTTCTGCATATCCACGTGTAAAGGAAGCCCAATTGCATAATTCCAGAAGACACGCCCAATTGCATAATTCCAGAATTGCAGTGCAGAGGAGCTGTGACCTGTGGGTTATACAACATTCAATACTCCCCCTCAAGATGAGACTCAGAACATTGTTAGGGGGAATAAATGTTGTGAAGGCTCATCTTGGACACCAATGAATGGAAAAGTGAAGGACCAAGGGCCTTAGTAAAAATGTCTGCAAGTTGATTCTGAGATGCAACATGAAATGTACGTAAAATACCCAGTTGAATTTTCTCGCGAACAACATGACAGTCAATGTCAATGTGCTTTGTCCTCTCATGGTAGACTGGGTTTGCTGCAATATGAAGAGCAGCCTTACTGTCACAGTAAAGGAGTGCAGATTGAAGGGGAATTTGAAGATCCTGTAGAAGAACACGAAGCCATACAATTTCGCAGCAAGTGGATGCCATGGCTCGGTACTCAGACTCAGCAGATGATCGAGAGACAGTGGTTTGTTTCTTTGATTTCCATGAAATCAAAGAGTTATCAAGAAATACACAGAATCCAGTCACTGAACGTCTGGAATCAACACAGCTTCCCCAATCAGAATCACAAAAGGCCTTGAGTTGTAGAGAAGATGTAACTGGGAAGAAAAGTCCTTGTGCTGGAGAAGACTTTATGTAGCGTAGGACTCGAGTGGCAGCATCAAAATGAGGGATGCGAGGATCAGCCATAAATTGACTTAAAACCTGAACAGCAAAGGAAATATCAGGTCTTGTTATAGTGAGATAGAGCAATCGGCCAATTAGTCTTCTATAGACAGTGGGATCAGCTACTGGATCACCATAATCCTTGGAAAACTTCACGTTGGGTTCCATAGGAAAGTTGACAGGTTTGGAAGCTAATAAACCAGCATCTTCAAGGACCTCAAGAGCATATTTCCGTTGACAAACAGAAATACCAAGCTCATTTCGAGCTATTTCCAATCCCAGAAAATATTTCAATGTTCCAAGATCTTTGAGCTTGAATTTGTCATTGAGCAGCTTAATAAAATTGGAAATTGCAGTTGAACTGTCACTAGCAACCAAGACATCATCCACATAAACCAATAAGGCAATAAAAGAACCCTCAGAATATCTTGTAAACAAAGTATAGTCAGCTTTGGATTGTATGAAACCAAAATCAAGCAAAGCATTTGAGAATTTAGCAAACCATTGCCGAGAGGCTTGCTTGAGACCATATATGGATTTGTTGAGCTTGCATACTTTGGACTCCCTCTTAGTGGTAAAACCAGGAGGTAAGGACATGTACACTTCTTCGTCCAATTGACCATGAAGGAAAGCATTGTTCACATCTAGTTGATGAAGGTGCCAATGCTTGACTGCAGCAACTGCTAAGATGGTGCGGACAGTGGTGAGCTTAGCAACAGGAGAAAAAGTCTCATAATAGTCCAATCCTTCACATTGATTGTACCCCTTGGCTACTAATCTGGCCTTGTATCTTTCTAGAGAACCATCAGATTTTAGCTTAACTTTGTAGACCCACTTGCAGCCAATAACATGTGTTGAGGCAGGAAGGTCAACAATAGTCCAAGTGTTGTTGAGTTCAAGAGCTGCGATCTCACTATCCATAGCTTCTCGCCAGGCCTGGTGTTTGACAGCTTGGGTGTATGATGAGGGTTCATCAAGAGCAGAAACAGAAAGGCTAAAGAATTTGTGTGAAGGTGACAGGTGATTATATGAAAGAACTGAAGAAAGTGGATAATTCATACCTGAAACTGTAGACGATAGTGTGGGATCAGAGATGGAAGTAGTAACATTACAATGGTAATCATGCAAATATCCAGGTTTGTGTGTTACCCGAGAAGACCTTCTACTGGGCACAGGTATGGGTGAATTTGAGTCTGAGGATAAGGATTCTGAGGTAGATGATATGATGGGTTCTGAAATGGAGTTTTGAGGACTGGAATCAGAGGTTGAATCATGCAAATGATCGAGTGATGGGAATGATGAATCTGGTATTGAAATAGGCAGTGGCAGTACAAAGTTATCATCTAGAAATTGAATTTTGAAGTGAGAAAGGGAAAATAGTCTCATGAAACACCATATTTCTAGAAACACAAACAGTGTGAAGATTGAGGTCATAAACTTTGTAACCTTTTATGCCATATGGATAGCCAAGAAAGATGCATGGTTTAGCTCTTGGATGAAATTTATGTCTATTTCGAAGAAGGGTGTTGACATAGCAAAGACAACCAAACACCCGTAAGTGAGAATAAGAAGGAATTGTGAGGAACAAGGCTTCATAAGGGGATTTGTTTTGTAATGTGGGGGTTGGAATTCGGTTAATGAGATGTACAGCAACAAGGATACAATCCCCCCAAAACTTGAGAGGCAAGTGTGCCTGAAACAGTAATGATCTAGCCACATTTAGGATATGTTGGTGTTTTCTTTCAACAATAGAATTCTGTTGAGGTGTTTCAACACAGCTAAGTTGATGTGTAGTTCCTTTGGATGCATAGAAAGAGTCCATTAAAAACTCAACACCATTATCCGATCTAAGGATTTTGATTTTAGCACTGAATTGAGTTTCGACCATATTAAAAAAGGATTGAATATGTGTTCAGGTTTGGGATTTGTTGTCTAACAGATGGATCCAAGTAAACCTGCTGTGGTCATCAACAATTGTGAGGAAATATGAAGAACCAGTGATTGATTTCGTGGAAAAAGGGCCCCATATATCACAATGAATGAGATCAAATGGCTGGACAGTGGTAGATGTGCTGTGGGGAAAAGATAAACAATGCTGTTTTGCTAAGGGACAAACACTGCAAGTTTTATTGGATTCATGTTGAACTTGAGGTATTACATTGGAAAGCAACTTTGAAGGGAAAGCTGCGGGATGGCCTAGTCTATAATGCCATAAACTTGTAGGAACAGAATTGACACAAAAATTTGCAGAATTAAGAACTGACTTAGCAGACATGAGTTGTGCAGGAATGGTGCATGCGGTATTCTTAGGTAAAACAGAAACTGGATGTTGCATCAAATGGTATAAACCTCCATCTTCTTTACCCACACCAATCGTTTTCCAGCTTGAGAAGTGCTGAATGAAACAAAAATTTGGTAAGAAGAAAACGCAGCATTGTAATGATTTTATCAATTTGCTAACAGATATCAAATTGAATGAGAAAGAGGGAATACAAAGCACATTTGTTAGAACAAAGTATTCTGAGATTTTAATTGTTCCAATGTGAGAAACTGAGGCAAATTGTCCATTTGGCAGCTTTACGAATTTGGAAACAACTGAAGTGATGCTTGTGAAAAATGATATTGAACAAATCATATGGTCTGTGGCACCAGTGTCTATAATCCATGGTGTATTGACAGGATTTGACTCTAATTTTTGTGGATATAGAGATAATGATGAAGCAAAAGAGTGAGTTAAGTCAATAGTGGAAGAATGAGGCATAATCGAAAGTTCACCTGCACCAGTAATGTTTTCACCTTGACTGGCAGTATTGGATTCAGTACTGGTGAATGAGGAGACTTGATTGATTGCTGAACCATGCTCTGAAATATCTGATTTAAACATGTTCATGAGCTGCTGACATTGCTCATAAGAAATAGGCATTTGATGAGCAGATACTTGTTGCACACTAGAGACTGCATTCTTTCCTCTATTGAATTTGTAGCCAGGTGGAAAGCCATGAATTCTGTAACACTTCTCCATAGTATGACCAGTGATGCCACAATGAGAACACATGGGACGATCCTTTCGAATTTGAAAGGATTTATTGTTATTGAAACGAGCTGATGGCATAGTTTTCGTGAACAGTGCAGTAGTGTTCTGGTTGAAGGAGAGACTTGATGAAGAAATCATGCGTTGCCTCTCTTCTTGAATCACTAATGAGAAGACCTTATTAATGGGGGGCAATGGATCGATCAACAAGATTTGACCCCTCACATGCGAGTAGCTCTCATTCAACCCCATCAGAAATTGATAAATCTGTTGTTGATGATGATATGCCAGAATAGTCTTCAATGCTCCACATGTGCAGGTAGGTATGGGTTGATGATTTGCTAATTCATCCCATAAACCTTTCATTGCAGTGAAGTATGAGCTGACTGAGGTGTTTTCCTGTGATAGAGATGAAATTGATTTCTGAAATTGGAAGATACGTGGTCCATTGTGCTGTGAAAATCTATCTTGCAAATCCTTCCATATTTCAGATGCATCATCAACATAAATGATACTGTTTGCAATTTCTGTGGAGACTGAATTCAACAACCATGAGAGCACCATGTTATTGCAGCGAGTCCATGCCAAGCCTTGATGATCATTAAGATTGGATGGCTTAGGAAGAGTGCCATTGACAAAGCTAAGCTTGTTCTTGGCTGACAAAGCCATCATCATTGCCCTCTTCCATGAGTTATAATTCTCACCATTGAATTGTTTGGAAACTATCATGGCTCCAGGACTGTCACCATGATGAAGGAAGAAAGGATTTGAAGAATCCATTTCTGATGTGAAATTGATAGTGTCAGCCATAGCTGAATGCACGAAAGAAAAGAGAAAAAAAAATTATAGAGATAGCTTTTTCAAAGAAAATGCTCTGATACCATATTGAAAGATAGCAAAGAGAAGAGAGACGATTTTGAACTGAATGATTTCCCTCTCGAATTAATTCAAACAGTTGTTTTACAGGTATATATAGAAGAAGATTCTTCTACTGAGTAATTAGCTAGCAACAAATATAACAAACTAATTAACAAAGCTAAAAACTAATAACAGTAACAAATTAATAACCACTAACTAATTCTTCCTATTACAATAAAATATCTTCTGCATATCCACGTGTAAAGGAAGCCCAATTGCATAATTCCAGAATTGCAGTGCAGAGGAGCTGTGACCTGTGGGTTATACAACATTCAATAAAGTGAACTAATGAAGTATTGGTAATTGTTCCTAGAATATTATATTTCCTGCTTCTTCTAAAAGAAGTACCAGTATATTTAATATATGAAAGTGTGGTTGAAATTATTTAAAAAAAATTAATTTATAAATATATCAAAATGATATATATTTAAAAAAAAAAAAAATTTGATATTAACATATAAAAATAATCTAAAAATATTTAATTTAAAATAAAAAATAAAAATATTTTTTTTTTAAAAAAAATGCTTTTTAAACAATGAACTTTAAGATTATTCTCCGAGAAATAGCTTTTTAAGATTAACTAAGATATATTAACAAAAATATACGGTGGGATATCGGAACTCTGGAGTGTTTCAATTACTGAAACGGGCTAACTGTTTCAACTGCCCTGCGGGTTATGCACCCTAAATACTTTGCATATGCCCTGTTTCCATCCTTCTCAAAAGCTCATATGCAGAACGGGCTAACTGTTTCCAGGTGCATAACCACCGGCCACGTTGCAAAGTATTTAACTACAGCATGCATATCTACCGCACATTCCAGTTGCCAATTGATTGAAAATCTGGATCAAGCCATCCATCTTTAGCTCCTCAAGGTATCAAGATAGAAGAAAGATTTTGCTACATTTCTTGAAAACCAAAGAAAGTTGTCGCACCATGCAGTAACCAACTCAGTAATGTTGTCGGTAGCCACAAACTTCGTAGATGGTCTTTGTTTAAGTTTTTAACCAAGACAGACATTCGGATCTTCTTCATCAGAATCAAATTCCACCTGCAAGAAATCAAAAGCATAAATATGCTGGCTGTACATGAATCAACATAAGAAGGAAAAGGCCTTGTTATTTGAGTTGTCTGATGATATAATTTTGTTCTTGACAGGAATGAATAGACTCAAAATTTCTACACCAACATACATGATACAGAAGTAGAAACCAATAATCACTAACGTGGCAATAAAATGTCAAAATGTTTAATAAAAAAAAAGGAAACTCACATTTTCATCTCTGAACCATCTTCCATGGCAATCGCGCTTCCAACCCGCTTCAGTGAACTTCAGCTCCCTCTCTCGCCGCTCCCTAAAATCCAAGTGCTGTTGCACAGGCATCTTGTCAGATGCTATCGCTTCTGGACATGAGCTGTTTTCACTGAATTTGGTCACCACGTCCATAATATTTGCATATCCCACACTCAATTTCAGATCACAATTTTGATTTCTGGAACTCAACTGGGCATTTCCTTTGCCAAGTATCTCGGTAGCAGCCTTCTTTGTCTGTTCAATCAATGCCTTACTCATTAACTTGGTATTTTTGTTCGAAGCACTTGGGTTAGCAGGCCTAACATCACATTCTGATAACACTAATCTTTTATTAATCTCAGTATGTCTCATCAACTCCTTTCCCTTCAGCTTGGACTCCGCGGCAATATGTTTGGATCCCTTACAATGCATCTAACAAAACAAAACACATTTGAACAATCTGTCGGAACTAATTTTGAAGTCTTCATTTAAAGTGTCTTTTAGTATACTAGTGTCCTTGGTATATATGCATGTAACTATAAAAGATATATTTATCTTTTAAGTCTCTTGAATTCTCCTAGAATTGTATAAATATATATGTTTAGAGTATTATATTTAAGTCCAAGTCCATAGGGGATTTTTCTTTTAAAAGAGTAAAATATTATATGAAAGAAATTTGTTTTCACCACGCTTCCCTTCCTACTTTCTACCCGGCTTATTTCTAAATGGTATCAAAGCTAGTTCAATCTGGTTGGAGTGGATGGACAGGTGGCCTTCGAAGAAGAAAAAATAGTGGCCTAGGATGATATTACACGACAAGAGAATTGGGACCGAGAGATCGAAGAAGCCTAAGAAAGAGGTTTAGAGCAAGCTAAAAAGTCCTAGCAGTGTAGAACTACCACACACAAAGATGATAAGAGAGAACTCTTCTTGCAATAGATAGAAATGGCCAAAGAGCCATGACAAGAAATATTACAGCAGCCATAAGAGGAGAAAAATGACTTAGATGAGCCATGTTTAAGCAAATACAATTGCTAAGGAAATAAAGTTGAAGAGATAGCAAATGAGATGCTATTAGCAAGTCTTGACAAGATAATCCTACAGCACATCTCAAATTTCTAGAGAATTCTCCTAGTTATATGCATGTAACTATTAAAAAAAATATTTTGAAGTCTTTTGAATTATCCTAAACTGATATAAATATATGTTTAGAGTATTGTATTTCAATCCAAATCCAGTAGGACTTCCTCTCCTAGGACAGTAATATATTATATAAAAGAGATTTATTTTCACCATTCTTCCCCTCCTACTCCCCCCCCCACCCACCCACCCCCTACTTATTTCTAACACGAAACCCTTCTCAAACAACCTCAAATGGATACAAATCAGAACTCAGTTCTGTATCTAGTCTTTATGGGGTTTGGTAGTAGTAAGTTTTTGTATCCCATTTGATTCTTTTACACAAGGCTCTCCTTTTAATTTCTTTCGATTTAGTGATTGCTGGTGATGAATGATTCTACAGAGCAAGAAATCAGAAAACTGAAGAAAAGAGATAATAGATCATCTGGTGCTTACAGAAAGCACGAGGGGAGATTCGAGGACGGGATTGTGAGGGCAAACGAGACATGCGTACTTTCCACTTGATAGCTTCCTGTAAGAAGATCCATCGAGTCCGTCTATTACAAGATCATCAACTCTTCTTTTCCTGAATTGTGCTTCTCTTGCCCAGCTATCTCCTCCAAAAACACTCATCTCTTCTTCTTCCTTCTTTTGCTGTTAAAATTCACTCTTTCTACGTCATCCAATTTCTCCTTGGACACAAGATTGGGCTAATTCGGCCATAAGTCTTCCCTTATGTTTGTTTCTATCTCAGGCCTTAACCATATGCTATGGAGCCCAGGTCTCCAAATAGGAGAGGGAAAATAAAAGAATTTGATACAAATAAATAAATGGAGATTACTATAAATTTTGTGAGTTTAATTTTACATTTTTTTCTGTTCAATTCAAGTATTTTTACTATTTATAATTTTTTTTTAATTACGTGTTTTTGATAGATTTTATGAAATATATAATAATAAATTAACATGTTAGCACGCTAACGTGCAAGTCCATAAACATGGCATCATCTTATCTCTAATCAAATAATTAAATCTTTATATTTTTGTGTGTGTCTGTATATATTTTATTATTTTAGTTTTTGTATTTTTTTAAATCTAACAATTGATTACTTTTAATTTTAAAAGCTAACAACTATCTACTCTTATTTTTTTGTATCGAGTTTAATAAAAAAAAAATGATAATAACAATTAATTAAATTAAAAGAAAATAGAAATAAAAAACAACTTATCAAAATAAAAAAAATAAGATTAACTAAAATATTCGTGTTAACTTATCAACATAATGAACTAATATGGTATGATTAACTAAAACAACTTATCAAAAATAAACCAAATCTCCATTTCTAATTTTAAATAATAAATTTAAATATAATTTCATTACGTTACAAAGTTGGCTATTTTGTATGATTTTATACACATAAAATATTCGTGTTAAAAAAATATTATTTTAATATATTTTTAAACAAAAAAATATTTTTAAAAATAATTATAATCATATTTTTAAACCAGCATATGATACCCTAGCCATCTTCCCTGTTAGATCCAACTCTACAAAGATGTGAATTTTATACTGGAAAGTAAAAGTTCTAAAATTTAGGGGGAGAGGATGGTGCAGAACAGCCGAAGAGGTCGTTTTTCTTGATCTGGGTGGGAGTTAGTCCGTTTCTGCTGCCACGATCTAAATTAATCAACTTAATTGAGAAAAATAAAATAAAAAACAAGAATTGTTATAAATACATATTAAATTATATTTATATGTATTGAATGTCCATTACTCTTGAGTTTAGTTTCTTGAATTTCCATAACCCTTGAGTTCATTTCCTTCTCCTATAAATAGACCACTTGTGTCTTATATTCTACACACCTTTGGAATAATAGAAGAATTCATCATATTAAATAAGGTATTTCTTTCTTGTCTTTTTTTATTATGTTTTGAATATCTAAGCTCTTTTATGTTAATTATTTATTCTTTTTATAACAAGAATAAACTATTTTTATTTTATTATGAGATTTGAGAAACATTGGGTATATTTCTACATGATATCCCGCTAAAAACACATGCTTTGTGAGTGTGTTTATTTATTTTTATTTTAAAAAACAATATTTTAAATCTTATTTTAAATTAATTATTTTTTATATTATTGTTAAAAATAAAAAATATCTTATCACAATACCAACTTAATATCACCTTTTAAATATCTGTTTGAGAGTTTTTTTTTCCGTGGGCACCGTATATTTGCTTTCCTGGAACCCATACGACGAGGTCAACAAAATGAGATATCATTTCTTAGAAAAGTCTACCACCAAATTATTTGTGTGGTTTTGACTGCCTTTTTTTTATTGAAATTATTTTTTACAACAGTTGAATGGGATCTTACAAGTAAAAGTCGCAGTGGTTTGTAGTTTATGCAACTGATATATTTTTTTAACACGAGTAAACCCATCTCTAAAATTTATATTTTATAGATTTAATTGAACAAGTGAAATTTTGACTGTTTTAATTTTTTATTAGAAATATATATTTTAACTCGAATTCAAGACCTGCTATACAGATTACAAATTTTTTATCAATACGTACTTTGAAAACTTTATGTCACCTATACGTTTGCATGATGTAATGAAGATGGTAAATATGTATATGATAAAAACATAGGTCGTCACCAAAGGATGATTAAAATAGTTGAAGAATAAAAAGTTGGAAAGGTATGGAGGGTGAGGGGATTACGAGATCAGGAAATCGAGGATGAAATTGCAAACAAGACTTTTGAGTTTGTCTTTTATTTTCTCCAATTATTTTACACCAACACTGGAACTTCTATTTTCATTTTTTTAATAAAAAAATAGTTATATTTATGAGATATTTTCTTATCAATCTTTATTTATGATTAATAAAACTCCAATCAAATCGGAGAAATGAATTTCTAAAAGAAATATAAATATATACAAATTTATAAATATTGTACAGAAAATAGCTTGATTAATTCCAATACTATTTCATAATAACACAGTTATAGATAAATCATCATCTTGGCATCACACAGGCGTATGATATAATTTTTGAATGGCAGTGAAGTACTTTTAGACTCATGAGACCTTAAATTCATATATTTTGTCAACCAAATTTAGTTAAAACCGCAATGTTGATTACTTTTGCAGCTTCCATTTAGCGTGGACTTGGCTTTGATCAATTCTTCAAACTCTCAAAGAAAATCATTCTATGTGATAGTACCATTTCGTTGACCCCATTTCTCCTACAGCCAACCATCGCTAGAAAATACACCGAGCTTTTCATACTGCCTTTTGGATCCACGAAAACGGCTCCTCCCCTGCCATTAAATGGGGAACGCCAAACACCCCGAAATGTTAACTAATGTATTTGCATAATTATTATTTTTATTAACATAGATATCCAAGTCAGTTTGCATGCACCTCGATTAATCTCATGAATTCTGAAGTTAATAATCATCCAAGTTTTTAGTGTTCATCGTATTAATAACCATTAGACTCAAATTTTAGACCAGGGAAAAGCAAATCTTTTATTGACCATTTTGATAGCATGAGTGGAGGACTTGATTCATGGAAAAAACAGAAAGAGAGTAGAGGGTTGATGAATTAGGCTGCCATTGAACTTGGTTAACATCATATTTCTCCATCTACACCTACTCAAGCAGAAGGAAAAAAAGGCCAGTTTGGCTACTCAGCACCATTTCTGATCTTTCCCTCTCCCCCTCGCCTATATATAGATGCTATGAACTCATATTCTACACCAACAACGTCTAACTTTCAGTTCTATCTGAAGATTCACATCTTTCTGAAGTTGAACTCGAAAGGGAATAAGATGGCTCGTCTAACACATGCACAAGCACTCATCCTTCTGTTTAGTGCTTCCATGTGGGCAGTGAGCATGGCGAGCAGACAACGTGGTTTCAACAACACTGGCTGGAGCTACAAGCGCCCCCCTTGTCCGCAAAACAGCACTTCAGATACACCCAACAAGATCGTTGTAGGTGGATCTCAAAAATGGACTTTCGGTATCAACTACGCTGACTGGGCTCTCAAAAACGGCCCATTCTACTTCAATGACACTCTAGGTTAGTTCATCAGCAATGCTACTATCTCCTAATCTTGTTTGGATTCCCAGAAATTACCCCACGTCTACGTACGACGCACTGCCATTCAGATACGGGTCATTTGCAGAGATCCTATTCGAGCAGCACACAGTCGTATATTTTTGTTTTTCGCTGAGCCATGTTTGCGTGGATGGAGTTAATTTGCATTTAATCTTTCATGCGAGTGTAATGTTTGTATCTTGTATATGCTAACATGATTTATTTGTGCAGTGTTCAAGTATGATCCACCAAGTAAGACAAACACCCATCCTCACAGTGTTTACCTGCTGCCAAACCTGTGGAGCTTCTTAAAATGCGACCTGAGCAGTGCCAAGCTGGTTGCTAGCGAGACACAAGGAGGTGGTGATGGGTTCGAGTTCGTGCTCAAGAGTTGGCAGCCTCATTACTTTGCTTGCGGCGGAGGTGCTGGCTTCCACTGTAATAACGGCACCATGAAGTTCTTTGTCATGCCAATGTTTCGCCGCCGTCGTTATTAAATGGAAATCATCCATTCATCACATGCATTCCCACTCGTGTTGTCTTTTTTCTTCTTTCTTTTACTTTCTAATTTTTAAATGAGGTTTGTGAGATCTGAATAAAATAAGGAAAGTGGTGATATACATTGGTGTAACGATGAATTAAAAAGGATATAGTTTTGTTTCCTTTGTAGATTGTCCCTACCTGTCCTTTTATGCTAAAGGGAAAGGCTCATAATTTATACACAGCCAGATTTACTTTGCAGATTGTCCCTACCTTTACTTTTTTCATCCAATTAAATCTGTTCTCCATTGCTGACAACCCAATATTAATTCTATCTGTGATGTTTCAATTCTGTCTCGATCTAACCATTTATTGCTCCCAATGCTTAAGAACTGAAGACAACAACTTTAAGAATCACAATGCCTAACTTCAAAATTTCCACCTAACTTCAAAAAATATTTCTGTAAGGGTAATGCCTCAATCAATGTTATGGAGGGTGATAGATTCATTGTATCTGTACAGTCATAAATATAGAAAAAAATTTACAAAGTAAATAACTTTGAAAATGGTCAACTGTAGAGCATGCACATATAAGCAATACCCAAATTGGTTAGATGGGATCCCACTACAGAAGGAGTTGATATAGGCTTTCAGTCCACTATTTCTGCACTATTAATAGGTCAAATACATTTTAACTTGGCTAGGAAAAAGATGTTCAGCAGCCTCAATCCCTGAAAAATCATCAAGATTTTTTTATGAAAAATTCCTTATCCAAACATGATTTGGGAATTGTGGATCAATATAGCCCGAGGTTGTTCCACATAAACTTCCTGAAAAGTTCATGATTGAGGGAGTTGCTGGGCGAGGTTACGGCGGAGGAGGGGGGGTGAGGGGCAGTTGGTTGCAGCTGCAACCCGGCTTAAATGTTTTGAGAGTGAAGATGTAGAAAAATTACTGAAAGAGGTCCAATGTTTTCTTCCATTTAAACTTCTAAAGAAGAGAGCAGTCTTTGCTTTTCTATTTCCTAAGTGTTTTTTTCCTACTCAAACGATCCATAATATTTTCCCATCCATTTCTGCAAACAAGAAATGCTTAAAGAAAGAGAGATCTCGCACCTACACAATTCTTTCTTTCCCTCTAGCTAACATCTTTCTTTATTTTTCTTTCACTGGTATCTTCAACCTAGGATTGAAGGGCATGTCTGTGATTCCGTGATTCTCAAAATATTCTACTCAAAAGTCAATTCATTGGTAAAAGAACAAGGGAAAAAAAGGAAGAAGACTGGCGAATCATCATTGTTAGAACTTAGAACATGGCAAGATTTTATGTCCTTCAAAAAGTAAATCATCATTGTTAGCCAGCTCTAGTTTCACAACAATTTCCATGCAAACTCTGTTAAGAATTGGTTCAAGCCTCAAATTTGTACAGTTGCCTTTGATAAAGGCTCCTTTGCTCTATCTGACAAAACCTGAAAAGTGAGTCAAGATATCAGTGATTGAGACTTCTGTGAATCATGGAGCATGTATCCACGAGGCATGAGATGTATATCAATACCTAATATTCCTTCAAGAATAACAGAGTTTGTAAACAAGAAAGCCTAAACCGGTTCAGTCCATGAAACTAAGTAGCAAATGAAATCGAAGGCTTTTGCAATTCAAGGGATCTGCAAAATGTATTTCAAAATGTTATCAGCTGGCAACACAGTAATCAATGGCAAGAATTTCTGAACGGTAACACACATACCATTAGGCTACGGTTCTGCAGAAGTACTATCTGAAGTTTTGAACATCTTCTCATATTGCCTTTTCTCACGATCACGTCTCTCATTAATCTGCAAGAAATTAATTGTTTATGATTGCGACCATTTATTATCACAAAAAAAAGTTACAGATTCTGTTAAATCCGCCAACCTTCTTCCTAGCAGCATTAAGCTCCCTTTTTATTCCAGCTGAAAAGCAGTAGAAACCAAAGTAAGCTACCAGCAAATTCCAACAGATTCTTAGTAAAATACCAGTCCAAGATTCAATCCCTAGAACAAAACTGGAAATACAAGCCATCGAAACTGTTTCGAATTATCACTAACCATCATTTGGCTCCAGCAGCAATGCTTTCTTGAAGCTTTCAGCAGCAGCATCGACATCATTGAGAGCCATGTATGCCTGATAGATGCAGAAGAACAATATCTATTAGGATCGGAAGGCAATTGCTCAAACATTATAAGTTAAACAAATCAAGGGAAAAAAACGCACCAAAATATTTGTGCAAATTCTTAAGAAGTAGAAACCAACATGGCATGCAGAAGACAGTGAAAGAAAGCAACCCACTCAGAATGCCAACGTAACACATTCTTGTGAAGTGTGCAAGATACATGAGAAAATAACCAATTTAAAGGAAGCTGCCAGAAGATTCAGAACTACGTATCTCAGAAACAAAATTTTGTAGAACAGATGGACTAGCCCACACCCAACATTTACAGAAGCTCCCGTGATTCTAAAGATTGAAACTATTCCCAAATGGGGATACTAACCTGTCCCTGGCGAAAAAGAGCTTTAGCATTGTTTTCTCCATCACGTATCGCAAAGTCTGTGTCCAAAAGTGCACCTTTCAGATCCCCCAATTTCAACTTCGAAGCCTACACAGAAGATCAAAAGCTTCAGTAGCCAGTGGCGGTAAAAATATCCAGACAATGACGAGAACAAGAACTTACTGCACTATTTGTGAATATCTGTGACTTCGCCTTCCTCAAAGCTGAACTCATCTCTGCAAAGCCACCAGAAGAAAAGGTATATAAATACATCAAAATGCAACAGAGGCACAGGGAGTAATTAGCATAGCATTAGAACATCAAGGTTTTAAGGAACCAAGAAGCATATCGAGCGCAGAGATTGTGCACCTTCATCAATCCCTTCTTTCTCCCAGCAGATATCCAGATAGCGTAAAGCCTTCCGGTACTTTTTTAGCGCCATCTTATAGTCTTGTTTCTGCATTCATTAATTAGAAATCAGGTCATCAACGCATGTCAACAAAGAAAATGATAAAGAAAAAAACACACCCTTAGACAGTGGAGAATATAAATGGCTTGAAAAAATCAATTCAACAAAAATCTACACGCCCCAACAAAAATGTAAATTGTCAACAAGAATCCCTTGAGTTATATTCTCAATGAATATATTACCTTGAAATGTTCATTTCCAAAAGCCTTAATAGAATTTACAGCGCTCATCCACCATGAAAGTTCATTAGGAATCTCGTTAAGGTCAGCTGGCCAATCGGGATAAGAATCACCATCCTGGAAGAAATTACATATCCCATCATCTGCACCCTCGGGAATCTCTCCACAATCGACAATGAGAACATCAGAAGCAGGACAATCAGCATCACCAGGTGTAACATGCTCAATTGAACGGACAACTCCCATTCCTTTAACAACCTTGCCAAATACAACATGTTTTCCATCCAAATGAGCAGTGCGAGTTGTCGTGATAAAGAACTGTGAACCATTTGTGTTTGGACCAGAATTGGCCATGGATAACATCCCCTTCCTTTCATGTTTCAGTTCAAGATTTTCATCCTCAAATTTCAAGCCATAAATAGACTCCCCTCCAGTGCCATCTCCAGCAGAGATATCTCCACCTTGAACCATGAAACCTTTGATAACACGATGAAAACAACATCCCTGGTATCCACAAAATAACAAGTAAAATCAACTGCAACAAGCTTAAACTCTCCTTCCCATAGGCCTTTATGGCCAATGCCGTGCACGTAATAATAATAACTTGTGTCATATGCAGCGGGCAATCAACAAAAAAAATCCAACCCTATAGGTTGCCTAGAAATATTGATTGAGAAAACTGAAGAACAAGAACAAGATATCAATACCAATGCACAGAACTTTATTTACCACCATAAAAAAAACTCGACCTGAAGCCAGAAAAAAAATAAATGAAAGGAAAACAGATGGAAACTGCCAGCCATGGCATTTCCAGTGGTCCAAACCCATCATTAATGCGGTATCTCGAGGTACTGGGAAAAGAATCCTTGAAGATTCTTTGGGATCAAGGAATTAAAAAAGGCACATAGTCACGACTACTACTTGTCTAAACAATCAAGGACAGCAATGACTTTTCATCATGAACTGGAAACCTAATTCTACCCAGAAAAGCTTCTTTCTTTCTTTCTCACGTCTCAATGACCAAAACCCCAAAGAGGTTTCGTTATCAAAACTTAGGCATCAACAACCAAAAGTACAAAGGTGAAGCAATCATCACAATCAAATACCATGATACCAACAATATCCAAAATCAAAAGACTTTAGTACCCTTAAAATTCCCTAAAGTACCATCAGGTTTTAAACACCAAAAGATGTCATTAATCAAGTACAAGCATAGTTAGCACACACCTTGATGTTCGATCACGAATAAAAAACAAAAAAACAGCAGTGAACACTACCAGCCCAAGTGGGACAAGACTGTATTTTCAAGAACCAGCCAAAAAAACAACCTGAACCCATGAACACAAGCACATAAAATACGCAGAGTTATTAAAAAGTTACTGAAAAGTGCTGCTAAGACCTTGTAGTGAAGAGGGACACCGGTGTTAGGTCCAACGCCTTTCTCGCCGGTGCAAAGAGCTCTAAAATTCTCGGCAGTTTTAGGAACGACATCGTTGTAGAGCTCTATCACTATCCTTCCTTCCAGCTCACCTCCTATGCTTATGTCTAGGAAACACCTTGACCTTCCCATCTCTCTCCCTGTTTTACTTTCTTTGCTTGCCAAATATGAAGAAGAAGAGAGTCTGGGATTCTAGAGAATTCTTGACATAAAAGGTAAGCAAGCGAAACCAACTCTTGGACTGGTCCCCTTATATAGTAAACAATTCATACAGTAGCACTCCTGCTTCATTTCGGTTCTTGCAATAAATGTAAGCAAAAAGAATAGAAAAATTTAGACTTTGGGCTTACTGCCTGCCTGTCAACGGCATTTTTCAAGCATGTCTCTCTCCTTGTCTACAGTTTTTTTGGCTATTTTTCTTATTAGCTAGTTTTTTTTTCAAAATGTTAAAATAATATAATTTAAAACAAATAGTGAAACAATACAGTTTTTATTATCTCAATTGAAAAACACTATTGAAATCTTAAAATTATTTGTACGAGTAACATTAAAAATAATAAAATACACTAAACTCTTATTATACATCATAATCATCAGAAAAGCTTTGACAAATTCAATGGATCAAAAATGTCATCAATAATGATCTCATTAGATTTATATTTCTGAAAATCTTTATGATGATATAAGTTCAATATACTTTCAAAATCTTATCTTTTCTTATTGAAATTTGTGCACTGTATTTACTGATTTATTTGAGATGTTGTTAATAATAGCACGTGTAAATACTGTGCTATTTCTCTGAAATTTTTCCGCATGAGATCTCAGTGTACAGTGTGTAGATAAATATGGATGCGATGCAAGAGATTCATGTGGTTTGGATAATCCGTGCCGCGGGGATTTGAGGAGGCAGGTTCTCGTTCTTCCCTTCCTCTTTTACAGGGGACACGTCAATTGATATACACACTACACCAAACACTTTTGACCTCCTTTTCGTACCACTTTATGTTTTATTTGGTGTTACAGTTGAGGTTATTTTTCATTAAGAAATTATTTTTTACTTTTGATATTATATGTCAAGATATCTAAAAACATCTACAAAAAATATGTCGTAAACATATTTAAAATAAAAACATATTTTTAAATTTTTATGTTAAATGGTAAATGATTTGTCATTAATCCTAATTTTTTTTATAAAAAAAATGTCGCCTACATTATTAATGACTTTTGTTGCATCATAAAAGGACTTGTTGCTTGAGAATTCATATGAATGGTGGTCGAAAAAACAAGGTCCTGTTTTTCTTACTAATAAACTCATTTTGATTTAAAATACCTGGAAAAAACCATTAAGCCAATTGACATAAAAATTAATCATTTTAGAAGGTGGAATCATCACCAATAATAACTTTTTTCTTTCTATACCATAATCTAACGGCTCCCTCTCTACTCTACTGAAACTAATTAAAAAAATATAAATTAATATCAAAACTACTTTTTTGACCATTAGAGGAACCGGTAGGATTAAAATGATTTTTCAAAACAAATTTTAAAACCGTCACCTATTCAATCCGTCCTTTGCATCCAGTCCTTTATCTTTCGAATAAACACTTTTTTCTAAAAAAATATGCGATTGATTTTAATAAATACTTCGATTATTGTGATTAAAAAAAAGCTTCGGTCAGGTGGATCGTGACAAGGAATGCGTTTCTGTTTTTGTTTTTGTCCAGCAATAAATGTTATCTGCTAACGAATTTATTAATGATGATTTTTAGAATACTCCTAAAAAATATTACTATTCATGTTACAATACGACGAAACATGTCCCGCATTAGCACCAGGCACGGATCCCCGTCTCACCGTAAAACCTCCGTCCGGAGGAACCGCGGTGAAGGAAAATCTTAGGGAGTGTTTGTCTCAATGGAATTTTTGAAAATATTTTTTTTTACATATTTTATAGATTATTTATATACATTAATATCGAAAATAATTTTTTAAAAATATTATTTTAATATATTTCTAAAATATTTTTCTTCGAAATCTACATGAATCGCATTATTAAACATTAAAGTGGCAAACAAAACAGGGCCTGGTAGTGGGCCCACTCAGTAGATATGGATAATGCACTAATAATAATGAAATAGGGGCGGTTGTAGCTGCTCATGGAATTCCAATTCATTACATAAGCTCTACAGAGACCACAGTGTTTCATCATGTTAGAGTGCCATGATTTCTTTGCATGATTAGAACTGCGGGCCCCTGAAAGCGGCAACTTGATGCAACACCCCCTTTGTTTTTCGATAAATAAACTAAAGAAGAAGCTTAATATAATTAATAAACAATAAAATATTATATTTTTAAAGTAGTTTATAGAAACACTGTAATCATGTGGACAGATTTGGAAAAATAATGCTTGCCCTAGGTTTGTACGCACCCACTTCATTGCAGACACAAATTAAACGTGAATGATTGGTGATTTTAGCAGTTCTCAGTCACAGTTTCTTAGTGTGGACGCCCTGTTAAAAATTTCAGAGTAAATTAACTGAAGGAGTAACAGCTCACAAACCCTTGCTAGCCAAACACAGTCCTCGGCTATAATTGAGCTGATCCTTTTTTTTTTTTCAGTGTTAAGAAATTAATAATAAAAATCAAGTTCAAGTCATTAACTCAACTGGATTTAATAAGCTAAACTAATTTAAATAATCAATAATAACAAATGAATTGGTAAAAAAACATTTGACAATAGAATCAATTGTTAAAAATACAAAACCAAGTTCGCATGTCAAATTCTTTAATTAAGTATTTATTTCAAATCAAATTATATTTTTAATAGTTATTCAAGTTAAGGTGACTGAGTCATATTGAATTAATCTCTATAAAAAATATTTTTTTATTAGAAAATATTAATAATATGTAAATAATTTTCACATGATTTTTTTAATATATATACACACACATATAGGACGAGTCCATTATGTAGTTACCAGGTAGATACGGTCAACTTGTACTGTTATGTACCCTAGTTTCAATCAACACCAGCAATCATCAATCAATATTGCAACCCTCCTACCCCACACGAGTCAGACTAGAATTTGTCTTGATCTTGACCCAGAACTTATCGAGCCCATTAAATGCGTAAGAGATATCATGCCATTGGTCCAAGACGCATGAATTAGTATTCGCCAGCCAAATTTGGTCCAGGCCCATAATATCTTCGACTCTAATGTCCACACCAGCAGTAGAAAATGGGCTGTGACATGTTTAAGTGGGTAATTTCCAAATTGGCAGATTCATATATATAGCCTCGTATCTGCTTTCATAAAATGCCTTTTATTTTGGGCCGGGGAAGGGCTGATGGGCCTTTGTCTACATAGTGTCTCCCAAACCATATTTAAATGCTTACCGAACCGTTCCTTGTAAGAAGACTGATAAGACAATAGATCACGTGGATTCACGCGTTTAATAAATTCTCTTTAAAAACCAGACACAAAAGAGAGCTCATTGGTCCCTGCTAGATTCTGGAAATTACTGTATAAGCAACTCAAAGGTTGACTCTAATGGATGTCCAAGTTCCAACAAAAAGAGATGGTCCCGAACGAACGGTACAGATTTTGTGTGACTGTCCCAGGGAAGGAAGAGTCACTTCTCTCCCTGAACTCGACACTAAGATTTCCTGGAAATCACTGCGACAAAAGCTTCCTACATCACATGTTGTTTCAAGAGCCAGCAGTTCTATATTTCAAATCTTTCCTCGTTCCTGATTCATGATGATGCTCCACCATGAGATATGGCCTCCTCCTCTAAAATGGGGTCTCTCCGGCCAACGTAACCACTACTTCTGTGGTGGCTTAAGAGTATCTCCGGTAATTGCACATTATTTTCTCTCTTTTATCATTCTGTTACTGCTCCATAACATTTTCTCCACCATATTTTAGAATAAAACAGGCATGTTAACGATAGTTACTACTTTCTTCAATGTAAAAGCCAACAGCAATAGCAGAAAATTGACCACCACCACATTTCCCCTACAGAGATGGTTTTCGAATGACGACGTGATGAAAATCAACAACAGGTTTAGACTAATCTGATGAATACTTGAAACAATCAAGACCTTAAACCACATTTATCATTTAAATGCAATCTGATACAGATCACGAGAAGAGAATCCAAAGTAACCAGCACAATAAATGAAAAATAAGACAATAACGAAAACTTAGCAGGCAAATAAATCAAAAAGCTCCAGAACCAACAATTTCTCGACTACATAAAAATAACCATGAAAAAATAGATCACTACTAATTTTATAATCAAACCACTCAGAGAGATTTCGCTGATTAATCAAAGAGCACATCATCAATTCATCATTTTAATAATAAATAAAGCCAATATTAAAAAAAATCGAACTTGAGCACTTCATGATCTGATCTGATCTGATCCAGTATAAACTTGAATAAAACAAAAGTGGTTTGCTTTTCATTAATGTGAGAATGTCTTGATGCTCATGATTTACATTCTATGATGTCACAATAATAATAATAAAAAAGCCTAACAGAACAATAAAACAAACTGCAAAAATAAAATCAAGAGACAGGAATCCCTTGAATCTCAAATAATATACCACCACTAGTATATCAAGATTCACTACTACCTGCAAGTGGTTTGTGTTGAATTTGTTCTTGCTTTTCTTCTCTGATCTCCTGTGGACCCTCCTTCACAACTGGAGCTGCCACCGGAATATCTGCGGGTCGGGTAGGAGGGGGGGCAACATGGCCATCAAGACAAGAGGAGCATTTTCTTTCTACCCAACCCTCAAAATCATATTGTCCATGATGACCCACGATCCGACGGCCTGAACAAACCCTACCAATCATTCCTGCTATGACTCCTAGTATTGTGATCACTGCAAGAACTGCTATTACTGGTCCAACGGACCCATAACCGGTGTGGGTCGTGTAGGCAGCTTGTTGGGTCCCTTCCATGGGCGGTGGTTCTTGTTGTTGCTGCTGCTGGTCTAATGGGCGAGACATTGAGAAGCAGTTTACAAGTAGGTGCACTTTGTATTTATTTTTGCTGTTGGTTTTGCTTGAAAAGAGTCGATAAAGATGGGTGAAAATGGAAACTCAAGAGTGGGTCTGCTTCAGTGTGGTGGTTTTCATGACGTTTGGAGCCTGAAATGCAGGAAATTTCAGGGTTCTGAGCGGTGTTTAATGAGTGGAATTAATGCGGGGAGAGAAAATGCAGTCTTAGTTTCTTACGAGTTAAGAAAGAAAGAGAAAAAGGTATTCGTGAGTGTGTTTTGGAGGTGATCACAAGCTTTTTAGAACATGATAGAGAGAGCGAGATCACTAGGGGTTTGTCTTTATTTTAATGGTTTTTCTTTTTAATCAAAGACCTTTTGAAAGAACGAGGACACAAATGTTCAGAAAGAAAAGTGAGGAAAGCAAGGTTTTGGAAGAAATCGAGGCCGGAGAAAAAAACCCTTTTGAAACTGGGGAGAAGCTCCATCACCAAATAAAACCAGACAGTTCTTCTTCTTCTTCGTCCTCCTTCCCTTTTCAATAGTCGACAAATTACTTTCAACGCGCCAGGCAGAGCCTGAGCTGTATGGCAAATCATTACTTCTTGATTTAGTGAAGTTGCATTTCCCTGGCTTCTCTGGATAAGTTTTGCTTTTATTGAAGGTAAGCAAAACATCTGATTTTCTTTTTAAAAAATATTTGAGTCTTTTATGAGTTTTTTTTGTATAATAAAATTATATTTTCACTCCCGTTAATAAATAATAAACAATTAATTATCCGAGAGTATTTTTAATTTTTTATAGTATTGTCAATAATAAAATAACTATATTATTCTTAAATAAGATAAAAATCTTGTCGGTGGAGGTATTTATGATAAGCTTTACACTTTGAGCCATCTGGCCAACTTTATCCCCAGATAATGCTTTGCCGAACTCTGTATGCTACCGAGTGTGATGGCTAGTGGAATGCCTTCACTTATTAAAGATCTAAGAAAATTTTAGAAGATCAATTATTAATTAATCTTATATTAATATTAAAGAGCAAGAGAACAAATAAAAAAAATACATTTTAGAAAAATGATAAAAAAAAGACTTGCAAGAATTAGATGCTATCTCCATATTTACAGGACGCGCAAGATTTTTTTTTTTTTTATAGATCTAAGAAAAAAAATTCCCTGTCATTGAATCGTGTTCAAATTGGGAATGTTAGATCAGAGTTCTTTCACTACCATGTCAATTTGCAATAACCAGTTAATGCAACATGTTTCCTGAGAAGGGATACTGGTTTTCAGCTATATCAAATCGCATATGGGCAAGAGCAATTCAATCCCCATTAGATTCACTAAATAAACCTTCTTCTTCTTCTTCTTTTTATCAAAACTTGCATAATCATCCGCTAGATGAGCAACACATGTTCCATAAACAGATTCACATGACATATGTATTTAGTTAACAGACCCGCATTTATTTCTGATCTGCCCATTGCTCCCAGTAAGTACACCAAGATTGCTGAGCTTCGTCATCGATGATGCAAAATCAGCCGAGAAAAGATACGAATTTGAACTGTAGGCAGTGACGATCGCAGAAGTCTTTGGATCCCTCATCAGAGCTTGATCAGATTCAAGAAGGCCAGTTCCGTTCACGAGGTTCACATAATAAGCATTGTCAAATCGGTATGTGCTTGCAGAGTCAAGAGGAGCAAGATTTCTGTTCGATGCATCCTTATTTGGGCACATGCCTTGTAAGTTTGCCAAGGCCGAAGATTCGAGTGTCGGGTCAGGCTTGCCGGTGCCTTTGAAATTAAACAGCCTCCTCTTGAAGGTAAAGCATTGAGCAAAACCTATGGTGTGTGCTCCTGTAATCGACAAGAAACTAATTAATCATTCGTGTCCACTGTATTAGAAATCAGGAAAACAGCTCATCGGGTTTGAGTTGCCGCCAAAAGTTTCGTCGTCAAAAACCTGAGCTTAAGAAATGTATACATATATATATGACGACAGAATGTGGTCCGATAAACCAATTTAAGCTCTATGCATGCAAGGCATATATGGAATCAAACGTTATGAATAGTGATTTGAACAAGAACATCACTCCGTTGACAGCTAAAAATCGAGAGTGAAAAGGGCAAGAACCTGAGAGGACTACAACATCCTTCATATCAAGACCCTTTGATGTGAACTTAGCAGTGATGTTTTCTAGTGGTTCAATAGGTGATGGCAATTGTTCATTAGCTGCCTTCTCACTTGCAGTGAATCCATCTTTTCGGCCGAATGAAAGAGGATAATAAGGCCCTCCTGACTGAATCAGAAAATGGATAAAGATTTAAGAACAGTGAACAGAATATGCAGTAGGAGCAAAATGAATGGATAAAGAATATGAGCAATGTTCATACCAAAAGGACAGATTCTCTTGCTGCGAGAGTCAATATATCAACACATGAAACAGTCGACGGGCAAGCCTGTTCAACATCTGCTTTGATGCTTTCGATGACTTCATATCCTCTAGCAGAATTCCGGTTAGGAAAAGCATTCTTCTCTCCCCTGAAATCAATCGTGTCATCCAAAAGTATCGAAGCATCGCAGCCCTGTAAGATCATTAAGTTGGTCAGTAAATCTCAGGTCAAGTTTATCTGGTATACTGTAGCCTGCTCTTCAGTCTTGATCCAACACGGGAAACAAATTCAATCTCTATCCATCCAACAAATCTCAATTTCTAACCATGCTAAGGATGCAGTCAAGTAAGAGAGAAATAGATTAAGAAGTAGTATTACGTTTACAAAGCAGTCATGAAAATGCAATCGAAGGAGGGATGCAGCAATTCTGGTGTCAGTCTTGAAAGCAGCCCAGACACCATTCTGAACAATCATTCTCAAACGGGGGCACGACCTTTCATAGTAATTGTAGTTGTAATTGTAATCGTAATCAATCTGACCACCAAAAGAAGCAGGGAAGGGAGAGACTAGGTGAAGCGAAGACAAGCAAAGAAACAAGGGAATGGTGAAGTATGAGGAGAGTGACATAGTCATCTGCACGACGTAAGTGTGAGGAAGCTGTGCGATTTTGATCCTGGTGGCCTCAATACAGGGACCTTGTGCTGATTTATAAGGCAAACAAAGGTGAGTCGAAGAGAATTCATTGGTTGAGCTTGGAAAATGGAAGAGCCAGTCACTGTGTTAACCAAATCCAAGTGGAAATACAAGTGAAGTCATTCATTATTTTTCTATACTACTCCCGCAAATATTAGATTTTTTTTCTCTTTAGATATTAAGAGCAGGACTTCAATTCAAGAACTCATCACTCCCTACCCTTTAATCAAGTAATATATTTAGATTAATGAGAGAAAATACCCTGACTACATCCCGCTTGCATGATTATTAGAGGATATGATCACATGTTTCATTCATGCACGGGTCTCCACTAAACGTTGCTGACAACTAGCTAACGAAGATCACTGTGCACATGAACTTTGAAAATTTTATTTGCACCATATCAGACACTTTCTTAGGATCTGATTTGCCAGGGACACTGCACAAGCTGGACCACTACCTGACGGCTCAAAAGCATATATATATATATATATATATATAATGCCATGCGCATGCTGTAGTTGGTGACATATAATTCCGGGGGCTGACCTAATCATTCACTTAATATACAAAAAAAGTGTTAGCTGAAGAATTTAAATCCCACTTCCATCAAGTAAGACAAAACTATGGCAAGAACTTAGATATGTATTCTAGATTTACATGGGGGTGGTGGATTAAGATTTATTAGTATTTTTACAATTAAAAAACGTCCACTATAATTTTGAAAAAAGAAGCAGAAGAGTCTTTGCTTCTAGATAAAAAAAAACCCTCAAAATTGTGATTTGTGCTTGTGAAATTATGAATCGATGGAGTCGTTATAATCTATCTTGCTTGCTGTGTTTTGATTTCCTCAACGAGAAGTCTTGTTTGCTGTGTTTTTTTAGCTTCTGTATAAGAAGTTTTTAAGGAACCTTTTTGGAAAAAAAATGAAAGGAATAACAATAAAAAAAATATAAAAAAACACAAAACTTGCTGAAATCTCTTTTATTCCAAACACTTGAGTTTTCCAAACAACTTTCGTTATTTTATAAGATTCATATATACAATTTATTATCTAACAGGGAGCAAAAGTAAGATATTTATATCAGCACTTCCAGAAATCAGAAGTGTGATGGGATGACTTTTTTTACAGCAGCATTGTTTATTACAGATAATATTAAAGTTGGAATGTACACTTGCACCTGGTTCATTGAATATCATTGGCATGACTCTGCCGAGTTCCTTTATGACAAAACGATGGCAGGAGCAAGAAAACGAAAGAAACTGCGGAGATGGGTTTCTTCCATTGGATGAGATTGCAGAGATGGTTTTGCTCTAAGAATGGCATCGCTGAAAAGGTGGTAACTTTAGTAGTTCTCTTGCGTAGGTTAAAAAAGCTCATATGACAAAGATGATGATCATCTCTTCTAGTTATCAGAGTCTAATTGGATTTGTAGTAAAATATGACTCTTGTGGCAGCCAAAAATATGAAATGACTCTTACATGGAACAGAAAATTTGGGGAAATCTCGATTTATCTGTAGTTTTTTTAGTTCTCTTTCTCCAGAAATGGACTCCAGATGGAGAGCATAAAAGCATTGTATTTTTTTTTCCTATTTTATTCAGTGATGTGTCCATACAAAGCCAAAGGATAACAACATGAAATAAAACAGAGTGAGTGAGATTATCATAACAACAATTGACAAAGCGAGGGAGAGAATGCCTCCCTCAAATTCTTTATTCAGACAGTTTACATAGGAATAAAGGGATCTGAAACAACACTCCGGCCTAAAATGGCATTCACAAGACAATGCCATGCTATACACCTCGAATTATTAAGAAACATTGGTGGTGCCTGGAAAATGTAAATCAGACTAAAGATTCTACAAAACCATTTTCTTGCTTCTTCAAAAACAAAATACAAGAGCCAAAAAAAAAGAGTGACCGATTGGCCAAAAGGGAAAAAAATGCACATCATTCCAGCATTGAACTGGCCAGATCTTAAGTAACCAGTGGCTTGCCTCGACCCACAGTGAAACCTCTGGTCCCGTCAGGCATTCTTGGACCCTTGGAAGCATTTTTAGCAGATGCTTCACATTGAGGGGCGCTACCACATTTTACAGGAGCAAGCAGACCTCTGCTACAATTGATTTGACCACGGCCTTTGCCCTTGCCATGGCCTTTTGCCGCCCATGCCTTCTTCGATGCTCCTGGACTACCTTCAGCCTTGGGGAAAATGTTTATAAGGATTTGATATTTAACGTTGTTGTTGTTATTAAATCAGACAACTAATATGGCTAGGAAAATGGTAGACCAAGTCTATGATCCCAGCAGAGTGAGGATTTAAGATATGTTTGCTTACACATGTTAGAAATTACTATTATGTTTTTATTATTATTTTGAAGTTGTGTTGTTGCTGCTGTATTGAGAATTCATTTTCGAAACTTGAGCAAAAATAACCGGAGGTACTTATAATCTAAATTTCCGCTTCTAAGAGAATTTAGCATTCAGTTATATAAAGTATATAATAACACATAGATGCCAGGATAAGACTAGGTAATTAGACAAGAGAAGTTACTCACTTGACTCTCTATGATGGATTCTGAAGTGTTTGGTTTGAAGGTATCTGCAGTAGATTCATAAAGAGGTGAATCTACTTCCTCCCAAATATCAAATTCGGACCTTCTGCCCCTGGGGAGAACAGATTTTGGCTGCAAATGTTTGACAATTAGTGAACTACCAAGTCTTTTATTGAGCATAAGATGGTGCGATTAATAGCTTAGTTTATGCATACCGAGCATCGAAGCAGCAACCTTACTCTAAGGCCTTTCCTCCAATTCCTTAAATCATTCAACTTTTCAGCCTGTTGAACTTAGTAGAAGCTTTCAGTTTCATTGCACAAATAAGAGAAATTGAAAACCAAATTTACATAATATGCGTTGACATACCGCTTTCTCAGCCATTTCTCGGGTTTCAAGCTCCACAAGTGCGTGCAGCTGCAGAATAAAACGAAAAGGAATCGTGAAAATTTTCCTTTCAACACTGTCCTGGTTCGCAAAGAGAATGTGCCAATTCATCTTTAATACCTTATTGGTTACAAAGAAGTCATTTTTAGCCCCGGAAGAAGTGGATTCTTGAGGATGGCATATTCTGATGGTTTTCACACTGTTTACAAATGGCAGTTGTTAACACACAGACATAAACTTGATATTTTCTAGACTACTAGAAACAAAATGCCAGCGCCCAACGTGTAGACTTGACCTTCCAACCACGCTGAAAATTTTCTGGACATTTTGATGAGAATGATCTTCTGGCAAATTCTCCACAACAACAATACGGGACTGAAGGAAGAAAAAAACAACATATTGCATTAACCAAATCTGTGTAAGAAATACTTTCGGATCATTTATCCAACAGAGAAGTCTGTGCTGATTTACCTGCAGTTCTTCTCTATCTTTATCAGTGAAAGGGATGTTACGTTTAACCTTCTTGCCATCTTCAGACAGCGACTTTAGAACATCAAGGTAGCAACAAAGAGAGATGATCCCTCTAGATTTAACAATTCAACTTTTGATAATCACAGAACAATGATGGGGCAATTTAAGCGAAAGGACTTACAAGTTTTGAAGAAGACTTGAGTGCTTGAGCAAGCGAATCGTTATCGATAACAAGGGACCGCATTTTCTTAGTTGAAGCAGTAACAGATAATGGCACTGCAATGCAGCCGAAACAGATGATTAGAAATTCGAACCACTACTACAGCAAGACACAGGTCCATAGAGAATACTTCAATGATCCTTACCATAGCCTTCAGGATCTTTATTAATATGTTTCGACATCGATTCGTTAGCAAGAAGACTTATGTCACTGAATTGGTACTCCACCTATTTCAACCCAAACAGTTCTCAGATTCTAAGAGCATTTCAAAACTGGGATTTGTTATGAATAGAATATATGATGTTCATCATAAATGCATAACGGCTCTGGTGCCAAAAACATGATACGTTGTTGATGAAGGGATTTCAAAACAGCAGACCAGATGAAGGGAAGAGATAGGCATGGCATGACAAAAGAAATAAACAGCATAACGAAGATTATTAGAAGCCAGGCAAGATTTTGGCATGCCAGGGTTTTGCAAAGCTTTTAAAAATACTTTGTTTTATTATGTCACTGTTTCAGGAAACTGACAAAGAGAAGAAAAAAAACTAACAGCACCGAATCATGTGATTGTCGAATGAACATGATTAAACATGAACCCCCAATACAAGAATAACGATGGATGAAATCGAAAACCAACAGAAAGTAGGACAGAAAATGAGATTTCAACGGAAGAAAGGAACCTGTTTGATGATCTTTTTTCGAAGATCGTCAGTGAGAGCATCGCTATTCTTGGTGGGGCAATTAGGCATTGCATCATTTGGATTATTAGAGATCAAATAGGCAGCATGGTCTTGGTTCCCAACAAAGAACCAGTCAGACCCTCCTGCAGCAGGGGCACCAAGATAATCAAAGTAAGGATAAAAATATCCTGATATAGGCATTTGGGTTGCAGTGGCATGTGATCTTGGAAAAAATTCAGGTGCCTGTGCGTTGAATTTAAAGGACACGGAATCATTTTTGGGTCTGGTTGTTTCCTTCATTTCTTTTTCTTTAGACATTCCTTCTTCGGGTTGTGCTTGTGCCATCACTACTTATTTTTCTTTGCCTCTCTCTAGCTAACAATTTCTTTCCTGGTTTTGTATGGTGGTTTGTGTTCTCTCTCCATTGCTCCTGAAGTTGAGTAGCTGTAATGTCGTGATATTGAATCCACATTTAGCGCCCGAACAGAGGTGTTCGTGTTTCATGCGCGCGCGTTGCTAATTTTCTTAGAACACTTAGCCGTTGATTCAGGGTTTGACCAGAATTTTTTGAGCCTCGTGAGTTTTCTCATCTGATAAATTACCAGATGGAACATTCTTACCACCACCCTCGTTCTCTCCTCACATTTTCCTTAAACATTGCTTCTGAGGGGCCATAAAAAAACTGTCCTTTCTTTTTTGTTGCTGTTTGCACAATCCGGCCCGTATTTATCCACGAGGGTAAAGGTCCAGGCCCACTATGATGCTCTACCAGCGTTTTCGGCTATCTAGAACTGGCGTTGGGGCTTAAGGCCCAGCCCAAACTATTTTATCGTCCCAGTTAGAAATTCAATTATAGCAGTTATAAAATATAATAGTATTTGTGAATGTAATTTAGATTTGAATCATCTATTTAAACTTGATATGAGAAGATTAAATTATTTTTTTGGTATAAATGTGGCCTCAGTCCATATTTAATATAAAAACTAAATTTCTTATCAATCAATAGACCTCATAATTAAACAACTACATTAATATAAATTATTTTTTTTTTAAAATTGGATTTTCAGAAGATATACATGTAACGACTAGCCAATCATACACTTCTTTTGTTTCATTATGGCACGTAATAGATGATTTTACCATGGCATGTAAATATAATTATTCACAATAAGATTTCGAGAGCCATGCGAGCCCAGGTGATGATCAAAGCAGTCAAAGCAGCGAAAAAATGTTAGGCAAATCAAATGCCAAAACGAAGCATATTGCCCTAAAAGAGGCAGGGCATCATTGGATATAATCATGAACTTGAAGATAGATCTCATATTGAAGAACATCATGGAAAATTGCATTTGCTGGAAATAGAGTGCCAAAATTGATAGAACCAATGCATCAAATGGGGAGTAAAAGTCACAAAAGCTCAAAAAATCATACTGTCTGCTGTGCCTTATGAACACAAATTAGCCTTCTTGAAAGCTAATGTTAGCTGCCCTTTTTGCTCAATACTTTTTTTTTAGATTAACGTGTATGTTTGTGCTCATCTTGATTAATTTTACGGGTCTTGATTAATTTTATGGGTATTGAAATTAACGACTATATAAATCTCTAATAATTATTATATTAATAATTACAGGGTCCAAACCTGAGATCACAGGAAAAGTAAATTTTTTAATCCCAAACTTTTACTGCTAAATCATTTACTGTATGGTTTTTGATCAATACTTTTTTTTAATCAGCGGGGGCCTGCCCTTTTCGATAGCTTTTTCTCCAATTTTCAGCTTTCCAAATTATACCACACCTATCAAGAATCATCATCATCATCATCTCTGGCTGGTCTTTGAAGGAATCTTCGATAGGGGAATGGTTATTATTTTGTTGGGAACTATTATAAAATAAAAATATCAATCTTAGCTATCATGTGGGCAGCTATTATTCTTATCTGCCGCATATGCTGTCTTCTGTATCGTCCAATTTATAATAAAGAAACAGAGCATGTCTCTGATTTTTTTAAAAATCTGATGAACACAAACAAAATAAATTAAGTTTGTTACCTTATGAGGGTGAGAATTTAATGAGAGGTTCCATCGTTTTCCATCACTTCTTTCACCAAACAATTTAAACTTATTGAAGGTAGACCTATCCATGTGGGCTCCTTCATTATATCTTGTCTATTAGATTCTCTCTATTATTTTTGCCTCGGAGGGTGACTCTTTTGTCATGGACCCAGATCAATCTTGCTATTGATTGTGGTTTTTTTTCCCTCGAGAAAAAAAAAAGTGGGAAACTGGGTTAGGTGAAGGGATAAAATCTAGGGTTCTTAACAATTGACCAAGCAAGAAAGAAGCTGTTTGGAGACCGCATGATCCAATCAAGCTGGTACAAAATCATGTTTATATACTGATAAGCTTGATTGTATCTTTTAATTTCTCAAAATAGAAAGTGTTTTTCCTCTCCGAGTTGGTGAATAAATAAAGAACAGCCTAAATAGTCTTGATTTTGTTTTTTCCTGTATTTACCAGGTAATTAGGCCCGAAGTCATTATCAAAGCCAGCCAGATTTCTTGCTCCCCAAACAGACCTTATACAGTGTGCATAGGAAAAATGAGTGCTTTGGCGAGCTAAATCTGGAAGAATAATGTCAACTGCTTACTTGTCAATCTTATCTTTTTCCTTGAATAAGAATCCTGATTCCAAAATAATTGAGTGTCCTGGCCATGATCACAAGAAATTAAAAGGAATAGAAACCTGTAATATTCTCACTAAGATAAGTATTCATCCTGTCTTGTCATCTTGTACAGCCAAGACAGCATCAACGAAAGCTATTCTAGCATACATTGAAACAATAATTTCTTCGAGGCATGTTTACGCTCATCTCAGTCAATACAATAATGGCCATGGAGAACAGAATAATTCCCAAAATATCATCCTCACAAATGCAGAGTAACACACAGAGCATCCAAAACAAAAATAAAAAACGTAAAAGGGTAGGTTAGTGATTACCTTATATTAATTTGGCCGGGCCGACAGAAAACGTAAGGTGAAGAAGCTGACACCCTTTTCTTGTTTATTTATAAAATATAAATCTCGTTTTTAGTTCTGTTCTTCAAGGGCATGCTGGTTCTGATATTTTTATCTTGAAGAGGAGAAGCCTGAACGGAGCTATCAACATTGAAAATGAAAGATTACTGACTTCCTGCTTAAGTACCTCAAGGGACCGGCAAACATTCTTGGCAGCATCACTAAAAATAATTATTTTACTTCAGATATAGCTTTCTGGCAACCAGATTGAGGATCAATTATGGTTTTCCACATGAGAGTTCTTCAACCTTCAATTTTTTCGAGCAATGGAGGGCACATGACATAAGCATCAATAGCTAAACGAGATGCAGGTCCATTTCCATTGAATTAAGTTCAAAGTGGACAAAAGCATATGCTAGTTCCACCCGAGCTTAGCAAAAAGAAACTGTGGAAGGATAATCTCTAGCAGTATTTATCCCAAAATCTCATATTTGCTGGAAAAGTTTAAGCAAACACAAGTTCTAAAGAATGAGATTAGGAAACATCGATGGTAAGAAAAAGGTCTTGTCTATACCATGAACACAAAGGGTGTCTTAGAAGTTTATACGAATTCCGACTGGATACAGAAACTCAATTTAAAGACGGAAAGAACGCTACTCCTGCAAAAATTAACAGCCTCACTCATTCTCAAGAACCCTTCGTTTAAATTTGTAATCTTTCTAGTATTATTTCTATAATTATATAATCCTCCCATGTATACTTTATCTGCAAAATTCATGGTGGACAAACTCTATACATCATCTTTTCCTGATCTTTGAATATGACTTTTCCAGCTGTAGCCCTCAGATTTTGCATCTTCATCATCCTCCATGCTATCACCTCCTGTAGTGGAGGTCCCTCCGGTGTTTACAGCTAGCTGAAGAGGACCTTGGGGAGAGCCAGACTGGGAACTGGTAGCCTTCGAGGAGTCACCATACTGATCTGGGTTCATCCACAAACCCCGCAAAACAACAACAGATTGGTTTGCAGGGGCGGCAGCCGTAGATGGTGTCACTCTTCTTGTATGGAGTCGGTATTTCTGCAATGCCAAGAAAGTTCCATGAGAAAACTTCATATGACTCTTACAAAGAGGTGAAGGAAAAGAAAATTCATTCAACGCATGAAGCAGTTTCTTTTCTTTTACTTGTGCTTCTATGAATCATAAACCACTATGGGAGGCAGACAGAATTGAAAACTCACTTGCAAATGACTCTTCACTTCATCATTCGTCAAGCCATCAACTTGCATAAGCTCTCGAATCTGCTTTGGAGTAGCGGCTGCAGAATGTGCATCTAAATCAAATTAAATGCTTAAGAAAAATGAATCAATGAGCAAAAACGCAATACAAAAAATGAAATCTTCTAATTTCAACCCCCAATAGACACATCAAGTTTACACATTTTGTGATCTCTCGTCCCCATCTCGATGTTTCTAGCCAAAATTATGATTGTATCTAAAATTCTTATCCATGATTTTCATCTTTCTAGCCAAGCATACTCAATCACTTTAAATTTTTATCCATCATTCTTCATCCAACAATATACATAATTCCACACTAACAAGATTCTCAAACCAAAAGACCAAAATTCAAAACTACCATCATATACTAACCTTGAGAACCTCCAAGTTGCTGTAAGGCATTGACAAACCGGCGGTGCAGCTCTGGTGACCAGCATCTCCTCTGCTTCCTAGCAGTCTGCTGCTGGGATTGAGGTCCATTTCGTAAATTTGAATCTGAGTTAGGGGCAGAAGTGGTGGAAACTGATCTACTACAGCTGCTTCTTGAACCTGTCGAGTTGGATTCCTCTTTTAAGCTCTTAATTCCAGGAGTTAAAAGAGAAAGAGCAGGAACTGGCAATTTATCCTCCTGGCTTGATAAACCAGAGCAAGCTTTAAATGGCATAAATGTTCGTGCTGCAGTCCTGCCTATACAAGCCTGGAAGGTATCCTCATTTCCATACTGGTTTCCTTTCTTATTTGTCTAGGAAAAAAACACAAAAAAAAACAAATAAATCAATTCCAACTTTTCTCTCTTCTTTTAAGACTCCAGTTAGAAACAAATCACATGAACTTCAATCGTGGTTATTGTTGTTATACCTTAGATTCTAATTTGAGATTTTGTTTTGGATCAAACAAGTAATCAGTAGAAGGACGATGATCATCAGCATTCCATAATTGAACAGAACTCATCCAATTTTTCTTGTCTTTAGAGTCTTTCTCCTTCTTAATTAAACCATCATTTTCATGATCATCATCGAACTTTTTCTTCAATGGAATGAATTCTTCTAATACTGGTTGTTGATTTTTTGACGCTCCACGTTGCATTAACTCGTCCCTCAAAACTTGAATTGCTGCAACAAGAAAAAATAACAGTAAGAAAATGAGCATTCAATAAATAAATAAATAAATAATCATCTTAGTCTCTTTCTCATTCTTTAAGCAAAAAGGATCCCATTAATCAAAAATCATAATAAGCCAGAGACATTTTGTGATTTTTCCATAGATAAAACTCTTGAAACTGAAAATCCAAAGCATCCCATTAATCAAAACCATTGAAAACCCATAAGGAAGAAGAAAAAAAAACCATCAAATCCATTAAAACATGCTTCAAAAGCTAACAGAACAAATCACAAACATTTTAAAAAAAATTGCGCAAACCAACCATCATTCAAAAGGAGCATGCAAAGAGGCAACTCTCGTTTAAAAGCATCGATCTTTCTCTTTTCCTCTTCTAAATCTTTAATAAAGCCATCCACTTTCAAAACCTTCACAGCAGAATCACCGATCACCGAAACCTCCTTGAGGAAATCGGTTATCGTTTTAGGCAAAAAAGGCAATGTTTTTGCTGTTGAAGGCCTGGCAAAATCCAAGCTCAATTCAGCTGAAAGCGAACCCATTCTTTCTCTATAAAAAGATTAAACTTTATGATGTCTTGATAAATCTCTGGGACTAATAAGAGAAGGAGAGATGAAGAAATGGAGAGATCTACACATATATAGAGAGAGGGGGGGAGAAGAAAGTGTTGTTGTCTTGGATTTTGAAGGGTTATTTTGTCAAATACAGAGAGGACTCGAAGAAATGAAAGAAAACCCTCAGATTCTGTTTATGCGTTTTTTGTGTTAGCATTTTAAATTCACTTTCGTTTCTCCGCATATATTTTATCTATTTATCATATTTTATTTATTTCTATAAATATTTTACCTCACTCAAGCTCCCCTTTATTTGGTCCCCCAACTTTTCTATTAACTAGCTTTAGTCCTATCATTTTATCTGTTGTTTTGATTAAAGGACTAGAAGATTGAGAAAATTAAGGAATCGATGGGTATTAGATACCAAAATAAACAAAATTGATCCCAGATAAATACTATAATATATCCTTTTCTTTTCTCGGAACTGATTTTGCCTTTAATAAATTTAGATATGTTATTTGTTTTCATTTCATTCATTAATCAAACAGTTGATCATGTTTTGTGACAAATTCTCTGTTAATCACCCTTTCTCCTGGCTGAGGTTATCATAATCTGGATAGCGAAAGGAGAAGGAATATTTAATTATATTATATCAAATATACTAATATATATATTTTTATATATACATTTATATAAAATAACAGCAATATCTGTCTTAATATAATAATAATAAGAAGAAGAAGAAGAAACTACAAAGTCAAGTACAAAAATCAACCGTGAAACTTCTTGGCATCCTCTTCTAGGGTTTTTTCCCCCGGCGATTCCAAAAGAATGGTCAATTGTAACGCTTGAGTTGACAATTGAGTCCACGATATAAATCTATTTTATGTAGCCCTGTAATACAAGATGCAGTAGCAGATTGTCTAGCATGCATGAAAAAAGAAAAATCCTTAAAAAAACCTGGGTGTATTTAAGGTCTTTTAAAATATATTCACCTTCAAGAAGCACTCTATTTGTGACATTCATCATCCCATTCTGAGTTTTTTATACCACCAAATGAAGTCCTATAACTATGTCGTTTTGACCCCCTGTTCATTCTTTATTCTATTTGGTGTCTTTCATCCAAGCTATCAGCTACCATGGGTGACCATGTATGTATTGAAAATGGAAGGTTTTGGAATAAATAAATGAACTTTGTGAGGCGGTGCAAAATTTGCGAGATTGCTTTCATGTAAAATTACTGTTAACTTTTTAGGAAGTCACAGCCGCCCCAGGCAGAGTGGCCGAACACGGTGGCGTTTCAACTCAAAACTCAGAGATTTAAAAGACGAGGAGTACAAAATGGGAATCTCCTCTCCATCGTACAACGAGTACATTTATTTTGCTTTTACTTTATTCCACAAAAAGAAAATGTTTTTCTATTCTGTTCTATTCTTTTGGCTTTCTGGGTTTCTCAAGGGTAACGTGCTTGTTTGGCTTGAAGGTGACGGTGGAAAGAGCACTGCCATTTCCTACCTGCTTGTCCAGAAGTCGTTTTCTGTGTGCGGTATTTAATCTTAGCCCTTCAATCTTTCAAAGACGACACAGCAGTAATCACCCACTATCTTTTTTTCTTTCCTGATAAATCTAATTGGATGGTTATAAATTCTCATAAATCTCATCTGGGTTTAGGATGAGAAAATGCAAAAAAAACTAAAACGCAAGATCTAAATATTGCTTTTATTTTGATTATTTGAAAAGAAAAGAAATACAAAGCATAGTTTCCCAGCTTTTTCCAGGTTTGTCAAATCAAATTGCTAGCCACCAGACCAGCACACCATCACTTCATGCAATACCTTTTTTTTTTTTCCAGTCTCGCGAAACAACTATAATTGATCTAAATATAGCTTTTTGTATAAAGTGAGTTAAAATGCTATCGTGC